>SJYT01020755.1:503670-615861 GCA_006410635.1 Cephalophus harveyi | reverse complement strand
TACAGTTCATGGAATTCTCCAGGCCAGACTACTGGAACTGTCTCTTATACACATCTAGATGTGTATAAGAGACAGGGTTGGGGGAGTGGGAAGCTGATGTCATCCGGGCTAATTCCGCTCAATGAAACTCGCCGGGCCGGGCACACGCCTCCTCCCAGCGCTCAGCCAATGGGCTCCCGCGGCCGGGAGAGTCTTACCGGGGGGACCGCAGCATGGACCCCGAGAGGGCAAGTGAGAGGCAAAGCCCGAGGAAGAGGGCGGGCTCGCGGGGGAAGTGCAGAGCGCCGCGGTTGGGATCGAGGAAGATAGGGGACACTGTCAAATTTCTATTAAAATGGGGGAACGCAGAGTCAGGCTGGAGGAGGAGGTGCGCGGGGGGGTGGGGTGCTGTGCGCACGAATTAACCCGGTGCCCAAGGCGTTCGGATCTTGGGTTCGGATCTTCGCAGATAACCCTGGGTACTCGGAAACTGGGCTGGAATCTCCTCCCTTCCCACCCCCGTGTGTGTGTGTGTGTTCTCGCCACCTGTTCCCACTTTGTGGGTTTCATCAGCACGTGGGCATTTTGAGCCCTAAATGTGCACGATAACCAGGGACGAAACTCCTGCTTTCTTTGCACTCGAAGCGCGCCTCTAAGAGGTGGCGGCGGCTGCAGCTCGGCAAGCGGCCAGTAGCGCCCCCAGCTGGGCGCCGGGCTTGGCGAGAAGGAAGGCGGGGAAGGCAAGAGGGGACCCTCTACCCGGACGGCGCTTTGAAAGAAATCACCTTCTCGTAAAGTTGCCAGTGGCGCAGACACCGGGACGAGGCTTCTGCACTGAGAAACCGCGCTAATGCAGGCGGAGAGTTGAGCCCAGGGTCAGGCATCCTTTCGCAGCATCGGGAACCAGAGGACGGTATTTTCTGCACCATCTTTGTGGCGGTCACCACGCCGTGGCGTAGAGGGACAAAGCTGGCTTGTCTGCAGAAAGAAGTCTCAATCCGTCTCAATCCTGGGGCAAGACTTCACACCGCGGGCCAGACCGTGGGATCCAACCCATTGGGGCCGAGATCCATGGCGTTTTACCAATCGCAGCCTGGCTCCCAAACCTGGAAATCCTTGACCTCCGAGGAACTAAATCCGATTTGCAAAAGCGCCCAACTGAAGTAGTTCTGTGGTACCGACGCCTCCACCCATTTTACAGATGGGAAAATCGAGAGACTGTGTCTGTAGCAAGCCTACAGAGAAAACAAAACAAAACAAAAAACTCAACCCTTTACTGTGCACCTCTGCCTGAACTGCAGATGGGGGCTCTGGTGGTTGCTTTATAGTAGGGGCCCCGTCTCCCTAACCTCAAACATTTTCTCCTAGTTGAATTTCTCACAGCCATACATTTTGAGTACAGAGGTTTGTTTCTTCAAATCCAGGACCCTAGTAGTGCTTTACATTGCAGCCGCAGGGACTCTCTCCAAGGGGGTGTTATTAGCCTCTTGGTTATCTGCATTATTTGGGACCTTTTAATTTGTATGCACGGTTTAAAACACACAACAACAGACAAATTTGGCTAGTAGTAATTCACCTTCAAGCAGCAAAGTTAGAAATAAACCAACAAAACCCCAGGTTATTGCTCCCAGTTTGGGGGTCCCTTCAGTTTGCTCCAGTCCCTTCTACACCAGAAAGCCAGGCGGGCTCTCCCCCTTGCCCCCAGCTCGTGCCTTCTGGGGCGTTATTTTTCAATCCGCCTGTTTCCCAGCTGGCTCTGCAGCCATCCGTTAAATAGGTATTTAAAACATGAAGCGTGGAGATGTGTCATCCAACGGTTCCAGAGGATGACCCACAACGGTTCAATTAGGCGAATCTGTCACTTGGAAGAACGCAGGGAGTGGGGATGGGAGCTGGGGATTGCAGAGCGGGGGTATTTGCGTATCATTCCTTTGGGCATCCCGGGCCACCGGTAATGAGGACATTCGTGGAGGGTGTGCGCTGCGGACCCCCAGCCGGGGCGTGGACCTGCGAGCGCGCCAGTTTGTATCTCACAAACACCAGCAGGCTCAACGAGTGCGCGCCTGGGTCGCAGTCGCTGAGGTTAGTTCAGCCGGTGGCACGTGTCCTGGAGCCCCGGTTCCTTCTTTCGTGTCTTGCCACAGGCGACGGTCCTTGCGCCCGGGTCCGCGCGAGTCCGCGGTTCTTTACACGCTGGCTCCAGAGCCTGGAGTCGGAAGCAGGGGCGAAACTCGAGGGGCCCCTCCTGGCACGGCGCGAGTTTAGAGCCTGGGAAGGCACAGTCCGGAGTCAGGAGAGCTGGCTTATTCGCTAGATTCCCGCGTGGACGCGCGTAAGGATGCTCTAGGCTCCGGTCCCGCGCCACCGACCCGAGGCAGTGGTGGCCGTTCCGGGGCAGTGCAGCGGCGCCTCGCGGTTCTTACTGCGCACTCCCGGAGCTCGGGCTGGCAGGTCAGCGCTGCGGACCCTTTCCCCAACAACCCCATGGAGGATCCCATCCTCCAACTGCCAGGGAGTTGCTCGGGGGGAGGTGGGGGCGGTCTGGGTCCCCAGGGTTTCTTTAGCCCTGGGGTTGGTCGGTCGCCAAACTCTCCCGAGTTGTCTCTGAGTCCTCCCACCCCCTCCAGGAATAATCAGAAACTAGAGTCCGCCACTGGCGCTTGCTCTCCGGTGGGTCCTAGGGCGTCCCGGCCCTTGTCCAGGTCTTGCGCCTGGAGCCCGGTGTGCGCGTCCTGGGAGTGTCCCTGGCACCGCGGTTCCCACCAGCGCGTACACAGCCCCTTCCCGCGAAATGGAGTGCTCCTTTGCCGGGGCTAATGGGCCGGGCTCCGGGAGTTCCTGGCTGGCCCAGGCGTCCTGGCGCTGTCGGCCTCCTCCATCGAAACGGAAGACGTATTTTTTCCCCTCTCTCTTTTGTGTTTTGCTCCCACAAAAGACCGGGTGCGTGGAGGGGCCGGCCTTTGCTCAGCCGCCTGGCGGCCCGGGAGGCGCTTGTGCCAAACGGGTCAGGGCGGGCTGGCGCGGGGGCTGCAAAGAAGCAGACCTCCCACGGCTTCCCGGGTTCCTCCCGGGCCTTTCTGGCCTGTTCTCGCCTTGCCCATCTCTCCGAGTTCCTGCGCACATTCAGGCAGCGAATCCACCCGGCTGCCAAGGAGAGCGGCGCCCTTGCGCCAGGCGGACTGGGGCTGGCGGTGGGAGGCCAGGCTCCCGGAAAAAAAAAGAAAAAAGCATTTCAGCCATCGCTCCTGGTCCGGAAACCAGAAGGGATGCGCGATGCCAGCGTTTGGCGCCCAAACGTGAGCGATCAGACCGTTTAGGAGGCAGAACTCTGCAAATAAATCCTGTCTTCCTTGCAAGACTCTGGGCGTCCCTGGTGGCTCAAAGGGTAAAGAATCCCGCCTGCAGGGCAGGAGACCCGGGCTCGATCCCTGGATTGGGAAGATCCCCTGGAGGAGGGCGTGGCAACCCACTCCAGTATTCTTGCCTGGAGAATCCCCATGGACAGAGGAGCCTGGAAGGCTACATCCTTGGGGTCGCAAGGAGTCGGACACGACTGAGCAACTGAGACTCAGCTACTGCAGTCATCCAAGGTCATCTCTGGTCTCGGGCCCCAGCCCCCAGCCCAAGGCCTGACACGTGGAGGGGGTTGGTAAATACTTTGGAACGCTTCACATGCAGATATGCAGGTGGGTTGGTGTGAAACCAAGCTGGTAACATTCTTGTAAAAGGACGGTGCCTATGTATGTTTTTGGTTTACACAGTAAACCAGGAGGTCTGTAATCTGGATTGCTGGGGATATGGGAGCATTTAGAATAACAGGTAGAATGACTTCCACCTAATGACCAACTGTGAATGTGAAAGTCGCTCAGTCGTGTCCAACTCTTTGGGACCCCATGGACTATACAGTTCATGGAATTCTCCAGGCCAGACTACTGGAATGGGTAGCCTTTCCCTTCTCCAGGAGATCTTCCCAACCCTGGGATCGAACCCAAGTCTCCCGCATTGCAGGTGGATTCTTTAGCAGTTGAGCCACCAGAGAATGACCACTTAGAGGTGACCTAGAGGAGCCTGGTGGGCTGCAGCCCATGGGGTCGCAAAGAGTCAGACATGACTGAGCGACTTCACTTTCACTTTTCACTTTCATGCATTGGAGAAGGAAATGGTAACCCACTCCACTGTTCCTGCCTGGAGAATCCCAGGAATGGGGGAGCCCGGTGGGCTGCCATCTATTGGGTCGCACAGGGTCGGAAACGACTGAAGCGACTTAGCAGCAGCAGCAGCAGCAAGCTGTGCCTAGTGGGTCTTGGGTAGACTTCATCTCATTTAATCTCTCCCTGACCCTAGGAGGGAGGAGTACTTACTCCCATTTTACAGATGGGGAAACTGACCCTCAGAGGGATGTGGGCATTTGTTCAAGGCCCCCTAAGCAGAGGGGGGCGTCCAGGAAGACAGCATGGTAATGGAGACAATGCGGTGCTGGGCACCCATAACTTAGGGATCTGAGGTTGTGGGATCTGGCCTTGTCTGCTCTTGGCCTCGGGTTCTTGTTCCTAAAATAGGTTTCTAGAAGCTACCTGTGGTCTCTAAGGGTGTGTGTCTGCTGTCAGATTTGAGGAGGGAGTAGGAAGGTTGGACGATACCTTCCCTTTGTGATTTCTCTATTCTGCTACTACTGTTTGAGGGGCTGTGAGGGTTTGAGAAATGAAGGACCTCTGCCCAGGCCTGGCTCACCCTTGGGTATCAGCTAAAGGCAAACAACAACAAACAAAAACTGTCAAACAAAACCCCAAACTAAAAACCCTTTCCTTCCAGTCAGTCGCTCCATCTGGAGCACCCCCTCCCCATCAAGTCCGTGATCATCACCTGATCCTAAGGAGACCCGACATTGATGTCAACACGCCTCCCCAATCTACAGCGGAGTAAAGTTGGAATCTGAACTGAGAGGTGACCCGGAACCAACTTTCACAGATCTTAGTTTACAAACTGCTATTTCACCCAAGCTCTGCCAGCAGCCCTTCGGCGTTTAGAAGAAGGCACCTTGATCCCATTTTACAAGTGAAGAGAATAAAGATTGAAGATCACGGCAGAGGCTGAGTGCAGCCCCTGGCCCCCTAGGTCCCCAGTCCTGGGGGCCTCCGGGGCCCGGTCCTACCCCTCCAGCCACTCTCTCCTGCCAGCGTTGAGACAGTAGGCATCTCCTCCTCTCCCCACTGAGGTTCATCTGGAAGGTGGGGATGGGCTGAACAGAGAGATTAATCTGAAGAGTGAGTCCCGAGGTGGGGTATGCTCCATGCAGGCACAGAGTGATGTGGACAAAACAGACCAGGAAGCCCCTGACCCTGCCTGGGGCCAAGACCTTACACTGGAGGAGGCAGCGGGTTTCTGAGGCTGGGAGACGCTCTTCTAGGCTACAGCTGACAAGTTTGCAAGGCCAGGTTCTGGAAATGAGACAGAAAGTGCATGCGCTCTCCAGGCTCCCCACGCCTGCATAGCTTGAGTGTGGTCTGGGTGGGGAGCTGCAGGCTGGAGGGTGTGGAGTGCCTCTGAGCTCCAAGTGCAGAGGATACAGGGCCTGAGCCCTGCTCCAAGCACCCAATGGATGGCCTGCCTTGTTATCATGGAAGATGTAGCAGGATTATATCTCCACACTGCCTTCCCAATCCTCAGGTTGGGAGTTCAAGGCCAACTGCCGGGTAGACTTGGCCTCCACCAGCCTCCCCTCCTTCCCTTCTCACCCTCTCAGAACCTGGAGCAGCTGGTGGGCTATGCTCTCCCCTCATCTTCCCCCGCATTCCTGTCCATCCCATCTTGGGCCACCCTTCCAGGGCATCACCCTCTTCTTGAGCCCCTGGAGCACCCAGAGCTCTCTCCCTGCTCCCCGTCAGGGTCCACTCTACTGCAGTGAGGGTCTGGCTTCCCCAAAGCAGGGCAAGTCCCTGAGGGTCCTCACTGTGCCCCAACTCGCTTCACACCCCTGGGGACCCAGAGCAAGGGACAGGCCCCAGACCGGCTCAGTAGATCCAAGTCAATGTCGGTGGTAAGACAGTTAGACCCAGAGAATTTCTCTGGAGTTTCCACATACCACAAAAGACAAAAATAACCTAGCATCAGAGGTACAAGATTTTCCCCCTTGTCAAACCAAATTCAAAACTGCCAGATGCGGACAACGTTGGTTCACTCCTTGTCACGTGGGGATAAGGTCACAGACTCCCCCTGACCCCCCAAGGCAAACGGGTTATCTTATCAAGTGCGAGGGCCCGGAGGTGGGCTCAGGGGAAGGGAGAGGCGCGCGGGGGCGACAGGCCTCGTGGGGGCCAGCATCGCTCCGGGGATCCCGGCAGGGCCCCTCCAGCGGGCCGCGCCCTTCCCCCGGCTTCTCCGGAACGCCCAGCCGGCGTGGGTCTCCCTAGCAGTGTCTCCCCAGCGCGATCCCCGAGCCGTTCTCGGCGGTGGAACGCACAGAGAAGCGGGGGACCCAGCACGCTGGCTATCGCGGGGGGCCGGCCGCAACCTCCGCCGGGTGGGGACCAGCGGGCGGCGCCCAGGGAGAACCTCGGGGGCGCTCCGCAGCGCGCTCATGGCCTTGGGCTTGGGCTTGAAGGAGGCGGCGGTACAGGAGCTGGGCACGATCTCCTACGTCTCCCGGTCTTCTTTCCCTTCCAGCTCTCTTCCTCTTCGCTTCTGTGAGTCTCCCTTCCTGTCCTTTATCTTTTTTTTTCTCATTCCCCTCAAATGCATACAGGGCGCCCGCGCACGCTTGTACCCACCTACCCACCCACACACTCGTACACATGCACGTTATTGAAATGACTCTTGCCGAGCTGGGAGGAGCCGGAACCATCGGCGGGACTACATGGGCCCACGCCTGCCCGCCTCTCTCCAGATCCTGGTGGTCTGGGGCCCGCAGGATCAGCATTGCGAGGAAGCTCGTTAGAAACACTCAGTAGCAGGCGCTTCCAGACTTAGTGAGACATCATCGAAATTAACCAAGGTCCCCACGTGATTCATGGGCACAGTCTTCCGTCTTTTGGGGGCGCAGGTATGTTCCTCTCCCCAGGGTTCTTGGGACTTCCAGTTCCAAACTCAGATCCTTTCTGGGGCTGAAAAAATGCTGTTTTCTGGAGATTCCACAGTCTCTCCCCAGCGTTTGAATAGTTTTTCTCACTCCCTTGACCATCTGTCAAGTAAAATTCGATAAGCATTAAAATATTAAAAAACCAAAACAAAACAGGATGCATGCCCAATTGTAAAAAACAAAACAAGACCTTTTAAATCATACAGAAGCAAAAGGCACCGTTTGACCAACTCCCCTCCCCCACAAATCACAGTCGATTTTGGTGAAGTCCTTTCAGGCTGTGTGCAGGCTTTGCAACATGCTTCTTTCATTTCTTAGCATCCTGTGGACATCTTTCCACGTCACTGTAAGATCCACCTGACCCCTTTAACAAGTTAAGGCTGCACCAATCTATCCTCTTTGGATCCTTCCCTCCTTTTCCTGTCCAGCCCTGAAAAGCACGTCAAAGCCAGAAACCCTGAAAACAGCTTTCCTGTATGTGTGCCCTGGTGGTGGGAGGATCATGGGGTCGGGGTTGCTGCCTGGCAAACCCAGAGGCTAGCTCCCCTCCTGGCCCCTGCTGGGCTCCCTGGCAGTTGCTGGATCATCTTGGAGAAGTCCCTTCTGGCAGATATAGTAAGCAAGACTAGGCCCCTTTTTGCCTGCAGTCAGATGTGAAGGAAACACTAACCCATATGTCTGCAGCTTCCACTGGCTCAGGGAGAATGATTGAAATGTAAATAGGACACCCATGCCCTGGGACTGAGACCAGGGCAGAAATTCTGTGATTTTTAGAAGATGCAGAAGTTTTAAATATTTAATTTCCTTTTTCTTTCTGCATTTCCAACAGCAGCCCCAAAAGGTCGTTCACTTCTGGGTTGACCTTAATGATAAGTGTAAGCAAAGAGGTTGGCCTGTTTAGGTAGAATTTACAGTCTCCATTGAAAGAAGGAGAAGGAGAGGAGCAGGAAGAGGGGGTGGGGGTGGGGTGGGAATAGAAAGAAACTATATCATATAAACTGGATTCTCTCTTTTTTTGCATGTTTTGAACAGATGCTATGTCAGTCAGTTCAATTCAGTTCAGTTGCTCAGTCATGTCTGACTCTTTGCCACCCCATGGACTACAGCATGCCAGGCATCCCTGTCCATCGCCAACTCCTGGAGTTTACTCAAACTCATGTCCATTGAGTCTGTGATACCATCCAACCATCTCGGCCTCTGTTGTCCCCTTCTCCTCCCATCTTCAATCTTTCCCAGAATCAGGGTCTTTTCCAATGAGTCAGTTCTTCACATCAGGTGGCCAAAGATGCTATATAGCACATACTTAAAAAAAAACTCAAATATCACAAAGAGTATTTGGTTAAAGTTAGTCTCGTACAACAGACCTCCCCACAAAGGCAACTAGTGTTCCAGTTCCTTGTGTATTCCAGAAACACTCTTGGATAGTACAAATTATATATTTAAAGGTCTTTCTCTTTTCTTTTTTGAACTCAAGTGGTAACATACTCTATACACTGTTCTCTATTTTGATTTTTTCCCCCTGAATAGAGAACATTCTCTACCTTATAGCATGCACACACACACACTTACAATAATACACCTGCTCCTTAAATGCTCAGCAGAGCAGTCAGAGAGGGGAAGAAAATTCTCCTTATTCTCAGAGCAGTAAAGTACCCCCACCTCAAAATGGAGCATCATAGCATTGAATCTGGGCACACAGGATCCTGATGGTATATTTCTGCTTCTCTCAGTCACAGAGAAGCTAGGACGCTGTGAACCAAAGATAACAAGAGTTCAAGGGAGTGATCCCTGCCCTGAGCAGTGGTGCTTCTTCACCATGTCCCCAGGATGGTACTTTTAGCCACTGCCTCAAACTTGCTTGGGAGTCCACTTTTTCTTCTTGTACTTGCAAAAGCAATCATTTGTCCTGTCTGGAGGACCATCAACCAGAAAGATACAGGCAGACATACTTTAAAAAATATATATAAGACCATGAGGTGGCGCAGTGGTAAAGAATCTACCTGCCAATGCAGGAGATGCAAGAGATACAGGTTCGTTCTCTGGGTTGGGAAGATCCCCTGGAGTAGGAAATGGCAACCCACTCCAGTATTCTTGCCTGGAAAATTCCATGGACAGAGGAGCCTGGTGGGCTACAGTCCATGAGGCCTCAAAGAGTCTGACTTGACAGCATTCAAGCAACACAATTCAACACGTCAGATGAAACTAGTTATTATTATTACTTGTTGAATGAGTGATATAGTCACATAGTTCAAAATTCTAAGTTCAGTTCACTTTAGTCACTCAGTTCAGTTGTGTCCGACTCTTTGCGATAAGAGGCCTCCCTGTCCATCACCAACTCCTGGAGCTTACTCAAATTCATGTCCACTGAGTCCGTGATGTGATCCAACCATCTCATCCCCTGTCATCCCCTTCTCCTCCTGCCTTCAATCCCAGCATCAGGGTCTTTCCCAGTGAGTCAGTTCTACGCATCAGGTGGCCAAAGTATTGGAGTTTCAGCTTCAGCATCAAAATTCTAAAGCATATCTTAAAAAGTTTGCTTCCCTCTTCTGTGGGCTGAGGTCAGCCCCTCAGTTCCCTTCCTTAGTCATCATCTCTTCCTTATTCTTCCAGAGGTAGTCTATGCAAACTCAAGCAAGCACACACACACATTCCCTCTTTCTCTGTTTGCCATTTGTATTAAATGGTAGCATACTATACACTTGGCTCTCTACCTTGCTTTTTTCAGTTACTGTCTTGGAGGTCACTTCTTTGCCATGCATTGACAGCCACTTCTTCTTAAAATAAAGGAATGCTACTGTTTGCTGCTGTTCAGTCCCTAAGTGGTTCCAACTCTTTGTGACCCCATAGACTGTAGCCCACCAGGCTCCTCTGTCCATGTGATTTCCCAAGCAAGAAAGCGGGAGTGGATTGCCATTTCCTCCTTCAGGGGATCTTCCCAATCCAAGGACTGAACCCGGTCTCCTGCATTGGCAGGCAGCTTCTTTACCACTGAGCCACCTGGGAAGCCCAAAAAAGGAATAGGGGTCCTGTAATAAGGCTTCACCATTATTTATTTAATCATTGCCCTGTTGAAAGACAAATTTATAATGTTTGAAGTCTTATTCTATTACAAACAAGGATGCAAAAAATATCTTGTAGATTGTCATGTTCATATATGTAGCATATCATGTGGATAAATCCCTAGAATTAGAATTTTTAGGTCAGCCAGTCTATGCAGTTGTAAGTTTGATAGATATTTCTAAATTGTCACCCAAGTGTTGTCCCTGTTTATGTCACAATGTAGAAGAGAGTCTGCCTGGCTGATAGCTAACTTAAAAGCTCGGTCTTTATTTTCCTGAATGCAGGGAAAATGTGATCTTTAATTTGGATGTCAGAATAGGTGATAAACTGACCTCTGTGACTCTTCAGGATAGAATAATAAAATGCCACTTCCCCCTTCAAAACATCAAGCTACAAATTATAATAGATTTCGACATCTGGTACCATTTTCAGTCCTTTCAAAGATTTACTAATGACTTTTCCAAGTGGTTGGGTAGAATGTTTCAAGTATGCCAGTGCCTTATCTCTGCTGAGAAATATTTATCTTCAAGCATATAATCCAGTAGATACTTACTGGGCTTCTTTCCTGTGCCAGGAGCTGTCCTAGGTACCAGGGGTCCAGCAGTGAAAAAAAAAACAAGAGCACATCTCTGCTTTCAAACATGGTAACAAAGTAATTACTATCATGATAATTATTATAATTTCTTTGGATTCTCTCAACAGCCCTGAAGGGTTGGTTAGAGTAGGATGTATGTGATAAACCTACTGCCCCCAATTCGTATGGCGAACATTGCTAGCTGTTCCCCCAAATCTGTTCCCCCTTCTGTATGGAACTTCTGATTGCCCACATGCCCGCCCAGAACAAGGACTACATTTCCCAGCCTCCTTTGTAACCAGGTCCTGGCCAGGAGGATATAGACACAAGTGGTGTGTGTGGCTGCCGGCGGTGTCCCCATTCTCTTCCTGCTGGCTGGAATCTCGACCTGTAAAAACCATCAGGATGGGGATACATATGAAAAAGCTTTAAGAGAGGTGCCTGGGTTCCTGACAGTACAGGGAGGGAATACCAGACCCACCCAGGATCAAGCCTTTATTCTCTAGATGAGAGCAAAACTCCTCTGCTTTGTTAAATCCATTGTTGTGTTGGGTTTTCTTGATGTCTGAAGAGGCATCTCTCCACTGCAGACCTCTTTGTTCTTTCGGTTGAGGCTGACTTTTAATTAACATAGTTGTTGTTGTTCAGTCATTCAGTCATGTCCAACTCTTTGTGACCCCATGGACTACAGCTCACCAGGCTTCCCTGTCCTTCACCATCTCCTGGAGCTTGCTCAAACTCATGTCCATCAAGTCAGTGATGCCATCCAACCATCTCATCCTCTGTCATCCCCTTCTCCTTCTGCCTTCAATTTTTCCCAGCACGGGGGTATTTTCTGATGAGGCAACTCTTTGCATCAGGTGGCCAAGGTATTGGAGCTTCAGCTTCAGCACCAGTCCTTTCAGTGAATATTCAGAGTTGATTTTCCTTAGGATTGACAGGACACAATCTTAACCAGATAACATTTCACCATGTTATGAGGCCATCCTCCCTTCAGAGGAGCTCTCAAGGAGCCCGTCTTGGTCCCTCACTGTGTCATTTAGGAAGCAGTGATGCTGAGGCCAAGGGGGAGCAGGGGACAGGCAGAACCCTGGGCAGAAAGCTGGTGTGAAGTGGGCAGTGTGAGTTTCTAGGAGATGAGCATGCCTGATGAGAGAGGGCAGGAGACAGCTGGTGGGAAGCCAGCCCTGGCCCCTCATTCGAGGAAGAGCTGTTCCTGGGTCCCCCAGGATAATGTGGGTGCCTGCATTGAGCTCTGCCTAGGTCTGTCTTGGTGAGGCAGGCAGCTGTTCCCAAGGGGTAACCTGGTCCATTCAGCTGCCTTTGGTCCCTAATTGTGACGCTGATTCAGGCAGCGCCTGCCACCTGAGCCTCCGTCCTGGGGCTTAGGGCATGGATTTCAGCAGGAGCCAGCAGGTCTCCTGATGGTGTGGGGCTTTCTTCCAGGACTATTTTCCAAGCATTAAAAGGCTTCTTCCTCATTGAATGACAGTGCCCCCCTCCAAATATGTCCATGTGCAAATCCCTGAAAATCGTGAATGTGGCCTTACTTGGAAAAACAATAAAGGTCATTGCAGGATCTTGTGATCATCCTAGATTTTCCATGTGGGCCCTAAATCCAATGACAAGTGTCCTTATAAGAGCAAGACCGGGGCGGGGGGGTGGACACTTGACATAGAAGAGGAGGAGAAGGCCACGTGAAGACAAAGGCAGAGACTGGAGTGATGCCCCCACAGCCAAAGACCACTGGATGTCGCAAGAAGCTGGAAGAGGGAAGCAAGAATTGTTACCAAAGACTGAAGGGAGCACGGCCTTGCCACCCTCTTGATGTCAGACCTGGGACCTCCAGAGCTGTGACAGGATCGATGTCTGATGTTTTAAGCCACCAAGTCTGTTGTTTACAGCAGCTGCAGGAAAGCCTTCCAAACTGAACTCAGCTATTGGCTTGGAGGTGAGACCTTGGCGGGAGTCAGTGTAGAACGTCCGGAGGTGGGGTGAGCTTTCTGAGGACCAGTGCTCTCCACGTGGGGAGATCTGCACACTGGAGAGGCTGGGGAGGGAGGGCTTCAGGGACAGGCTCTGCAGAGGCTTTCTTGTCCCTGCCCCGTGTATCTCTGTCTCTGAGGCTAGCATCCAGCCTCCACTTTCCAGAGGACCACCCCTGCTGGAGTCTAGAGGTGCTGTTGTTGCCCCTCCCCCTGTGAGAGCATCCCTGGTGGTACTAGTTGTAAAGAACCTGCCCGCCAATGTAGGAGACACAAGAAATGCGGGTTCGATCCCTGGGTTGGGAAGTTCCCCTGGAGGGCGGCATGGCAGCCCACTCCAGTCTTCTTGTCTGGAGAATCCCATAGACAGAGGAGCCTGACAAGCAGACTATGGTCCATAGGATCCCAAAGAATCGGACACGAGAGAAGCGACTGATAACGCAGGTACTCCACCATCCGCCCCCGCCCCCCCTAGGTCTGGAGAAGCAGCCACAGTGAGGCTCCACCTGCCTGGCAAAGGATGGGGCAGGGGGGCTGAAACGTGGATGGAGAAGGGAAGGGTCTTATGTCTCCATTACCTCCCCAGGAAGGGTAGTCAACCACAATTTTCTAAATCACAGAATTAGGATAAAGATCCTGAAATCCACTATAGAACAGAAGACCATGTTTTGATTTCAAATTGGGTCTCTTTGTTCCCCAACAAGGGCTAAACCATGACTCACCACCCCGTTCAAGACCCCTGTGCCCTCCAGGATTTCTGTGGCTTGTTGACTGTTGCATGTGACACCGAGGAGGGTGTCCTCGCCCCAAAACCCAGCTGACCGTCCAGCTGACTTGTCAGTCTGTAAAAAGGAAATCAGTGTAAGAGAGTCCAGATGCGAGGTCATGGGATGGCAAGCAGAGAAATGTGGCAGGAGAGAGAAGACATCAAGCAGGACACAGAGAGTGTCCACGGAGGCTTCCCTGAGTTCAAGGGTGACACCAATTTCCTCGAAACAATGCATGGATTATTGTTTTTCTGATAACAGAAGACATGGACCTTGTTAGAAAAATCTGGAAAATAAAGGTGTCATAACTGTAGAAAACTTGGAGAATTTAGGGTTTTATTGTAGTTGAGTAAGAGGTGACAAGGGCTTCACTGGTGGCTCAGACTGTATAGAATCTGCCTGCAGTACAGGAGGCCTGGGTTCAATCCCTGGGTCAGGAAGATCCCCGGGAGAAGGGAATGGTCACCTACTCCAGTGTTCTTGCCTGGAGAATCCCATGGACGGAGGAGCCTGGTGGGCTACAGTCCACGGGGTCGCAAAGAGTCGGACGTGACTGAGCAACTAACTATGCTATATGCTATGACAGGTGACAAGGACCCTGTGAGGGGCTGAATTGTCCCCCATTCCTGTGTTGAACTCGAACCCCATTCTAACTCAAAATGTCACTGTATTTGGACATAGGGTCTTTAACGAGGTCATTAGGGTGTCCTTATAAGAAGAAGGGGTCAGGGCATGGACACACAGAGGAAAAAGCAGGTGAAGACACACAGAGAAGACAGCCACCTACAAGCCAAGGAGACAGGCTCTCAGAAGACACCGACCCCGGGTCGCCCCTGGCGATCCATTAGGTAAGAATCTACCTTCTAGTGCAGAGGATGCAGGTTCGATCCCTGGTCGGGGAACTGGGATCCCACATTCCTTGGGGCAGCTGAGCCAACACACCACAGTGAAAAGATTCCATGTGCAGAAGCTAAGACCTGACACAGCCAAAAATAAAATAGATAAGTGAATGGACTTTTTTTAAAGTGGAAAAAAAAAAAAAAATACACCAACCTTGCCTGCATCTTGGTCTTGAACTTCCAGCTTCCAGATCTGTGAGACAATGACTTTCTATTGTTTAAGTCACCCACTGGGTGGTATTTGTAATGCAAACTCTAGCAAACTAATAGTATGGGCATGGTGGCAGGGATGTGGAGAAGGGGTGATGGAGGAAGATGTTCCCAGGCAGTAAGACTGGCCAGCCTTATGGACAGTAGAGGTGTGAGAAGTTTAGGATCTTAATAGCTTTCTAAGCTTGGGTTGCACAGAGTTGGACACGACTGAAGTGATTTAGCAGCAGCAGCAAGCTTGGGTAGCTTGGTGGACGGGCTGTCATTCCCGGTCATCGACTGAGATGGAGAGTCCATGAGAGGAACAGGTGTTTTGGCTGATTTGAGTTGGAGGTGCAAGAGGGACCCCCAGGGAGGATGACTGGAGCCAGAGGGGGATGTTGTCCAGGCGATTGAGCAAGAGGGCTGGAGGGGAAACCAAAAGCACATTGGGGCGAGTGGAAGTCTTCCTGTGAGTGGAGGAGGTTGTCCAGGCCCAGAGCGGCTGATGGAGGAGTAGAGGAGGTGGTCCAGGCCCAGACTGGGACGGAGGACAGCCCCTGGGGAGGCCAACACTGAGTTTCATCTTTGAAGATGGGCCCCTCATTTACTGAGCGGATGGTCTGCACCGCAGCTGCTCATGTATTAGCAGCAGCAGCAAGCTTGGGTAGCTTGGTGGACGGGCTGTCATTCCCGGTCATCGACTGAGATGGAGAGTCCATGAGAGGAACAGGTGTTTTGGCTGATTTGAGTTGGAGGTGCAAGAGGGACCCCCAGGGAGGATGACTGGAGCCAGAGGGGGATGTTGTCCAGGCGATTGAGCAAGAGGGCTGGAGGGGAAACCAAAAGCACATTGGGGCGAGTGGAAGTCTTCCTGTGAGTGGAGGAGGTTGTCCAGGCCCAGAGCGGCTGATGGAGGAGTAGAGGAGGTGGTCCAGCCCCAGACTGGGACGGAGGACAGCCCCTGGGGAGGCCAACACTGAGTTTCATCTTTGAAGATGGGCCCCTCATTTACTGAGCGGATGGTCTGCACCGCAGCTGCTCGTTTATTACATTGATTCCAAAATATTGTCTGCTTCCCCCAATTTCTCTTTCAACCCATTGCTTAGAAAATTCCCAAGATAGACACAGACTACTCCCCAAATGCTAAATAGGTCAAATTAGGGGAAAGGCTGTCTCTTTAACCTGCCCCTGTGATTGTTATTATTTGGTGCTCACTCGGCTTAGCCTGCCGGTTTCCAAGGGCCATAAGTGTGGGGCTGGGTGGGCAGACAACGGCCTAGTTTGCTTTGAGTGATAAATGTCCTTACCTCTTTGTACTCCGTGGGCCTCCTTCCTTTAGCGATCTCTTCATTTGAAAAATGTGTATCATTTTCATCTGAAAAAATGTGCATATGTTGGAGAAGTGTGGGAGTGGAAAAAGCTCTCTTCTAAGAACAATGTTATTCCTGTGATGATGCTGATTCTATGAATGGTTGCAACAAGTGTATATTACAGCAGACCAAAAAGGTCCCCAGCCTTTTTGGCACCAAGGACCCGTTTCATGGAAGGCAGTCTTTCCATGGATGGTGAGCCAGGGGGATGGTTTTGGGATGATTTAAAGGCATTATATGTATTGAGTTTGTTGAGCAGGAGGCGGGGCTCAGGCAATAATGTGAGCGATGGGGAGCGGCTGTAAATACGAACGAAGCTTCGCTCGCTTGCCCTGCTCTCACCTCCAGCTGTGTGGCCCAGTTCCTAATATGCAGAGGCCCAGGGCTTGGGGACCCTTGTATTACAGGATTACTACACATCAGGCACTATATTGTTTTTAGGATATATCACTTGCCACTAGACATGTGGTTCTTTAACTATGGAGGATGCAAAAATTTAAGTTAGGTTTCCACTTGAAAGTATAGGCTCTGGATCACCTCCAGCTGTGTGGCCCAGTTCCTAATATGCAGAGGCCCAGGGCTTGGGGACCCTTGTATTACAGGATTACTACACATCAGGCACTATATTGTTTTTAGGATATATCACTTGCCACTAGACATGTGGTTCTTTAACTATGGAGGATGCAAAAATTTAAGTTAGGTTTCCACTTGAAAGTATAGGCTCTGGATTCAGGTTTGCCTGGGTTAGAATTCTAATTTGCTCACTTATTAAACTAGAGCCTTCCTAAGCACAGTCCATGGGCTCGCAGAGTCGGACACGACTGAGCGCCTGAACACAGGCAAGCTGTTTAACCTTTCTGTGAGATATCATCTGTAGTCCATCTTCCTTACAAGTTTATTGTGGGAGTCAAGTTTAACAATGTGTGGGAAGCATTTAGAGCAGGGACTGGATATAGTAATAGCTCAATAAATGTTGGCTATAAGTGCCCCCTATATATGAGGATGCCAAGATTTTTTCATACACCTCAAAATTATTTTTGAAGTCCCTACAAAAAAACTTTATAATCCAAAGCCAATATGATTATCACTGGGCCTCAGTGTTTCATCTAAACCCATAGGTTCTATATTTGTCTGATGTCCTACAATAGATCTGTACCAACTGCCTCTCCTATGCTTTAAAAAAAAATTTTTTTTTTTAATTGGAGTATGGAGAAGGCAATGGCAGCCCACTCCAGTACTCTTGCCTGGAGAATCCCAGGGATGGGGGAGCCTGGTGGGCTGCAGTCCATGGGGTCGCTAAAAGTCGGACACGACTGAGCGACTTCACTTTGACTTTTCACTGTCATGCATTGGAGAAGGAAATGGCAACCCACTCCAGTGTTCTTGCCTGGAGAATCCCAGGGATGGGGGAGCCTGGTGGGCTGCCGTCTATGGGGTCGCACAGGGTCGGACACGACCGAAGCGACTTAGCAGCAGCAGCAGCAGCATAGTTGCTTTTCAATGTTGTGCTAGTCTCTGCTGTACAGCAAAATGAATCAGTCGCATGTATATATATATATATCCATTCTTTTTTGGATTTTCTTCCCATTTGGGTTGCCAAAGAGCATTAAGTAGAGTTCCCTGTGCTATAAAGACACAGTAGGTTCTCATTAGTTATCTATTTTGTATCAATAGTATACATATGTCAATCCCAATCTCCCATCATGGCAAGTAGATGGGGAAACAATGGAAACAGAGACTTTATTTTGGGGGGCTCCAAAATCACTGCAGATGGTGACTGCAGCCATGAAGTTAAAAGACGCTTGCTCCTTGGAAGAAAAGCTATGATCAACCTAGACAGTGTATTAAAAAGCAGAGACATCACTTTGCCAACAAAGGTCTGTCTAGTCAAGGCTATGGTTTTTCCAGTAGTCATGTATGGATGTGAGATTTGGACTATAAAGAAAGCTGAGCACTGAAGAATTGATGGTTTTGAACTGTGGTGTTAGAGAAGACTCTTGCAAGTCCCTTGGACTGCAAGGAGATTCAACCGGTCTATCCTAAAGGAAATCAGTCCTGAATATTCATTGGTAGGACTGATGCTGAAGCTGAAGCTTCAAAACTTTGGCCACCTGATGTGAAGAACTGACTGATTGGAAAAGACCCTGACGCTGGGAAAGATTGAGGACGGAAGAAGATTCACAGAGACTGAAGCGGTTGGACGGCATCACCGACTCGATGGGCATGAGTCTGACCAAGCTCTGGGAGCTGGTGATGGACAGAGAAGCCTGGCGTGCTGCAGTCCATGGGGTTGCAAAAAGTCAGACACGACTGAGCGACTGAACTGAACAGACTGAATCCCAATCTCCCAATCTCCCCTCTACCCTTACTGCCCATACATTTGATCTCTACATCTGTGTCTCTTCTCTGATGCTTTTCCATGTGAATTTACCAGCTCCTCTCTCTCCATTAAGGCCAGATCAACGACTCTCCTGCTTCTGTTTGAGAAATTTTCTCCTTTGAGAAAAGAAAACGCCTATGCCATCTCTTTAGCACAGAACGTTTGGGATTCCGGCAAGTTTCTGTAATTTGTTTCCCTATCGGGCCCGTCACCATTATCCCACTGTTAAAGTATTCAGTTCCACTTTTTAAAAGTTTTGTAAAATCCTTCACCAAGCAGAAGATGCCAGGAACTCTCCTGCTTGATATTTTATTAAGAGTGAAAAATAAGGAAGCCAACAGAGATGTGGAGGGAGGCTAATTGAGAAGCCTGGCATGATCGCTGCAAACCCGGCATGATCGCTGCTGTAATAATTTGTTGACAGTGTGGTGTTTGTGGGGGAAGGGCGATGGGGGAGGCACAGGGCAGGGTATACGGCCCTGCTCCTCCAGGCCTTGCCATTAATGGAGTGACAGCTGAACTAAGTGTTCAGATTGAACGCATCAAAGACTGGAGTCTTTGAGAGACCGTTCCTTCTTGTCCAGGATGTCAAAGGTGGCCGCAGATATATCCAGCGCTGCCTGGGTGGCATTGTATAGGACTCTGGCCCCAGCAGATGGCCCCCAAATGTACCTCAGCCTGGTTGAGCAGGGACCACATGGGACGGTATAGTCTTCTCATTAGCAAACAGAAAAAAAAAAAAAAAAAAAAACAGGCAAGGATGAGAAAGGAGAGAGATGAAAAGAATGCACAAAGACATTTACATATTTACATTGTCTCTATCTCGCATTTCAAATTCTCCTTTAGCTGGAGTGTCACTGGGCTTGCTTTTCTCCTTCTGTTTGTGTGTTTACTTGTGCTAAATAGATTATGGTAATCAGGCACATAAATGCATGCAACTGTTATTACGGCATTTTAATCACAGAGTTTTTCACTGGAAGCCTTCATTAGAATTCTCGTAATCTTACTTGTTAGTGTAACAAACAGTAATAAATGCCAAGGAGCTTGGATTAAGGCAGAGGCATCCAGACTTTAAAAGAGGAATATGGAAATGTTGTCGAATCTCTGCATTATTTATTGAAATGTCACATCAACAGTTCAGGACTTTAAATATCTTACTCATTATAAGGATAGGGAACCAGGCAACCTGAAGACAATAATGGTGTTTTTCTACTGAGCGCTATAAACATATGCCTTCCACAGAGTCCTCCAAACTCTCCTGCAATAACTGGTTGGTCTGATACACAGTCCTGGCTTTAGTTTATTAGTGTTAAAATTGCAGACATTTATTATTAAATAATTTCATTTATTTTATGGTTAGTGGTAAGTATGTGCAAACATGAACATGTCAGAACTTCCTAATTCTCATTATCCTTCAAATTTATACTATTGTTTGTTTGGTAGGAAAAGTGGCAGGGTTCCTTGTTTTTTTTTTTTTTTTTTTTTTCTCTTAAGGAGTACCAGAGTCATGTGCTTGAGAATAAACCACTCTTTCTGGAAAGAGTTTTGCAAACAGGTCTAAGCATCAGGTCACAGTAGAGGACCATCCTGATTTTGCTGAAGCCCAGAATTTAAATCTGATGATATCAGTTCTGGGGGAAACTCCCCACTTCATTTATCTGCTGCTGTGTGACAGGGTACCCCAAGACTTAGTGACTTCAACAATAACAGTGTGTTAGTTCTCATGAGTCTGTGGGCTCACCAGGCAGTTCTTCTGCTTAACCTGGTGCTGGCTGAGATGCAGGGTTAGCTAGAAGGTCCACAATGGATGCTCAGCTGGAGCTGTTTGACCCAGGCCTCAGTTCTGCCCTGCTGGAGCATCCCCACCTGGTGGCCTTGGCTTCCTCAAAACATGGCAGCTTGGTTCAAGAAGAAAGATTCATTTGCAGAGACGTGGATGGACCTGAAGACCGTCATACAGAATGAAGTAAGTCAGAAAGAGAAAAACTAATATGGTATATTAACACATATATGTGGAATCTAGAAAAATGGTACAGATGAACCTATGTGCAAAGCAGAGATGGAGACAGAGGTAGAGAATAAATGTGTGGACACGGGGGTGGGGGGGGGGAGGAGAGGTAAAGGAGAGGTGAGAGAAATTGGGATTGACCTTTGCACGCTATAGATACTATGTATAAAATCAGTAACTAATGAGAACCCACCCCATAGCACAGGGAACTCTGCTTATTGCTCTGTGCTGACCTGAATGGCAAGGAAATCCAAAAAAGAGAGGATATGTGTATACCTATGACGGATTCACTTTGCTGTGCAGCAGAAAATAATACATTGTAAAGCAACCAATGTTTGTTTAGTCGCTAAGTCGTATTTAACTCTTTTGCAACCCCGTGGACACGTAGCCCACCAGACTCCTCTGTCCATGGGTTTCTCCAGGCAAGAATACTGGAGTGGGTTGCCATTTCCTCCTCCAGGGGATCTGCCCGACCCAAGGATCAAACCCACGTCTCTTATGTCTCCTGCATTGGCAAGCGGGTTCTTTACCACCAGTGCCACCGTCAGGATGGCTGGGGAGCTTGCGGAAAGGTGGAGGACCCGGGGCCCACTCCAGACCCACTGAATCAGAGTGGAGGTGGGTCCTGACAACCTCTCCTTCCATCAAGCTCCCCTATGGATTCTTCTGAGTGCTCGAGCTCTGGTTCATGTACCCTTGGGCCGGACCTGTAGATCGCTGGGAAGCTGGGCTCCTTCTGGTCTGGGCCACGCTGCTGCTGCTGCTGCTAAGTTGTGTCAGTTGTGTCCGACTCTGTGCGACCCCATAGACGGCAGCCGACCAGGCTCCCCCATCCCTGTGATTCTCCAGGAAAGAACACTGGAGTGGGTTGCCATTTCCTTCTCCAATGCATGAAAGTGAAAAGTGAAAGTGAAGTCGCTCAGTCGTGTCCGACTCTTAGCGACCCCATGGACTGTAGCCTACCAGGCTCCTCCGTCCATTGGGATTTCCCAGACAAGAGTACTGGAGTGGGGTGCCATTGCCTTCTCCCCTGGGCCATGAGTTCACCCTATTTTACACCGCCCCCGCCCCAGCAGCACCGCCCCCCGCCCAGGAGGACTCATGTCCTCATTTGGTTTCCTCCCTCTGGCCCATTTAGCGCCGCCCCACTGTCCACCCCAAGCCAGGCCACATCTCCCACACTCCTAGTGTGTGTTGCTGCGTTCATTGCTCAGTTAGTGTGTTGCGGTGGCCACTGTGTGTATCATCAGCTCTGTCTTCACTGCTTTGAGCACATCTGGGCTAAAAGAGCTGGAAGTTAGAAGTCGGCTGGCCCCCAGCTGCCCGCCTTATAGATCAGCAGCTGATTTTCCGGAAGGTGAAGGCTCTGGCCCGAGGCCACACAGCAAGCCAGCGGCAGAGTCGGGATCTGACCTGCATTTCTTGGCCTTTCCCCTCAACCACCCAACACCCGCCTGTCCTGCCCGACCAGTGGCAAAAGCCCTCCGCCCCTTGATGGTTCCTCCCGCGCCTGCCTTCCTGGTCTTTTTAAGGTCAAGGGCCGCTGAATT
This sequence comes from Cephalophus harveyi, assembly GCA_006410635.1. Lineage (NCBI taxonomy): Eukaryota > Metazoa > Chordata > Mammalia > Artiodactyla > Bovidae > Cephalophus > Cephalophus harveyi. Next base: position 594,022 of record SJYT01020755.1, on the reverse strand, counting down.
TCCTCCTTAATGACTCAGAATCAAAAGCGATATGTACCTGTTTCAGAGTTTTCTCGTGATCTTTCTTTGAATATGACTGGTCTGTTAATGTATGTTTTTAAGATCTTAGCGTGCATACGCACACCTCTGGGTGGCCACGATCCACAGGGAATGGGTTGGGTTTGTGGGGAGCGGTTGTGACTTTCCAGAGAGCCAGAGGTAACACTTTGTTACACTATTTTTTTGTCTGAGAGGAGAACAGAGGAAAAAAAAAAAGGGAAATTATTGATCATGAAAAGTGGTAAATCTACAAAAATTGAGAGACTCAGAGTGCAGTCCCATATGCCCAGCACCCAGGTTCAGCAATTATGAACTCACAGTCGGTCTACAGCCACTCCAACTCCTCTGGCCTCAGATGATCTTGAAGCAAATTCCCGATGTGAGAGCGGGTAGGATCCGGAGATGCACTGGTGATAAAATTCTTAGGTTATCCTCCCTGCCTCCGTAAGCATGTCTCAGCAGAGGAGCTTGGAGACCTCAGCTTAAGGGAGACCAGGAGTGAAAGCACCAGTATCTGTGTGATACTCCAGATGTGCAGGGGCCTGGCCGTCACCAAGTCCAGTATGGGGAGGGCAGCTCTTCCCCCGTGGATCCTGCCGGGTGAAGCCTTTGTAACTGCTTACAGTCAAGCTTGAAAACCACACATAGATTTCCTACCCCCCTGCCCCACCCTCCCCATACACTTTTTAGAAAAAGTATTTTTAATTGGAGGATAATTTCTTTACAGTATTGTGTTGGTTTCTGCTGTACAACAGAGTGATATGTTCCCTCCCTCTTGAACCTCCCCCCCAACTCCAGCCACATCCCATGCCTCTAGGTTGTCACAGAGTGCCACTTCGAGCTCTCCGTGTTGTACAGTGACTTCCCATTAGCTATCCATTTTATGTATGGTGATGTATAATTTCAGTGCTACTTCCTTAATCCATCCCACCCTTTCCTTCCCCTGCTCTGTCTGAAGTCTGTTCTCTATGTCTCCGTCTCTATTTCTGCCCTGCAAATAAGTTCATCAGTACCATTTTTCTAGATTCCATATATATGCATTAATACATGATAGTTGTTTTTCTATTTCTGACTTACTTCACTGTGTATGACAGACTCTAGGTTCATCTACCTCACTGAAGTGAAGGAAAGTGAAAGTCACTCAATTGTGTACGACTCTTTGCAACCCCATGGACTGTTTATTCAGCAGGCCAGGAAATGGCACCCCACTCCAGTACTCTTGCCTGGAAAATCCCATGGATGGAGGAGCCTGGTAGGCTGCAGTCCATGGGGTTGCCAAGAGTCGGACACGACTGAGTGATTTCACTTTCACTTTCGTGCATTGGAGAAGGAAATGGCAACCCACTCTGGTATTCTTGCCTGGAGAATCCCAGGGACGGGGGAGCCTGGTGGGCTGCTGTCTATGGGGTCGCACAGAGTCGGACACGACTGAAGTGACTTAGCAGCAGAATACTAGAGTGGGTAGCCATTTCCTTCTCCAGGGGATATTCCCAACCCAGGGATTGAACTGGGGTCTCCTGCTTTGCAGGTGGATTCTTTACCAGCTGAGCCACAAGGGAAGCCCAAGAATACTGGAGTGGGTAGCCTTATCCCTTCTCCAGTGGATCTTCCCAACCCTGGAATTGAACCTGAGTCCTCGTCTTTTCTTCTAACAAAGATCTAATTTTGTTTATGGTGTCATTTTGACCATATTAAAATATCCATCTTCCCAGACTCTCTTGAAGTTAAGGATGGCCATGTGGCCAAAGCAATATTGGCAGAAATCCTAGGAATGGCATGCATTCGCACAAGAAAACACAAAGCTTGGAGGAAAGAAAGGCTTGTAGCCTTTTCCCTCTTGGTGTCTGGAATGTGGACACCATGTGTGGAGGGGCAGCAGCCATTCAGAGATGGAAAGCCAAGAATGACAGGGCAGGAAAAGCAAACCCATCTGAGTCGCAGTGGGCACTGCCAGTCCAGCAGCCACTCCAAGCCCCCACTGTTGACCTCCAGCTTTCTTGCTCTGTGAGGAAAGTGACCCCCTTAGGGACTTAAGTCATATTGATATGGTTTGCTGTTACTTTGGCCAGACATAAACTGAACTCTTACGTCAGCCTGGAGAGAGTGGCAAAGTCATTGATGGGCATTTTCCATCCTCGGAGCAGCAGGGTTCACTTTCCTAGTGACTGATAACAAAACAGTTATTTGGCATATATTGTCCAGGTGTTTATTTTATTTAACACCATGGCTTCATCTTTTCAATGAGGGAAATCACTGGTTGACTCCACCCCAAATGGTTCAGTACATGGAAAGAGATGAGAGTTTGAATGGCTGCTATAAGAACATTGTACAGAGTTCCCTGGGGGCATCTTCAGTTCAATACTTTACTTTTTTGTCATTTACTTTACTTCTTTGTCATTCTAAGATTGATCAAAATAGAAAAGGAAAACTGAAAATCATCCAAAATTCCACTTGTAGAAATAGCCATTAATATTTGCTATAAATAAGTCCAGGCCTTTCTTTGTGAATATGGATATAAGAGGTATGTGTATGTGTGTGTGGGTGTGTGAGAGAGAGAGAAAGAGAGGTTGAGGATGCAAAAGGCATCAGCTGGCCAATTTTATTTTTTAAAGGCTACTGTGATTGGAATTTCAACTCGGGTCTATATATTTTGAAAATTGTCATGCTTCCACTACAGTTTACGTTTTCTCAACTGAGAAGATGAAAGGATTGCACTTAGCTTTTAAGTATCTTCACTGATGAAACAAACCAAATAACAATGTAAATAAATCATATGGAAGATTTCCATTTACTTATTCTCATCAATTGCCAGCATACATAATGCTACATTTTAAGTAATGCCCATTGGTTGATTACTTGATCCTGGACACCAGCAAAGCGAAAGCAGTCGCTACCCACGGTCCTCAGTCCTTCGCTCTCTGTGGCATTGCCAGTGGCTCAGCAGCTGCCCACAGGCCTCTGTGGCGGCAGCACCAGACATCGATTATCTTTGGAGGCCAATTCAGAGGCTCATCCAAGCTTACGTCGGTACGAAGTGAAGAATTCTCATCCTCTATCCAAGAAATTAATTTCCTCATTACCAGAAGTGGTCATTAGAGTCTGAAATTATGTACTGGAATTACATATGGGCATTTGTTCAGTTAACCAACAAATATTTCCTGCTAGGTACTGTTCTAAGATCATTATAGCAGCAATAAAATTAGCAAAATCCTTGCTCCCATAGACCTTACATTCTAGTAAGTGATGGAATAATGCCTCCAGGTCAGTTTAGGGACAGACACACTGCAAAACTCTAAAGGGAGGACAGGCTGAAGGGACAGGTTACACAGTATGTCTACCTATTGAAATCCTCTGCAGATGTCACTGCTGTCTCATAAGAGAATCATGGACTGTTCATGCTTGATGGGTGCCAAGGCTTCCTTTATAGTTTGTTTTTTATTAAGCTTTATATTACAGTCATATAAGACTGGAGAAATAGAGAGTGTAAAATAAAAAACTACTAAGGACTCATCAACCAGCTTCACTTATATCAGTACAGTCCAGCCTTGTTTCATCTGCACCTCCACCCATCCCCCTCCTTCTGGATAATTTTATAGTGACATTAAGTACCTGTATTTGCAAACATTTCAATATAGGCTTTAACAGATAATTGTTATTTGAATAAACATCACCACGACGATATCATCACGTCATACTGAAAAATAACATTAATCTCTTAATATCATTAAATATTGTCACCTTCATATTTTCCTAGTTGTCTTGCAATTTTTAAATGGTAAAAATGTTTGATTTATCATCCAAACGAGTTCGCTACTCGGCAATTTCTGAAACAATTTCCGAATCTCGTTTATCTATATCAATTTCTTCCTTCTTTTTATTTCTTTTTCCAAAATTTTTATTGTTTTTGTTGAAGAAATTGAACCATTTGTCCTTTTAGAGTTTCTCACCGTGTGGATTTTGTTTATTTCATCCCTATTGTGTCATTGAATGTCCTCTGTCCCTTGTATTTCTGCCAATTTGTATGTCAATATCTCTCAGTCATTTTTTATTTTATTCCTACTTATTTTCTAAATTCTGTCACCTCTTTTTTGACATTTTCTTTTTTGTCATTCACCTTATTTCTGAGTTCTCTTCCTCTAACACTGAGGTACGTTGTCTTTTCATATCGTCTCTCATTTTCTTAAATTTCCTTTAACTTGTTTTGGAATATTTGAAAAGTTCCATGAACATTTCTTCCTAGCAGCTCTCATTGTAGAACTTTTATGTTTACATTTTCTTTTTCTTTCTCTTACATTATCTTTTTGTGGATTTCTCCCCCAGTGCTTCTCTGTTGTTCGTTTTCTAAGTGACATGAATTTCCCTCTGCTTTCAGCAGTGAAGGGTGGGCCAGAACAGCCTTTCTACTTCTCAGGCTCTACAGCTGTCTCTTCTAGTTTTTCCCAAATAAATAATAACATAAAAATGTTCCAGCTTTTCCAGAGCTCCCTCCTCTGCCCTGCAACTTCAGCCCATTCGTCTGGATCTTTGTTCCTTGCCTCTATCATTCTGCATGGATGTTCCTCAGTGCAAGGCTTCGTACGAGATGGAGGTTTGTCACTTTGAGAGCAGAGAAGGGCCAACCCACTCCAATACCATCGGGCTGTTGGATCAGGGCCCCATCGGACTTAACCATGTTTTGAGTTTATAGAACCTGCTCCTGGTTTCAGTAGCCCTGTTCAGATTGGCTTGCTGTGCCCTCCAGTAAATACACTGGTGACTCTGTAATTTCCCCATCCTCGTCTTCAGAACCACACTTTTCTTCCCTTCTTTTCCCAGCCCTGATGCTGCAGGTCCTGGGCGGCCTCGGCCTGTGAAACCTTGGAGCCGGGCTTGGATTCCCAGCCAGAGATTGGGCTGGGTCACGGCGGTGAGAGCACCAGATCCTGGCCACTAGACTAGTGGTCAGTAACAAGGGTCCTGGCTTCTGCCTTTGCAAAAAAAATTTTCCACAAAGACAGAAAGTAGTGAATCAAGTAGAGTATTCATCAAGAGGAAAAAATGCACCGGACATGTGGGTAGACACATGGGTGGACTTAGAGAGAGAGAGAGAGAGCCCCTGGGTTATGCCCTCGTGGAAGTTTGAAGCACTTCTATTGGGCATTTATTCCAGGTTTCTTTGGTCAATCATTTGGTTTGCCCGGTTTGCAGTCCGTATTTGGTATATCTCAGGATCCTCCCACGTGTGAGCATGCATCTCTTAGCCAACGTGGATATTACCCAAAGGGCATGTGAGTAGCCTGGAGCCAACGTGGATATTACCCAAAGGGCATGTGAGTAGCCTGGCCTTAGTTAGCACCACTCCCCTTTGACCTCCATGGAGCTTTTCTGAGTATGTGTGGTTGGGGAGATCTCCTGACTTTGGGAATGGAAAAATATGTAGTCTGGGCAGGGCCAGCCTTCTCCCTGAATTGTCCTGCTATTCTCTGTTTCAGTCCGTAGGGCAGGGGAAAGTGAAAGTTGCTCAGCCATGTCCAACCCCATGGACTGTACAGTTCCTGGAATTCTCCAGGCCAGAATACTGGAGTAGATAGCCTTTCCCTTCTCCTGGGGATCTTCCCAAGCCAGGGATCGAACCCAGGGATCTAACCCAGGTCTCTGCCATCGCAGGCAGATTCTTTACCAGCTGAGCCACAAGGGAAGCCCAAGAATACTAGAGTGGGTAGCCTTTCCCTTCTCCAGGGGATCTTCCCAACCCAGGAACTGAACCGGGGTCTCCTGCATTGCAGGTGGCTTTTTACCAACCGAGCTCCCAGGGAGGCCCAGACTTTAGGGAAGGAATCTCCGATTGCTTTACCCGGGGGGGCCCATCTACCTCCTGCCTCACTGCTACCGCACAGTTCTTGACCTTTGGCGGCTCTGTCCAGACCTGTTACTTTTAGTGTTTGGGGGGATTGCATCATCGCTGTTGTAGATCCCCTCCATGGCTCTTTAGCTCTGCTAGATTAGTTCTACTTAATGGGGGCATTTTGGGAGATTCTAAAACTACCCAGCTATTTCTCATACCCATTTTGCCTCCTCTTGGTACCCAGTGTCATATGCCAAGGGAGTAGATGAGTGATCAGTTCAGGTTAAACAGAGTTCAAGAGTCCCTTGGAGATTAAACCAGTCAATCCTAAAGGACATCGACCCTGAATATTCATTGGAAGGACTGATGCAGAAGCTGAAGCTTCAGTACTTTGGCTACCTCATGTGAAGAGCCAACTCATTGGAAAAGACCCTGAGGCTGGGAAAGATTGAAAGCAGGAGAAGGATCCACAGAGATTGAAATGGCTGGATGGCATCATCGACTCAGTGGACATGAGTTTGAGCAAACTCCTGGAGACAGTGAAGGACAGGAAAGCCTGGCGTGCTGCAGTCCCTAGGGTCACAAAGAGACACGACTGAGTGACTGAGCAACAGCAACAACAGCTCAGTGAAATAGCCCAGCTCAGGATGGGCTTTCTCAGAGGAGCCATGACTCCTGTTTCATTCAGTGTTTTCAGGAAAGCAGAGAAGGTGAGGAAAAGTGGACAGGGGATGCCAAGGAACAGCAATAGTTTAGGCATAGCTCTTAGAACCTGCATAAAGGCCACAGTGCTGACTTCTGCCTCTGACACCTCCCCTCCCCTCCACTAGCCAGGTTCTCGAGGAAAGAAAAAAAAAAACAAACCTATACCAGAAGTGAAGGGAAAACAGAGCTAAATCCCAAAATTCAAGTGAACTGCCTGGGAATTCGCTAATATTCAATATTCCCAGGTTTGCATCTGACACCAGCTTTGCATTGTTGGGGGAGAGTTGCCCTGCTTCCCTCCTCCCACCCTTCCCTTTTCTCTTCCCCTCCCCCTCGCCTGCCTGGGCTCACTCCATTTTCTCCAGCTTCCTGGGTGGTGCAGGGTTGTGATGTCTTGAATACCAAGAGTGAGGCTGAACATATGTGAACCTTTCCTAATCCGGCTAATCTGCCTTCAAAAACCTTTCTCAAAGTGTAGGCAACATCCAGATTGTAAAAAGAGAGCCGACGTGAGCCTGAGCATTTTAATGACAAGTAATCTTTGTCCAAGGGGGAGGGGGGCGGCTCACTCAGCTGGAGATGGAGCTGATGAACTACAGCAGGTAGAAATAACGCCAGTATTACCTCCTGTAATCTCCACCATTCAGGGGCAGCTGAGGTCTGAATGCGGGAAGAAATCGACTTGGCTTTTAAACTGGAGACTTTGCACCCACGATGGCTATTAAGCGATAATTAGCTGTGACACAGAATTACCAGCCCCACAATGGTAGAGGGAGCCTTGCAAGGCCTTTGAAGCTGATTAGAGAAACTGAATGGATGTTACTTGCAATTTAAAAAAATCTGTTCAGATGTGAACATGAGTTAAGACTTCCCTCTTTTCTGTCCCTTGTTTTCTCCTTACCGACCTATGAATGGCAAACCTCTCCAGAGTGTGGCTGTCTAAGCTGGGCAAATAAACGTGTCTTTCCAGGACTAGCATCCCTCAAGATGATCAGATACCAAGTGGTCCTTCGAATTCCAAACTGAAGGGAAGTGACTTTTCAGAGTCCATTGACAGAGTAGAATCAGGGAGATTTACCAGGTCTATCAAAAAAAGAGAAGGGATCTAGGAGCCAACTGTGCAAGCAATGGGGCTTCCCTGGTGGCTCAGATAGTAAAGAATCATGCAGGAGACCTGGATTTGATCCCTGGGTGGAGAAGATCCCCTGAACAAGGGAATAGCTACCCACTCTAATGTTCTTGCCTGGGAAATCCCATAGACAGAGGAGCCTGGTTGACTACAGTCTGGGGAGCTGCAAAGAGTTGGGCATGACTTAGCAACTAAACACACAGACACAAATATATGTGTCAGTTTTGTCCTACTCTCTATGATTTCTAAAATTATTTGCCTAATTCTTTTTATTTTCTGGGATTTTCATTCAGCTATAGATATATTTCAGTTTACATTTTTCCTTATATTTATCTTTACTGCCCTTTTATATATCTTGTTAAGATGTTGTTGAGTATAAGTGAAATGTTCTTAGGTCTCTGATGTGATTATTATTTATCCTTGTTTTCTGTGAAAAGTGCTTTATCGGACTATATAAATTATAGCAACTGCTATATAACAATTGCCACCAAACACTTCAAGTGGATTAAACCATCTCCTGTGTTCTTTTATTTTTTAGTTTTACTTGCATTTGTTTTTTGCTGCCTTTATTCCCAGGCCAGAGGTTTTTGTTTCTTCAGTTTCTTGTGGGTTATCTTTTTCTTGTGTGCAACCTCCTCTTCTGGTTTCGGAACAGTCTGTTCTTTTTCACTAAGGATCATCTCAGTGTGGCAGGGAGAGCTCTGCATTGGTTGATCCGACTGTGAGCTCTGTTAAGTCCTGCACCACATCTTAGGGGCTTTGTTCACCTGGATGTGCCCAGTGACAAGAGAATCTACATCTAAGCCCTTAAGTTCAGCATTACTCTTTGCATTGTTGAACATGTGCAGTAAAAATTCAGCACTCTTTTTGGGCCAACGACCCTGGACCCAGCCCCACTGTGTGGCCTGTGTACACCTACCAACTCTACCACTGTAACAACGGAATGGCATGCCTTGCTTTTTAAGGTGACATCTTTCAGATACTCGGTGGGTCTTCTGATATGCATACACTTAATGGCTGGGCAGTTTCATGAGTGTTCTTAAAATGAATATGAAGGTTTGAACCTCTTGATTTGCATGATTTTGTGGAATTTTCTGGGTCAAGTGAGTAGCACAGTCATTTTTTGAGGTCACCTCAGGCTACTTGAGATCCAGCCAGTCCATTCTGAAGGAGATCAACCCTGGGATTTCTTTGGAAGGAATGATGCTAAAGCTGAAACTCCAGTACTTTGGTCACCTTATGCAAAGAGTTGACTCATTGGAAAAGACTCTGATGCTAGGAGGGATTGGGGGCAGGAGGAGAAGGGGATGACCAAGGATGAGATGGCTGGATGGCATCACTGCCTCGATGGATGTGAGTCTGAGTGAACTCCGAGAGATGGTAATGAACAGGGCGGCCTGGTGTGCTGCGATTCATGGGGTCGCAAAGAGTCGGACACTACTGAGCGACTGAACTGAACTGAACAGGCTACTTACCGGAAAAGGAAAGCCTCCCATATTATTCTTAATCAACAACTTCAAGGAAAGCCTCCCATGTTATTCTTAATCCACAACTTCAAACTGAAATTGCAGGAAGTCAGAGGAGAATGCATCTCAGAGAGATAAAAATAATAAAAATATGTGAGAGCAATTCAGCCATCTGAAAAACGGATTGAGAGGCTCCAATAGGTATCTCATGTGTGTTTCAGAAGAATACAGGAGAGGATGTTCACAATTAAAGAGAGACGGAAATCCTCAGCTAGCAAGTGCGCAGTAAATCCTGTACAAAGGCCCATCCATCAGTAAATCCCCGCCTAGGTGTAATGTAATGAGACAGAGAGAAAGAGAAGAGTCTTACAAGATTTTAGAAAGAAGATGAATTGGAATAAAACTTGGACTGAGAATAGGGCTTCCCTGGTGCCTCAGTGAGAAAGAATCTGCCTGCCAAAGCAGGAGACACATAGGTTTGAGCCCTGATCCAGGAAGATCCTACATGCAGTAGGGCATGCGTCAAAACTATTGAGTCTGTGCTCCAGAGCCAGAGAGCCACAACTATTGAACTCATGTGCTGCAACTACTGAAGCCCAAATAGGCTAGAGCCCGTGCTCCACAACAAGAGAGGTCACCACGTTGAGAAACCCATGCACGGCAACTAGAGAGTAGCCCTCACTCCCTGCAACTAGAGAAAGGCTCGCACAGTAACCAAGACCCAGAACAACCAAAAATAAATAAATAAATAAAATAGTTTAAAAAAAAGAAAGCAAAAACGCAAAACTTAGGCTGAGAATAGACATCACATTAGCAGAAATGAATATCAGGAGACAACAGAAGAGTATCTCCTAAGTAGTGAGGACACATAACGGCCTGCAGGTTGGAGGAGTGGTGGGGAGGGGCTCCAAAGATGCACCCTCAGGTCCTAGAATCTTCTCTATCTTGAAAGGATCTCCAGCAATGAGACAAAATGTCACCATTTAAATCATGATTTTAGGTATTTGTGTATGTTTATTTTTGGCTGTGCTGGGTCTTCCTTGCTGTGCTGGCCTTCCTTTAGTAGTGGCAGGTGGGGCCACCTCTAGTTGGGGCGCTCAGGCTTCTCACCATGGTGGCTTCTCTTGTTGCAAAGCACAGGCTCTGGGGCACACGGACTTCAGTACTTGTGGCACATAGGCTTGGTAGTTTCAGCTCCCAAGCCCAGTTTTGTGGCTCATGGTCTTAGTTGCTCCGCAGTATGTGGGATCTTCTTGGGTCAGGGATGGAACCTGTGTCTCTTGCATTGGCAGGCTGATTCTTTAACCACTGAGCCACCAGGGAAGCCCAAAATGTAACTATTTTTTTTACATTTCCATGTCAAGTCCACAGATGTTTGTTATTTTATTTTCTGAGATTTTTTTTTCTCCTGTGTTTGGAATATATTATTCTAAAATAGGGAGGAGATTAGATGGAAAGAAGTGAATAAAAGAGCAAAAACCCATGTGTGTGATAAAGCGGAGGCAGGTGTGAGGCACCAAAAGCGCATATGGAGCAGACCTGGTCTTTGACCTAGGGAATCTGAGGGTTTCATCTACATGCTCATCGGAAAATCCAGGGTCCTCTTGCCTGGGCAGTTGTGTTGTTCAGTCAGTAAGTTGTGTCCAACTCTTTGTGACCCCATGGGCTGCAGCATGCCAGCCTTCCTTGTCCTTTACTATTTCCTGGAACTTGCTCAAACTCATGCCCCTCCTCTTCTCTGCATTCTCACCTCTTTCCTTGTTCCCTTCCCAAGAAGGCTTCTGATGCCATCTTTCTTTATCCACACTTTGGCTATACTGCTACTACTAAGTCATTTCAATCGTGTCCAACTCTGTGTGACCCCATAGAGGGCAGCCCACCAGGCACCCCTGTCCCTGGGATTCTCCAGACAGGAACACTGGAGTGGGTTGCCATTTCCTTCTCCAATGCAGGAAAGTAAAAAGTGAAAGTGAAGTCGCCCAGTTGTGCCTGACCCTTAGCGACCCCATGGACCGCAGCCTTCCAGGCTCCTCCGTCCATGGGATTTTCCAGGCAAGAGCACTGGAGTGGGGTGCCATTGCAGCGGGCACAGCGCTTCCCAACTTCCCGACCTCAGCCGGCCAGCAGTCAGTGGTTCCCCACTGACACTTTGGCTATATCTTTTATTAATCCTGCCAAACCATTCCCACAGCTCCAGGAAGCCTTTTCCAAGAATACATCTGCTCCAGGAAGAGTCCAACCTTCACACTACTTTGGGCTTCCCTAGTGGCTCAATTGGTAAAGAATCCACCTGCAATGTGGGAGGCCTGGGTTCGATCCCTAGGTTGGGAAGAGCCCCTGGAGGAGGGCATGGCAACCCACTCCAGTACTCTTGCCTGGAGAATCCCATGGATGGAGGAGCCTGGTAGGCTACAGTCCATGGGGTCGCAAAGAGTCGGACACGACTGAGAGAATTCACTTTCACTTTCATGGCTTATCATTGCCACAGAATCAACCACTTTGTAAAAATCATGAAGTTACCATTCCCTCTCCTTCCAGCCTGAGAATTCTAAAGACCTTCCAACAAGGGGGGAAGAAGAAGGGGAAGGCTACAGATGTAGCTGGGAGGAGCTGCCCAGACTGAATATTTCAGAGACATAGTTGCAGGAAATGGTGGGAAGGGAGCACTGGAATCCTTCGGACACTTGACTAATCTCTTCAACTAGAGAGTTAGGTCTCTATTTAGGGCTGGGCCTATCATAGGATTCTTTGATCCTAGCCTGGCTCTGGGTGCATGGTTAATAATCAACAAACTATTCCACAGAAGCAAATAACTTCTTGAACTGTTGCGTCAAGAGCTGGGTGGTAGTGGTAATGAACCTCGGTTCCGGACCAAGCTGACTTGCCTTTGAATCTCAGTTCCCTCACTCATTAGCTGTGTGACCTTGGCCAAGTTTCTTAGCTTCTCTGAGCCTCCTTTTATGCATCTACGAAGCAAAGGCAGTAAGTGTGTCCATCCCATAGAGCGCTTGTGAGAGGCAAGAGTAACAGGGGGCTTGAGTCAGGGGTTGGGAAGCGTGGTTCCTGCTGAGGACTCTGAGGGAGAGTCTGAGCTTTCTGTGAGCTCTGGCGATGACTGGCAACTCCTGGCATCCCTTGGCTTGTCACTCTCATCTCTGCCTCCATCTTCACATGGCCTTCTCCCCGTGTCTGTGTCTTTGTATGGCTGTCTTCCTATAAGGACGCCACTCAGATGGATTAAGACCCACCATACTCCTGTTTGGAGACACAGGAGATGAGAGGTCAGTCCCTGGGTCAGGAAGGTCCCCTGGAGGAGGAAATGGTAACCCACTCCAGCATTCTTGCCTGGGTAATTCCATGGGAGCAGAGGAGCCTGGTGGGCTACAGTCTATGGGGTCACAAAGAGTCAGACATGGCTGAGCAACTGAGCATGGATACGATGCCTCCTCCTGTTTGACCTCATCTTAACTGATTGCATCTGTAACAACCCTGTTGCCAAGTAAGGTCACATTTTTGAGGTACTGGGAGGAGAGGTAGAATTTCAAAATTTATTTTTGGAGGGTCACAGCTCAACTCATAACAAATATCTCCTCTGGTCCTTTATTTTTGTAGTTTATATTGGTGCATAGTTGATTAACAATGTTGTGCTAGGTTCATGTGTGCAGCAAAGTGATTTAGTGACACATATGCATTCCTTTGCTGTTTTAGTTATTTCAGAACATTGAGCAGAGTTCCCTGTGTTACACCTTAGGTCCTTGATGGTTCAGTTCAGTTCAGTCGCTCAGTCGTGTCCGACTCTTTGCGACCCCATGAATCGCAGCACGCCAGGCCTCCCTGTTCATCACCATCTCATTTTTTTTTTAGATTCTAGATACATTTAAGTGATATCCTATGATGATATTTGTCTTTGACTTTCTTCACTTGTGTGATAATCTCCAGGTTCATCCATGTTGCTGCAAATGGCATTATTTTATTGTTCTTAGTTGCTGGGTAATATTCCATTGTATGTATGTACCACATATTCTTTATCTGTTCGTCTGCTGATGGACATTTACGTTGTTTCCAGCGTCTTGGCTGTTGTAAACAGCACTGCAGGAAACACTGGGGTTTATGCATCTTTTTGAATTAAAGTTTTCTCTTTTATATGTCCAGGAGTGGGGTTGCTAGGCCATATGGTAGCTCTATTTCTAGTTTTTAAGGATCCTCTATACTGTTCTCAGTAGTCCATATACCAGTCCATTCCACCAAAAGTGTAGGAGGGTTCCCTTTTCTCTATACCATCTCTAGCATTTATTGTCTGTAGTTTTTGTTTTTGTTTGATGATGGCCATTCTGATGGGTATGACGTGATATCTCATTGCAGTTTTGATTTGCATTTCTCTAGTAATTAGCAATGTTGAGCGTCTTTTCATGTGCTTCTTAGTCATTTGTGTGTGCTCTTTGGAGAAATGTATGTCTGCTGCCCATTTTTGATTGGGTTTTGTTTTTTTTAATATCAAGGTTCATGAGATGTTTGTAAATTTTGGAGATGAATCCCTTATCGGTCATATAGTTTACAAATATTTTTTAATTGAGTTATTTGTCTTTTTGATTATTGAGTTGCAATAATTTTTTATATGTTCTAGATATAATCCCCTTGCCAGACAGATGATTTGTTCATTCTACATTTGTTAGTTGGCATTCTATTGTAAAGAAAAAGCTTTCTCTTCTTCATTGTTTATTGCTCATTTATTTATATCAGTGAATGTATTTTATTCAGTGGATACTAATGTGATAATCTCATTGTCTGTTTTGACCCTCAGCTGTCCTAGCTTTGGCTTCAGTTTTCATCATTTTTTGAGCATTTCATTACTTTGTGTGTCAATAAGGTATTCCAGCTTCACTTTATACCTTCTCTGTTCCAGCCCTGTATCACTCCTTCCCCGCAGAGATTTTGTTCCCTTTTGGTGTAGGAGTATTTACCAACTAGGATCTGGGTACTTAGTGGGTTTATTGTTCCTGAGGTGTCATTATCTCAGGGGAAGAATCATTAAGTATATACATGTGCAAGGGTACATATACATCTGTTAACTGTTTCCCTTTTAATATGTGTGTATATATAATATACATATATCATATGTTTGTGTTAGATATACATGAGTAAAATATGTAAATATACATACTAAAATTATTTTAAAATGTAGTTCTAATTCTCCTCCAACACCCCAGAGTTATTTCTAGCTTTCTCCATTAACATCTTTGTAAATCCATTCTCTGACCGTGAGAAACCAGCTTCCCACCATCCTCAATGTATTTGCTTATTTGCTCATTTAACATACTGGTTTAGTGTAACCAATCTCTACACCACTTGGGCAACTTTCCCTGCTTACCACACCCACCGCCCACCCAGCCACGGTGCCCAGCATCTTGGACACCAGGCATGTTGCTGCTTCCACCTCCACGTGGGATGGGAGAGGGGACGGGTAGGGAAGAGGATGGGAACAGAAGGGGACCTAGCATCCCTGTACAAGGCCTCGGGTGATAAATTTCACCTGACTTTCAACGACAGGAAAAAAATAGTTTCAGTTTATTTTGTAATCAACTTGGAACCCAACCTGATCTTCTGTTTGCTTGGAATGACACTTGCCCTCCATGCTCTCTGCTCAGAAGGTGCATACTCATGAATCAAGACTAAGCTTGTTTATCACGGCTGTCTCCAGGACATTTCCACCACCCTTGCTTTTATATGGGAGAAGGAGCAGAAAACAAAGTCAAAAGACAGACTACCAGCTAGAAAAAAAATGAATGAATCTATGAAGCTTTTACTGGTGGTTCTTTCTGGCACTTGAGATTAATTTAGAGCAATCATGCATTATCAGTAAAACCAAATTATGTAGTCAATTAAAAAATAAGCTTGAGGAAGCAGTGGGTCACCCTCCTCCGCTCCTCCGAGAATTAGCCTTCCGGCTGCCCCAAGGCAGGGGAGTCTGTGTTCTGTGTTGGGATAACGATCCCCTTGCTTTTGAGCTCCAACTTTCCAGCCAGCCCCTCCCAACCCTGAGCCATCCCCATGCGCCTTCTGCTTTGCTTTACCAAAGTGCTCAGAAAAGACATACCTTAAGTGAGACTGCTGGAAACGACTGAAGAGACTTTCCCCAAGTGGCCCTGGTGGTAAAGGACCCTTCTTCCAGTGCAGGAGGCGCAAGAACCACAGGTTCGATCCCTGGGTCGGGAAGATCCCCTGGAGGAGGAAACGGCTGCCCACTCCAGCATTCTTGCCTGGAGAATCCCATGAACAGAGGAGCCTGGCAGGGGCTGCAAAGAGTCAAACGTGACTGAGGCACCTCAGCACACAGCGCAAGTGAGACTACAAGCGAAACCAGGAGGCCGACCGAGAATATGACTCAGCACCTAACGCGAGTCAGGAGACATGGGCGCTCAGAACTGGCTGGGTGATCCCGAGCATGCCTCGACCTCCCAGGGGAAATGAATGTGTCTCCAGTATCTGTGGACTCTCAGAGAAAACCCACCGGTGCGGCGACAGAAGTCAGGATGTAGACAAAGCATTTAGCATCGTGCCTGGTGCAGGGCGGGTGCTAAAGGAGGGACAGTGGTTTTCATGGTTGGTATTCCTCCTGCTCGTGGAGAAACACAAATGTGGGGGTGCGTGCAGGTGGAGCACAGGGTGGGTACAGGTCTGAGCTGGTGCCCTTTAGAAAACATCCTCAGCTGATGAGACTAGTCCAGCCCCAGAGGGCTGAGACGCTGGTTTTGAATTTTCTGAAGGCAGCTACCTAGGTAACCACATGGAAGAGAACCACGCCAAGAAGTCAGAAGCAAGCCAGCAAATACTAAAGACCTTCTTATTATGCAAAATGCAGGCGCTGAAATCCGTGCCCGTTACTCATCAGACAATTCCTTCCTTCCTAGCTATGCTAGATCATCACTTTAATAGTAGCCAATATTTTAATGTGTATTTACTATACTTCAGTCCCTGCTCTGAGCACTCGATGTGTTATTTTATTTCATCTTCTCAACAATGCCCCAAAGTAAGTCCTGTTTCCATTTCCATGTTGCAGGGGAGGAAACAGGCACAGAGATGTTACATGATTTGTCCAGGGTCACAAAGCCAGTCTTGACAGTCACTCAAAGATCTTGTCAACAGACATGGTAATCTGGTTTCACAAGCAAAGCAAAGTGAAGGTAGCTTGCAAAAGTGACGGCAGACACCAGACCTTCCAAACCAGCATGGCCTGGGGACACAGTAGTGAGTGAAAGTGAAGTCGCTCAGTCGTGTCCAACTCTTTGCGATCCCACGGACTGTAGCCTACCAGGCCCCTCTGTCCATGGGATTTTCCAAGCAAGAATACTGGAGTGGGGTGCCATTTCCTTCTCCAAGGGATCTTCCCGGCCCAGGGATTGAACCCAGGTCTCCTGCATTGTACACAGATGCTTTACCGTCTGAGCCACCAGGGAACTAGAAGGAAAACTGGTCTGTGCCTGCCTTGTGTTGTATAGATTACAGGACATTTTCACTCTATTTCACTTGACCCTGAGCCAACAAACAGAGTTCATTTCAATTAGGTATCTTTTGTTTAAAACCAAGGATGTATGCAATGTAATTGAGGAAGAGCGATGACAGTCTTGAGAACTTGCTGCTTTAATAGACGAAAAAATGTTATCCATTACTCTGGAATTAATTTGGATAAACAGTATAATACAGGTGCTGATTATGAGTCTGACATGTACATGATGATGGCATTATTTGTTGATGGCCAGCATCCGTTTGGTATTAGCATGTTATAGACACAAAGCTCACGTCTTCAGAACAAGGATGAGTTTAGTAAAACTGGTCCTCCATCATTTTTAGCTAAGCATGGTGGCCTTTCCTTTCTTCCTTCCTTCCCTCCCTCCCTCCTCTGTCTCTCTCTGTGTCTCTGTCTCTCTCCTCCTTCTTTTCTTCTGTCAACAAAAACGATCAATTAACAATCTATAATACGGATAGACAAGACTTTTATTTGAGCAAACAGAGGACTATAACCCAGAAGACAGCCTCTTAGATAACTCTGAGAAGCTGCTCCAAGAAGTCTGGTTTTCTATCTTGTCAGAGAAGGAATATCAAACAAGTCGGGGATACATTCCTTCAGGATTTGAAAACATTAACAGATCAGCATGTACGCAGTTGAGTCAGCATGGCCTTGACACCTGGGAAGGCAGTCTTATCACTGAAGGAGCATCAGCATTGGTGTCCCAGGAAGGGAGGCATTTAATCTTTATTTTTAACATGGACTTTTTTTTTAAACCTCTGGTCGGTGTGCCCTTTTCTTTAATAATTAGGGAAGATGTACAATGTATGTTTAATTAGACCACAAAGGGGCTGATTTAGTTAGCATGAAATTCAAATTAATGCATGTGTAAACCAGGATGTCATGTATGAATGTGAGAGTTGGACTATAAAGAAAGCTGAGCACTGAAGAATTGATGCTTTTGAACTGTGGTGTTGGAGAAGACTCTTGAGAGTCCCTTGGACTGCAAGGAGATCCAACCAGTCCATCCTAAAGGTGATCAGTCCTGGGTGTTCAATGGAAGGACTGATGTTGAAGGTGAAACTCCAATATTTTGGCCACCTGATGTGAAGAGCTGACTCATTGGAAAAGACCCCGATGCTGGGAAAGATTGAAGGCAGGAGGAGAAGGGGACAACAGAGGATGAGATGGTTGGATGGCATCACCGACTCAATGGACATGAGTTTGGGTAAACTCGGGGAGTTGGTGATGGACAGGGAGGCCTGGCGTGCTGCAGTCCATGGGGTCGCAGAGTCGGACACACCCGAGCGACTGAATTGAACTGAAGCCAGGATGACTTACCTACATCTCAATATGTGAACATTTCTTTCATCACTTTTTGTCCTTCACCCAGATTGACCAACTGTTATCATTGTGCCACTTTTCTATGATCATTCATTCTCTCTCTTCTTTCTCTCCAAGCCTCTCTCTGTTTTGCCTTCCTTCCTTCTTTCTTCCTCCCTCCCTGTGTTCCTCCCTCCACTGTCTGGCTCTCTCTCTTTTTCTTTCCTTTTCCCTTCTCCCTTCCTCTCCCTTTTCCCTTGGATGATGACTAAGGCTGGAGCCTGGCAGATGAAGATGTGCGGGAAGAGGCAGATATTGGGCCACAAAGGGCCCGACTTGATTGGCCTAGCAACCATGTGAGATGGCACGGTCTCTGTCTCACCTCTCCAAGGCAACCCTTGAACCTCATGGACTCTCCAGCCTATCCTCCCAGACTCCTGATCCTTCAGCCGTTTCCACTCCCAGCCCCGAGGGGAAGGGACTCCCCAGCGCCCAGTCTCTCCTGGGGTCCCCCTCTTGGTCCAGCCATCATTTATTGGATAGGGTTCCACCCCAGGCAGAGAAGGCTCTGCGGTTTTGTTTTAATGGTAATTTACAACTCAGGCTGCTCTCGTGCCCACCTTCCCCTCGGCTCAAGGAGGTGAACACTGTGTTTCCATCTTAGTTGCAGCAGGGAAGGGGCTTTCTCCGAGGGCGCCGTGAATTGGCCACGGCTGCACCCCCGACAGCCGGGCAGCAGGGTTCGGGGGGGTGGGTAGCGATTATCCCACACGGATAAGAGCCATTAACAAAATGGAGTGTGGCATCTTCACAGCGCAAATATTTTCCCTGACCATAATACCCTCTTAAGGAGACCTCAAGTGGCCCGGCCTTGTCACCAGCTCTTTCGGACACACCACCAATCGCTTTTACTGCCTCTGGCGTCTGCAGAGAGGAGAGGGCAAGAGGAAGGCATGCCCCGAGAGCGTCCCAAGAGATCCCGGCCCTTGTGGCCCATTGTCCTCTCTGCCAAAGACAAAGGGCCCCGAGCCTTTCTCTAACGTGTCGCTTAAGCTCTGTCGATAAATCAGAGTCCAGCCAGGGCTATTCAGACGTGGCCCCGAGGAGCCCCGAAGCCTCTCTGATGCGTTTCCTTTCTTGGGGGCGTGTAGGAGCAGGGAGATTTTTCAGCCTCACGCGTTTTGTTTGAATTCTGCCCCCTCCCCTTTTCTTTGTAGCTTTTCTCTTTTCTGTCTGGGTCCATGTAGAACAGAAGATGCGTTTGCAGGCCTGAATCGGGGAGGTGGGGGGACTGTTTCCATCATCAGACCAGTCACGCCCGCCCCTCCCCTGTTGTAAAACACAGCGGCCCCATTGTGCAGTGCCCCATACCACCCAGATTTCACCTCGGCTTTCGCTGAGCCCCCTTTTTTGTTTCCCGTCAAAAGAAAGCATTTGCTCAGGGGAGGGAGGGCTGTTCCTATTGCTTCCACTAACATGGAAGTTAAAGGAAAGATTGATGGAAGAAAGTTCACCTAGAAAACCAGGATAAATTTCTGGCCGGCCAAGGCCAGTTGTTTCATTGTCCGGGGGCCATGTTTTTTGTTAATTATCTCTCACTCTCTCCTTTTATCGGAGGGAAAAAGTAGCAGGGCAGGAAGAAAGGAACAGGATACAGGGGTCAGGGGTCCCATGGGCCACCTAGGTATTCCATTTGAAAGGCTAGGGTGGGTGAGGCGGCCGAGGGTAAGTCTCAGTTTCGGCAAGGGTGGGAGTTGGAGGAGAGTGGTGGCCGTCAAATTGATCACAAATTTAATGCCGTTATGTATGGTGAAAACTTCCCACCGCTCACCCCTTGCTCCAGTCCCCTGTACCCTTTCTGCAACTCTCAGGATCTTTATCTCCTTTGCGCGCCCCTAAAGCGCGCGCGCACACACACACACACACACACACACACATGCACGCACAGATACACACACAGAAGCACACACATACACGCTTTTTCTTTTCTAATTTTAAGCCCCACAAAACTGTAAGGGAGGCTTTGCAAAGAAGGAGGGAAAAAAAGCAGCGAGAGAAAGACTAAGAAAGTTGGTCCAAACAAGAACATGTTGTCAAGGAAATAAACCTTGGTGAGGGTAGGCATGAAACCACAGCTGCTGAATTTGGCCAGCCTCAGACCCTGGTGGTAACGACAATGATTCTTAGTGGCAGGGCCCCAGCTCCGAACATAAATAGGGCTCAGCCTGAAAGGGGAGGAAATGAAACAAAACATTTCCTTGGGTACCACTGGCAAAGAAATAACATCAATTTCAGTTTGGGGGGAGGAGGAGGGAAGCTAAAGCATTTCCCTGTTTCCCCACATTAGCAAAGGCAAATTCATAACTGGCCAACAAAGTACCTTTGAAATGCAGCTGCACTCCACAAACACACTGCCTTTTTCCACCCAGAGAGACAACCCTGTCTTGACTAGAAAGAAAGGAGAAAGACAAAAAAAAAAAAAAAAGCACACACTATTGAAAGCTCACCAGAGAGGGTAAAGGAAGAAGGGAGGAGAGAGGGGCTGGGAGCTGGGGGCGGAGAGAGGGGAAACTCGTGGACCTTGGCAGATGCGAAAGATAAGCTTTACCTAATATAATGCAACCTTCTTTGCCTTTCCAAGAGGAGGCCTGTGGTGAATGGCCACACAGATTCTTGGGAGAGGGCTGCACACGGGCAGCTGTTGGCCCAAAGCTGCCATGTGGCCAGGAAGGAAGGCGACCAGGCAGACCACAGCTCGCAGGTATCAGGCTCTTGGGTCCCAGTGTCCCTAAGGGACCAAGCAGCTGCTGCTCCCCTAGGAACGTCTCCTGCTAGGAGACCAGAGCCAGCGTCCCCGCGGCCAAGGGAGGTGTCTCCATGACAGCACTTTGGGATGAAGCACAAAGATGGCATTCTGGATGCAGTCTTCCCCCTCGGACCCTCCAGGATAAGCCCTGATCAGGCTAAGCCAATCTAGCTTGTACAGATTAGAAGACTGGGTAAAACACGAATGCACAGTTAGGGCACGCCTCTGCGATGCTTTTCCATGGATTGCTTCTAGCCTGATACATTTCAGATCTTGTCTCGGGACGTCCCCCAGTGGTCCAGTGGTTAAAAGTACACCTGGACGTGGATTCCATCCCTGGTCCAGGAACTAAGATCCCACGTGTGCTGCAACTACTGAGCCCATGCTCTGGAGCCTGTGTCCCACAGCAATAGAAGCCACCGCAAGAAGCCTGTATATGCACCTAGAGAGCAGACCCCACTCGCCGCAACTAGAGAAAGCCGGTGTGCAGCAACAAAGACCCAGCCCAGCCAAGCAATAAATAAATAAATAAGAATTTAAAGAAACCGAAAAGACCTTGTCTCTCCTCCACCGCCAACGAGGTTCTGGGGACCAAAGCTGCATCTGTACCATGAAGTGATCTCTGACTCTGCCCTCTCTTGTCACTCTGCTTGGGGACTCCACACCTGGGGACTTGGCAGCAGGGGTTGCCCTGGAGGGTATTTCCATATCCCGGGGGCTGGTAACTTCACTGTAGAGAAGTGACTGCCAAGCAAACCAGTCAATCCCACCGAACTACACCTACCCTCCAAATCAAGGGCCCCTTAGCCATCTCCCCAAATGTTCTCAGCCACTCCAACGCCGACAGACACAGGGGAGCGGGAAAGGGGCAGAGAAGAAAGAGACAGTGATCCCTGTGGACTGTGGTGAAAACATCGGAAAGATGCACATTTTACAAAATCACAACCATGTGAACGAGTTGGTGGTCGGGCCTTTTCCAAGCCTTGGAAGGGACAATGCAAATGAGGGTGATTAAGCTAGAGCCAATAATCAAGAGACGAATCACTGGGGCAAGGAATAACAACTCTATTCAGAAAGCCAGCTAGAAGCAAGAAGCCAGCTAGCCAGCAAGAAGACAGTGGGCTCATGCCCCAAGGAACCATCTTGCCTGAGTTAGAATTCAGGTTCCATTTATACTAAAAGGAGATGGAATGAAGTCAAACACTTACTGGTTCCCATCAGCCTCCAGAGGGGCTGTGTTCATTTCTTCCTCTCTGTGGCCGTTCACAGGTGGACCTGGTCAGGAGGTTTCTTGAGAGCTAAATAAAGGTCCTTCAGCTTAATGTTCATTACCCTGGTAAGGCAGGGTTCCCAGCGATGAGCCACCGTGTGTCGTTTAAGGCATGGAAATCAGTAGGCTGCCATGTTCTGAATCGGCCCCTGACACTGATGGATCCTCTCCTTGAACAAGCTCTTTCCCAGCCCGAGGGGCCTCACTCACACAATTCCTCTCTCCAAGTGAAGGGTCCACTCTGGCAAATGACCACGCCTCTCTAGTTCACCCTTCTCAGTACTTGACCTTCCCACTTGTCCCCTAACCCAGCCCCAGGGTGCCTGGAAAGACTTTCTCTCACTGAGGGGTCACCACCCACGGTACAGTTCTGCAGCAAGCAAGATGGGGGGCGGGGGGATGGGAGTGGAAATTCACAGCCACACTGGACTCAGCACGTCCAGGTCCAGCCATGAGCTTGTGCTGAGGTGTCCACCCTGAGATCTAATACAAACGCCAGTCCCTTCCTGTTCTGATGGCCCTGGGCTCAGTTCCAGCCCTTCCTCCTGGCTAGCCCTGATGGAAGGTAGGGGTGGATCTGAGTTACCCTCTGTGCTTCTTGCTTTATACCTTTCCATGACTAGTATGGGTGGGGCCTTAAAGTACTGAGTCCACATGTTCTCCTGTCCTCCTAGCTACAAACACCAAGTACCCTGGCTGTGATATGGTGGGGCTAGGAAGGGATGCCCACCCAGCTGAAGCAGATTTCTCTCTACAGTAACAACAGTATATTTAATAGTATGTCTACTCTGAGCCACTAGTGGTAAAGAACCTGCCTGTCAATGCAGGTAGACGTAAGAGACACGGGTTCGATCCCTGGGGTCAGGAAGATCCCCTGGAGGTGGGCATGGCAACCCACTCCAGTATTCTTGCCTGGAGAATCCCGTAGACAGAGGAGTCTGGCGGGCTGCAGACCAGAGCGTCGCAGAGAGTCGGACATGACTGAAGGGACTGAGCGTGCACACACTCCTCTAAGCCACTCTGCCACGGAAATCCTAAGGCACACTTTTAAGAAGGAACTGTCTTTGAGTTGGGCTGGTCACAAAGAATTAGATGTTTAGGGGTTTTTCTTTTAACCATGGCATCGGCAAAGTGCATTGACAAATGAGTTACCCATTTCTGTGTTTGCACAGTATTTCATAAAACAGGGCCAGAGCTGATGCAAAATTTATAAAAGGAACCAGAGACTCTTGCTCCTGTTATTTTATTTTCACCCGTTTATCTTTTCTCTCCCTATTCAAGATCACTTGAGACATAGTGGAAAAACAAAACCAAACAGAAAAGCCACTGTGAAATAATTGGAAGTCTTTGCAAGAGGTCACAGAGAGTAAAATTCTTTGCCGCTTAAAATTAGTACGTTAGGCATTGATAAAATAAGTTAGCGTTCATCTCCATTAGTCTTAAATCTTTTAACAAAGTTTCAAGCTTTGTGAGTGTATGAAGGTATTCATAAAATTAAATTTGAGTTATCTGACTCTGGGGTACCTAAATGATTCTAACTCTTTCAGGGCCGATTCCTTTGTTCTCAGTATTGAAGCTTGGAGTGTTCACAGATACTTAATGTGCAAAGGCATTTAGCACTACTAAGCAAGTATTTGATTTGGCTTGCTTTTTCTGTTTTCTTTTCCTTTCTTTATATCCTAAGTGTTACTAAGTAATCAATAAATTTTGCAGCTATTAATACTTATAATAATACTCTCGTGAGTATAGTATTTAATCTCAATCCACTGAGACTGGAGAAATAAAATACAGGAAAATCCTATAACTCAATGCTAATAAGACCATGGGGGAAGCAGATATTTCATTCTTTAGAAACTAGTACAATGCCTTTGGAGGGCATTTGGCAATCAATGCAGGTCAAAGGTCATAAAAATGCTTGTACTCTTTGACCCTGTCATCTCATTCTTTGGAATTTACTTCAATGAAGTAATTTAAAAGAAGAAATGATGTATGTATTGATAATTTATAGCAGTTTTATTTATGACAGTGAAAAACTGAATATAATAATCTAAAAATTTAGCAATAGGCAATGGATAAACAAAACATGAAATGTTGATATAATGGAATATTATCTACTACAGAGAATGATAAAGTTGCTAAGTTTTTTGGGCCATGGAAAAGAACAATATCTTATCTACCGACTGACTGAAATGATGTTGCAATATTACTTTTGTAAGTAAAAGTCCAATGAAAACATTGTGTGTGTTTTGTACATTGTGTGTTTAGTCGCTCAGTCATGTCCAACTATTTGCGACCCTACGGACTGTAGCCCACCAGGCTCCTCTGTCCGTGGGATTCTCCAGGCAAGAGTACTGGAGTGGGTTGCCATTTCCTCCTCCAGGGGATCTGCCCAACCCAGAGATCGAGCCCACATCTCCTGCATCTCCTGCACTGCAGGCAGATTCTTTACCACTGCACCACCTGGGAAGATGCATGCGGACATGAATAAATGAAACAGTTGTCACATAGGATAGCAGAAATATGGGCCACAAATTCATTTAAATTGAAAGTGGCTATTTTTTGCATTTTCACTTTTGTCTAACGAAAAACCTAAGTATTATTTTCGGAGACACTTTCTTTGGCACAGCTTCAATTAAGCATTTCTGTTAACCTTGCTCACCTACCGATCTGTTTATCTTAATCTTTATACCTTGTGAAGTAACTTGGGTCCCTAGTTGGAAATTAAATGATTACTTTAATAAAGAGACTCTAATCAAAACAGAATAGGGTTGGCCTCTGTGCAAAAAAAGCTCGTCTTGGATTTTTTTTTTTAGCTCGGCTGGGTCTCTGTTGCCTCATGCGGGCTTTCTCTAGTTCAGCACTCCCAGGCTTAGCTGTTCTGGGGCGTGTGGGATCTTAGTTCCCTGACCAAGGATCACACCCGAGTCCCTTGCATTGGAAGGCAGATTCTTAACTCCTGGACAACCAGGGAAGTCCCCTCAAATAGCTCGTGTGTGCTCAGTTGCTCAGTGATGTCACTCTTTGTGATTCCATGAACTATAGCCTGCCAGGCTCCTCTGTCCAGGGGGTCTTCCAGGCAAGAATACTGGAGTGGGGTAGCCATTCACTTCTCCAGGGGATCTTCCCATCCCAGGGATCAAACCCAGGTCTCCTGCATTGCAGGTAGATTCTTTGCCATCTGAGCCATCAGGGAAGCCCGTATAGCTCATGAAGGACCATAATCATGGGTGAAATGAGTGAAATACATTCCTTCTCCAGCCCTGCTTCTTTTACACTGAAATCACAGTACATCCTGGCCGCCTGACCCACGTGACTTCTTGGACCATGTGGCCTTCACCCAGGAGAGACTGTGGGTCTCGGTTTTCAATATTCCCGGATAAGCTTATTTTAAAAGCAAGAAGACCCAGCTACCAAATTCAAAGCAAACAAACAAAAAGCATCAAAATCTCTCTCTGTTCCTTCCTCCCCTCATTGACTAGGAATGTTTAGAGTCGGTGGGTGAATAATGCTCACTGCTCTCAAAATTCATATTCGAGTTGTTCTCAGAGGACAGGACTGGGCCTTGTACATTGCAGTGAAGGACACTGAGCAGCTTTATCACACAGACAGGACCAGTCTGTGTAGGAAAAGAAAAGGCGTCGCATGTTGGTGGGATATGGCTTCTTGCCCCCAAACTGACTGTCCACCCTTATCCTTTGCTCTGTGCAAGGAACTGCTTGCCTCGCAGACCCAGGGTCTGTTCTCATCAATCACACGTTCTGTTTGTCCCACACTGGCCGGTTGGGTCCAGCCCACCAGCTGCTGTGGAGACGTCTGTGTCGGTGCCTGCAAAGTGGGGGACACAGATGTGTGTGTGTGATGGGGAACAGGGCCAGATGCTGCTGGGGACCTCATCTAGCCATGTGCTCCCAGCTAGCCTATCTGGGGAAAAAAAAATCATCCACAACTTTGCTCCAATAAGTAGAGAGTTCCTACTGCCTTTTGGTTAGCAGGGATATTTACATGGACTTTGTGGGGAACCCCAAACAATACCTGATTATCTGCATAATAAAAGCTAAAGGAGTTTCACATTAATTACATTCCTAAATTTCTAACCCTCCTTTGTCCTTGGGATTTCCCAGGCAAGAATATTGGGGTGGGTTGCCATTTCCTTCTCCAACACTTAGCTTCAAATGGTACCAAAATTTGTTTGAAAACTAACAATTTTAGGCAAAAACAACTTTTAAAAGGACAACTTTAAAAAGTTTGTACATATCCTGCCCTTTTTTTTTTTTTTTTAATGCACCACTTTTAGCAACTT
This sequence comes from Cephalophus harveyi, assembly GCA_006410635.1. Lineage (NCBI taxonomy): Eukaryota > Metazoa > Chordata > Mammalia > Artiodactyla > Bovidae > Cephalophus > Cephalophus harveyi. Next base: position 567,656 of record SJYT01020755.1, on the reverse strand, counting down.
CAATGAAGTAGTTACAATATTGTTTCTGCTTCCTGTTTGGAGTTCTGGCTGCAAGGTATGTGGGATCCTAGCTCTCCAACCAAGGGTAGAACCCACACTGCCTGCGTTGGAAGGTGAAGTCTTAACACTGGACTACCAGGGAAGTTCCTGTCCCTGCCTTCTTAATCAGTTTTATAAACAGAGGTTCAACTTTAGCTGATGGTTTTTCATTAGAATTTTAAACTAATTTATTCATATGTGAATAGCCAGATTCTTGTCTTATGGAATGGTTTTTCTATTTTTTTGTTTTTGTTGTTGTTGTTGTTCTGTTTTTATGCTGCTGACTCTCATTATCATCTATTCCTTCGTATAGCACCTGGATCTATTCTTTCATATTTTCAGAAGAAAAACTATACCTTTTATTTATTCAAAAGCAGCCACATTTATTGAACCCATCAGTCAAGGACTTAGGCATAATGTGAGATCTTCACCATGAAGACAACACATAGAAATCAAATATTTATTTGACTTCGGCCACATGGCTGGAAGGTCACAGATGGACCCCACTTTCCTGGTCTTGAAGGTCGTATAGATCTAACTGGCCGGCTAGCAACATGCTCAATACCATGGGCCTCACCCAGATCTCCTTGATTGCATGTTTTGTGTCCAAATAGAGAAACAGATACTTTATGTGCTGTATAACTGGTCTGGTACAAAGGAAAGATAGCTATCAGAGACAGAGAATGTAAAAAGTTTCTAGCAAGATAAGGATGTATATACAATGTATACATTCAGTTCAGTTCAGTTCAGTTGCTCAGTCGTGTCCGACTCTGGGATCCCATGAATCGCAGCTCGCCAGGCCTCCCTGTCCATCACCGTCTCCCGGAGTTCACTCAGACTCACGTCCATTGAGTCCGTGATGCCATCCAGCCATCTCATCCTCTGTTGTCCCCTTCTCCTCCTGCCCACAATCCCTCCCAGCATCAGAGTCTTTTCCAATGAGTCAACTCTTCACAGGAGGTGATCAAAGTACTGGAGTTTCAGCTTCAGCATCATTCCTTCTAAAGAAATCCCAGGGCTGACCTCCTTCAGAATGGACTGGTTGGATCTCCTTGCAATCCAAGGGACTCTCAAGAGTCTTCTCCACCACAGTTCAAAAACATCAATTCTTCAGCGCTCTACCTTCTTCACAGTCCAACTCTCACATCCATACATGACCACAGGAAAAACCATAGCCTTGACTAGACGGACCTTAGTCGGCAAAGTAATGTCTCTGCTTTTGAATATGCTAAATAAGTTGGTCATAACTTTTCTTCCAAGGAGTAAGCGTCTTTTAATTTCATGGTTGCAATCACCATCTGCAGTGATTTTGGAGCCCCCCAAAATAAAGTCAAGTCTGACCCTGTTTCCACTGTTTCCCCATCTATTTCCCATGATATGATGGGACCAGATGCCATGATCTTCGTTTTCTGCATGTTGAGCTTTAAGTCAACTTTTTCACTCTCCTCTTTCACTTTCATCAAGAGGCTTTTTAGTTCCTCTTCACTTTCTGCCATAAGGGTGGTGTCATCTGCATATCTGAGGTTATTGGTATTTCTCCCGGCAATCTTGATTCCAGCTTGTGTTTCTTCCACATTAGGTTGGCTGAAAAGTTTGTTCAGATTTTTCCCATGAAATGGTACAGAAAAACCTGAATGAACTTTTTGGCCAACCCAATATATGTACATGGGGCTTCCCAGGTGGTGCTAGTGGTAAAGAATTCACCTGCCAATGCAGAAGACACAAGAGACATGGGTTCAATCCTTGGGTTGGGAAGATACCTGGAGAAGGAAATGACAACTCACTCCAGTTTTCTTGCCTGGAAGATTCCATGGCATATGGTATGGTGTGTGAGTATATGTGTGTGTGTGTGTGTGTGNCCCAGCGTTTCTCATGATGTACTCTGCATATAAGTTAAATAAGCAGGGTGACAATATACAGCCTTGACGTACTCCTTTTCCTATTTGGAACCAGTCTGTTGTTCCATGTCCAGTTCTAACTGTTGGTTCCTGACCTGCATATAGGTTTCTCAAGAGGCAGGTCAGGTGGTCTGATATTCCCATTTCTTTCAGAATTTTCCACAGTTCATTGTGATTCACACAGTCAAAGGCTTTGGCATAGTCAATAAAGCAGAAATAGGTGTTTTTCTGGAACTCTCTTGCTGTTTCTATAATCCAGCTTAAACTTGCTCCCCTTTTAAATCCATGATTTTTGTTTGTCTATTTATGCCTTTTTCATTATCTTAAATTAAGAAGTGATTTGATAGTTCAAGGAGAAATCACCTTACTTTGTCCCTGTTCAACACATTATTTTCTCTTTTTCTCTGTGTTGGCCACTCAAATTTCAGATGACTTTCATCAAATTTCATGAAAATATCTTTCATGATTTTGATCAGCCCTGAACAAACAGATGATAGTGCAGAATTAGGAATACTCTTACCATTGGTTTTACTTATTCATGATCATGGTACACATTTTCACTTATTTCAGATTTTTTAAATGTTTTCCTCTAGAATTTAATCCTTTTCTGAATTACAGTCTCATTTACCTAACAGATTTGTTTTTATGTATTTTATATGTTACATTAGAATTTTAAAATCATCTCTCTTTAAAAAATATTTTAGCTGTTGATAAATATTATGTCTGGCTCTAGATTAGTGATCACATCATCATGATTATCTGGGTCGCGAAGATCTTTTTTGTACAGTTCTTCCATTGATTCTTGCCACCTCTTCTTAATATCTTCTGCTTTTGTTAGGTCCATACCATTTCTGTCCTTTATCGAGCCCATCTTTGTATGAAATGTTCCCTTGGTATCTGATTTTCTTGAAGAGATCTCTAGTCTTTCCCATTCTGTTGTTCGGTACAATTACCTATTTATTTTTCTAGACTGGGTCCTCCCCTTTTTCCTCTTCTTCTTCTTCCTTCTTCACCTCATCATGATTCTAGGTGGGTACCCCTGGTAAATAAGGATAAAGCCATATAAACAGATGTGCAAGAATCAATTCTGAGACTAAACAACAAGATACCAGTATCCTCCTTTTGCAGAACCCTGAGAAAGATAATTTTATTATCACAAAATAGAAACAAAAAGGACAGAGAGAGAGGGAAGACATTTTTCTTATTTCCTTCTTTCTTTACCTGCGTTTCAAACAAGGAGCTTACCAGGTGGCTCCATCAGCCACCAGTTGGATCTCCACTGGGGCACTGGGCTACCATTTTCCCCATTTATTTGTTCGTTCTTTAATAATTTTCCTCATCCTTCGTTTCTAATTCTAATCTAGTGAGAATATCCTTATTTTACAAAAGACATATTTTTACAGAAGCAGAAGATATTAAAAAGAGGTGGCAAGAGTACACAGAGAAGAACTATACAAAAAAAGATCTTTATGACCCAGATAACCATGATGGTGTGATCACTCACCTAGAATCAGACATCTTCAAATATGAAGTCAAGTGGGCCTTAGGAAGCATCTCTATAAACAAAGCTGGTGTAGGGGATGGAATTCCAGTTGAGCTATTTCAAACCCTAAAAGATGATGCTGTGAAAGTGCTGCACTCAATATTCACAGCAAATTTGGAAAACTCAGCCGTGGCCAAAAGACTGGAAAAAATCAGTTTTCATTCCAATCCCAAAGAAGGACAATGCCAAATATTGTTCAGACCACCACACCATTGCACTCAGCTCACATGCTAGCAAAGTAATGCTCAAAATTCTCCAAGCCAGGCTCCAACAGTACATGAATCATGAAATTCCAGATGTTCAAGCTTGTTTTAGAAAAGGCAGAGTAACCAGAGATCAAATTGCCAACATCCTTTGGATCATTGAAAAAGCAATAGAGTTCCAGAAAAACATCTATTTCTGCTTTATTGACTACACCTAGCCTTTGACTGTGTGGATCACAACAGACTGAAAAATTCTTCAAGTATAGGAATACGAGACCACCTGACATGCCTCTTGAGAAATCTATATGCAGGTCAAGAAGCAAAGTTAGAACCGGACATGGAATAACAGACTAGTTCCAAATTGGGAAAGGAGTACATCAAAGCTGTATATTGTCACCCTGCTTATTTAACTTATATGCAGAGTACATCACGCAAAATGCCGGGCTGGATGAACCACAAGCTGGAATCAAAATTGCCAGAAGAAATATCAATAACCTCAGATACGCAGATGGCACCACCCTTATGGCAGAAAGTGAAGAACAACTAAAGAGCCTCTTGATGAAAGTGAAAGAAGAGAATAAAAAAGCTGGCTTAAAACTCAACATTTGAAAAACTGAGATCATGGCATCCAGTCTCATCATTTCATGGCAAATAGATGGGGAAACAATGGAAACAGTGACAGACTTTATTTTCTTGGGCTCCAAAATCACTGCAGATGGTGACTGCAGACATGAAATTAAAAGACACTTGCTTTTTGGAAGAAAAGCTATTATAACCTAGGCTGCATATTAAAAAGCAGAGACATTGCTGACAAAGGTATCTTGTCAAAGCTATGGTGTTTCCAGTGGTCATGTGTGGATGTGAGAGTTGGACTATAAAGAATGCTGAGCGCTGAAGAACTGATGCATTTAAACTGTGGTGTTGGAGAAGACTCTTGAGAGTCCCTTGAACAGCAAGGAGATCCAACCAGTCCATCCTAAAGGAAATCAGTCCTGAATATTCATTGGAAAGACTGACGCTGAAGCTGAAAGTCCAATACCTTGGCCAACTGATGTGAAGAACTGGCTCATAGGAAAAGATCCTGATGATGGAAAAGATTGAAGGCAGAAGGAGAAGAGGGCGAGAGAGGATGAGATGGCTGGATGGCACCACTGACTCTATGGACATGAATTTGAGCAAGCTCCAGGAGTTGGTGATGGACGGGGAAGCCTGGTGTGCTGCAGTCCATGGGGTTGCAAAGAGTTGGACATGACTGAGCGACTGAACTAAACAAAAGACAACCAAAAAAAGGAGAAAGCTCTCCTCACAGAGGAGAAATTCCCAAACACCATTTTTCTGATTTGCAGATTGATTTTCCAGTTGCATTCTTTAGGACATCTGACGACATCAGTATCTGTGACTGCCAAAGCATAGCATTAATCGATCAGTCTTTGAACACACTTTATTTCATTACTTAGGCTCACATCTTTCCCTCCCCCAGCAATTGTATGTTATTATTTTCTTAAGTTCTTTTTATTTTATATTATAGTTTATCCAGTTAACAATGTTATGATAATTTCAGGTGAACATCAAAGGGACTCAGCCATACATATACATGTATCCATTCTCCCCCAAACTCACCTCCCATCCAGGCTGCCACATAACATAGAGCAGAGTTCCCTATGCCATACAGTAGGGACTCGTTGGTTTTCCATTTTAAATACAGCAGTGTGTATGAGTCTATCTCAAACTCCCTTATTATCCCTTCCTCCCATCCTTCCCCCAGCCAAGCAGAAGTTCATTCTCTAAGTCTGTGAGTCTGCTTCTGTTTTGTAAATAAGTTCATTTGTATTATTTAATCATATTTTATTCTTAAGTCACATCAAACACAGCTGTGACTCTGGGGAGAAAACTAAGTCATGCTACAATAGGAAGCAAGTTTCCACTCCTAGCTCGGAAAACCCCAAATCACAATGTCCAGTTACCGGACAACTGGTGGAGTAAGTCATGAACTCTATTAGCCCTTTCCTGGAATGTTGGGATTCCAGGAGGAGTGAATGTCTATGAGGCTCCTGTGCCCTTCACAGAGCCCAAAGTTCCCACTGACATCATTCTGACATTTAGCTGAGTTTAATTTATTGCTTTGGAGGACAGAAAGTACTGCTGTAAATGTTTAAGCAGAAATGGGTTATTTACATAGTCTCAAAGTATTTAATAATCACAAAGGAAGAAGTAGTAAGTTTACAGTGAAGAACCTGACAGATGGCACCTTAGCCAGGTCACTGGGGTGGACATGGCGAGCTGAGAAGGAAACATCAGTCACCTTGAGTTTCCCTCCCAATGATGCGTAACCCCAACCTAATCGTGAGAGCACATCATACAAACCCAAATGGAGGCATGCTACGGATTGAATGTTTGTGTCTCCCTGATGGTGATGTAGATGGGGAAACAATGGCTGACTTTATTTTTCTCGGCTCCAAAATCACTGCAGATGGTAATTGCAGCCATGAAATTAAAAGAATCTTGCCTTGGAAGAAAAGTTATGACCAACCTACAAAGCATATTAAAAAGCAGAAACATTACTTTGCCAATAAAGGTCCGTCTAGTCAGAGCTATGGTTTTTCCAGTGGTCATGTATGGATGTGAGAGTTGGACTATAAAGAAAGCTGAGCATCAAAGAATTGATGCTTTTGAACTGTGGTGTTGGAGAAGACACTTGAGAGTCCCTTGGACTGCAAGGAGATCCAACCAGTCCATCCTAAAGGAGATCAGTCCTGAATATTCATTGGAAGGACTGATGCTGAAGCTAAAACTCCAATATTTTGTCCACCTGATGTGAAGAGCTGACTCATCAGGAAAAGACCCTGATGCTGGGAAAGACTGAAGCCTGGAGAAGAAGGGGATGACAGAGGATGAGATGGTTGGATAGGATCACTGACTCAATGGACATGAGTTTGAGCAAACTCCAGGAGTTGGTGATGGACAGGGAGGCCTGGCGTGCTGCAGTTCATGGAGTTGCAAAGAGTCGGACACAACTGAGCGACTGAACTGAACTGATGGTGATACGTTGCAGCCCTAGTCCCCCATGTGATGGCATTTGGAGGTGGGACCTTTGAGGTGATTAGGTCATGAGGGTGGTGCCCTCATGAATGAGATTCGTGCCCTCTAAGAAGGGCTACGAAAGAGATGATATCCCTTTCAACATATGAGGATGTAAGAGGAAGGTGAGTGACTGTTAACCAGACGTGGGTCCTCACCAAGAACTTCTAGCCTCCAGATCTGTGTGAGAAATAGAGGTCTGTTGTGTAAACCACCCAATTTATGGTACTTTGTTAGAGCTGCCCAAATTAAAATAGGGGCATTCTCTAAAATAACTGACTGGTACTCTTCAAAAGGGTTGAGGTCATGAAATCAAGGAAAGAGTATGGAACTGTCATAGATTGGAGAAGGCTAGGAAGACATGATGATTAAATGTAATGTGGTACCCTGAACCAGACCTTGGAAGTGAAGAGGGATGTAAGTGACAAACAGATGATGTGATAAGTTCTGTACCTTAGAGAATAATATCATGTGGAGATTAATTTTTTAAATTTTGATAATTGTTCTAAGATAGCATACAGGACCCTCTGGACTATTTTTGCAAATCTTCTGTGCATTCTTGCATGCTAAGTTGCTTCAGTCGTGTCCAACTCTTTGCGACCCTATGGACTACAGCCCTCCAGGCTCCTCTGTCCACGGAATTCTCCAGGCAAGAATACTGCAGTGGGTTGTCATGCCCTCCTCCAGGGGATCTTCCCGACCCAGGGATATAACTTGCTTCTCTTCCATCTCCTGCATTGGCAGGCAGGTTCTTTACCACTAGGGCCACCTGGGAAGCCCACTCTTCTGTGAGTATAACATCACTTAAAAAAAAATGCTGCTGTGACTCAAAATGACCAAGTACTACTGGAAATGTCGATCAGTATTTTGGGAAGCAAGTGAACAAAACTACATTGCTTTTATGAGAAAGAAAATCGCTTCTTTTATGGAGAAGCTGCCAAGAAACCTTAACGAATATTAGACAGGCTTAGAGCCCTCAGTGTGGGAAAGAAACTGATAAATTATCCAGAATGCTAAGGAGATTATCAATGGGTTTTACTCTCTGAGCCTGTATACATCTCCCTGCTCATTAGAAGTAATAAAGATGTGCAGGTTGAAACCAGAGTTCTTAATTTACTATTCCCGCTTTGTTTATTGTCCTGTAAAACTTCCAAAAGCTTGGTTTTACCTTTAATTCTATAGCAAGAACCAAATTGAAGTAATCAAATCAAGCTACTGTTATTATGTAAAGCTATTTTCTTGGACCCCTGCTTTGAGTAAATGATTCCTATTAACATGCAGATTTGCTGGGGATTACCAGAAAGTCTCTCAAAATAATCATCAGAAGATGTCTTTCTAAAGAATACTTTTCTCTCTGACTTGGACCAGGATTCAGCCCGGTAAATCTCTCCCTTCTGCTCAGGGACGATTTGGGACTACTCCGTGACCAGGATGGGAAAATGGGGACTTCTAATTCACAGATTGGAACAAAAAATGAAAATACAGACCCGGCTTCCTCCCCCTGCATTTGGCTGACTTTAAAGTCCTGTCACAGCCCAGTTGTAGGGAAGAAATTCAGGAGTATGAGTATAAACACTGTGTGTGTGTGTGTGTGTGTGTGTGTGTGTGACAATGGCAGAAGGAAGGTGTGAATTTTCTGCCACACTTGTTTGACTGCACTAAGTACAGAATCTCACATAATGGAGAGTGAGAGGCTGCATAGCGCTGAGGTCAAGGAGAGAGGGCTCAGCAGTCAGACTGGGGTTTGAGGCATCGTGTCCCTGCTGCTGACCATCAGCGTGTTACTTAAAACTCTGTCCTCCTAGCTCTGAAGAGGATGCTGGTTATCAAAATTAAATGAGCAGGACTTCCCTGGTGGGCCAGTGGTAAAGAATCTTCCTGCCAGGGCAGGGGATATGAGTTCAGTCCCTGGTCCAGGAAGACTCCACACACTGTGGAGCAAGTAAGCCTGTGTGCCGCAACTACCGAGCCTGCGCCCTGGAGCCCACCAGCCGCAACTACTGAAGCCTGTGCCCCCCAACAAGAGAAGCCTCCTCCATGAGAAGCTTGTGCATCGCAGGGAGAGAAGGCCTGAGCACAGCAAGGCAGGCCCAGGGAGGCAAAAATAAAAATAAAATTTTAAAAAAGGTTAAACGAGCAAATCTATGTAAGAGCTAATTGTGGAAGGATGACTGTTGAAACCTGGGCTTCCCTAGTGGCTCAACAGTAAAGAATCTGCCTGCGATGCAGGAGACTTGCAGGGGACACAGGTCCGATCCCTGGGTCAGGAATATCCTCTAGAGAAGGAAATGGCACCCACTCCAGCATTCTTGTGATGGGAAATCCCATGGACAGAGGTTTGGCCGACTACAGTCATGGGGTCACAAAGAGTTGTTAGTTGAGCAACTAAATAACAACAACACTGAAAGCTAAGAAACCTCCCATTAGTTGAAAAGTGTGTGCATATACATATATAAATATATGCAAATCATACATGAATACACACAAACATATATGTGTATGTAGATTTTGGATTCGGAGAAGGCGATGGCAACCCACTCCAGCGTCCTTGCCTGGAGAATCCCAGGGACGGGGGAGCCTGGTGGGCTGCTGTCTATGGGGTCGCACAGAGTCAGACATGACTGAAGCGACTTAGCAGCAGCAGCAGCAGCAGATTTTGGATTGGCCAAAATTTTCGTTCGGGTTTTTCTATAAGATGTTATGGAAAGTTCAAACACTTTGGCCAACCCTATGTAGCTACATATATATGTGCATACATGTATAACCTTCAGTGTATTTATTTATAATTGGGGAAAGCTAGAAGAAATCTCAGTGCTGCACGATAGCAGAATGTGCCACCTCAAAAGGTGACTAGGAGTTCAGGACATGTCATCCTAAAATACACTACTTTGGTATACTGATTATTTTGAGCTGTAGGTGTTACTGAACCAAAATTGGTTCTGCTCACCCCACATACAGCAAAGCCCATCTACTGATGAAGGGCTGTGGTGAAGGAAAGCACAGTGTTTATTGCCAGGCACTCAGCAAGAGAGAAGGGGACAAGCTTCAGATCCACTCCCACCTGGTCTGTGAGTTTTTTTTCTTTTTTCTTTTACCAAAGGAGAAGCACAAAAGCTGGGATTAGTCATTATCTGTGACATTTTTTAATTGTAGTTTGGGAGTTGGGTTGTCCCCACTTTAGAATTCTCAGGTCAGGTGGCCCACGGCTTGGGGGTCTGCGAGCTCTTCTTGTCCTGGAGAAACAACCTGAGTGTGTACTTTCATGATGAGATCTACACTAACAGTTTTAGTACATTAACCATGTTATTGGCAAGAGGAATTTTAGTCACCTGGCTCTTGTTGATTAGTGTTCAGTTAGTACATGATTACAGGTGGTGCTAGTGGTAAAGAACCTGACTGCCAGTGCAGGAGACATGAGAGATACAGGTTTGATCCCTGAGTCGGGAAGATCCCCTGGAGGAGGAAATGGCAACCCTCTCCAGTATTCTTGCCTGGACAACCCCATGGACACAAGAGCCTGACGAGCTACAGTCCACAGGTTTGCATAGCGTCAGACACGACTAAAGTGACTAGGCTCCCATGCACGCAAGCACACGATTGAGGTCAGAGAGGACCAGAAAGGGAATACAGTTTTGGAGAGAGATAAATCATAATCGGAGTAAGGGGATTGGATTTGAGGGGGACTTTGTTTTAGAAGCACTTGATAAACAGCAAATGCAGGAAGAGGCTTTCTCCGAACTCACTCTTTTTATCTGGACAGATCCTCCAAAAGGAACACAACACATCAGTCTCCTCCTTTGGGTCTTCATCAACCAGAGTAACTGACTCACCACAGGGGAGACCGGAAGTCAGGACCACACCCAGACAAACTCTGTCACAAATATCCTGGTCTCTACCCTGTCTTTTAAGAGTCCCTTCATCTTTCCTAAAAGCCACTTACTGTCTCCTAAAAGGCTGCCCTCCCTCCTCCTTTATCCTTATTAAGGTGTCATCTAACCCTGAATTCTAAGCACCTGGGGAGGGACTCATTTTTCCCTCCTATCTCTCAAGACTCATGAGGTAGACTCATGAATGAACTTCTGTTTGCTTTTCTCTTGTCTTTCTCTCTTTCCTTTCAGAAGCCTCAGCTAACAACTCAGAAAGGTAGAAGGGAATTATTTTTCCTCCTTTAGAATGCCCATCGATAAGGAAGTGGCTCCGTGATGATAAATCCATTCAATAAAGTATCATGTACCATTAAAATAACTGCTTGGAAGACTCTGGAGCTGCCTGGCAATGTTCAGGGGGAAAGGAGATCACAAGTTGTTATGCACCATATAATTATAACTATAAAATTATAAATGCATGTAGGCCAACAAATTGGAAAACAGAAACATTAAAATGGTCGTATTTCTATTGCGTTAAAATGGCCTCTATTTTCCAGCTTTTAAAAAATGATTTTATCTATTCATTCACTTACTTTTGGCTGTGCTGGGACTTTATTGCTGCAAAGGCATTTCTCTAGTTGCGGCAAATGAGGGCTACTCTCTAGTTGCCTTGCCAGGACTTCTCACTGTGGTGGCTTCCCTTGCTGGGGAGCAGGGCTCTAGGCACCTAGGCGTCAAGAGTTGCGGCTTATGGCTCAGTAATTACAGTTCACAGGCTCAGTAACTGTGGTGGACAGGCTTAGTTGTTCCACAGCATGTAGGGTCTTCCCTGATCAGGGTTGGAACTCGCGTCTCCTGCATTGGCAGGTGGATTCTTTACCACGGAGCCACCAGGAAAGCCCCCTTCAGCTTTTTATAATGATTTTTTTTTTAAGTTTTCTTTTCAAAAATGAAAACCTTGTAAGTAAAATAACACTAGGAAATCAGGAATTTAATGGCTGCTTCCATCAGAATATTGTGACTTTTTTTTTTGGCTCTCTCCCTTCCTTCTGTGCCCTGGGTTCTGATCCCATCTGAAAGTGACCCATGAGTATCATTCAAAGATCCCTCCCCTCCCAGTACCCTCGCAGGAAGGTGTCTGACTGCCAAGGAAACTGTGTGTACAGCTGGGATTTGGACCAAAGATTTGATTCAAAATTTGGGGAAGATGTACCCACCTGCCCCTCACCTCACCAACCCCTGCACCTGAACCTATTTTGGTTTGATTCAGTTTCTCTACCATTGACATAAATATCTGGGCCAATTTTATTTACAAAACAGACTTCCCAACAGGGAAATTCTGGCACTGATTTATTTAAAATAGAAAGTTGTAAAATTAAGTATAAAACTCATAAAAAAGACATAATACCATGCATTTTATTTGCATAGCTATGTATTGTAATTGATGCTTCGCCGTTCTCCTTGTCTGGCGATTGCTGTGCTGCTTTCCCGGATGGACATATGTGCTGTAGATCTTGAGGTTGGGTGCGGATGCAAATGAAAATGCATTTTAAAATGTAGGGATTACTACAACAATCAAGAAAACAGACTTTTAAATTAAGTTTTAAAGTCAGCAATTCTATCTTTGAAAAATATCCTTTTAAAGAATAATAATGCAATATTTAGACAAGGTCAGAGTGGGAGCAAGTAGAAGTCTGGAGAAAATGTAGTGTTCTTCTCAATCTTGCCAAAGTTCTAATCAAATGTAGGAGTAAGTGGCAGTTGTCTTTTTACCCCCTTTTCCCACCAGGAGCAATAGAATTTGTCACTAAGGAAAATCACAGTTGTCCAGATTTGGGATTGAAATATTGTCTTAGATCCTGAGCAAGTCTTTGCTGTTTAGAGCCCCACACAGCCAGAGTCCCTAGGGAAGAGGTTGTAGACTTTTCCTTTGCTGGTCCTTGACTTTGCCCAAGGTGATGATCAGCCAGTTTAATATGAATCCTTGTCTGCTCCCACCCCCTTCCTCCAAAAAACTCCAAGAATCATTTTGGCAGCCTATGGAGGTAGTCTGTACTTCTTGCTTTTTTTAAAAAAAACATCATGAGATATTAAGGAAGAAAGGAGTCTAGAGGCAGCCTACTTGTCTATGAAGCTCAAGGGCAGGAATGGGTTTTATTCATTTCCGTCTCTCCATAGTGTAGTGCAGGGGTCTCCAACCTCCTGGCCAGGGACTAGTACCTTCCCGATCAAATCAGCAACGGCATTAGATTGGAAATAAAGTGCACAATAAATGTAATGCATTTGAATTATCCCCAAACCATCCCCCTCTTCCATGACAAATTGTCTTCCATGAAACTGCTCCCTGGAGCCAAAAAGCTTGGGGACGGCAGGTGGCCAGTGCAATATCTGATTAAAAGCAACAATTGTAAAACAAAAACAGCGAATAGTTACTGAGTTCTCCCTCTGTGCCCAGTCCTCTTTACACTCATTAACTTGCCTTTCTTAAGTAGGTACTGTGATAACTCTCCTTATAGCAGTAAAGGAACTGAGGTTCAGAGAGGTATGTCACTTGCCCAAAGACACACAGCCAGAGCTAGAGTTCCAGTCTTGAGGTCAAATCCCATTCCCTTAACCACCGGTCACACTGCTTCAGAGCACAAAGTAGGTGCTCAGCAGATGTTGGCAGGCTGAATAAAAGAATGCCTGAAAAACACCTGTGCGGTTGTCTCGGCATTACAGGGGAGTTCTCAGTCTAGGCTGTGAAAAAAACTCAGACTTAGGTGATCTCATCCTAAAGCTACCCTTCCTTCTTTGCCAAAACTGGTCTTTAGCCTTTCAGGCTCCAGATTTTCCCAGTGAGATGCTCAGGGTAAGGACTGGGGCAGTGCAAACCCCCAGGCTGGGAGGATGCCCACGTTCCCTCCGGTGGAGCTGAGCACAATTCAGCTGTTCCTTTCCCTGCCTGGGTTACTGGGAGCAATCTTGAAATCAAAGGGAATAAGAAGGAAATATTCTGCAGACGCAAGCACATGCTTCATCAGCAAGTTTCAGAAACAGAAGATGGCTCCCTTAAGCACAATCGGTGGGCAGATTATTTTCTTGAAGTCTGGGTGCTGTTCCTTTGGATTGAGAACTTTGCCTGTGATCTCAAGACTTCAGTTCTCAGTAAAGCAAACAAGACCCAGACTGATACATTCACACATTGATAAAAACTCAAAGCCCCCAACCAAATAACACCTTGTGTTCCCAGATGCATATGAAAGCATTAAAACTAAACAAGATTTTTAAGGAACCTCCATACTGTTCTCCTCCATACTGTTCTCCACAGGGACTATATCAATTTATATTCCCACCAACAGAGGGTTCCCTTTTCACCACACCCTTTACTGCATTTATTGTAGATTTTTTTGATGATGGCCATTCTGACCTGTGTGAGGTGACACCTAATTGTAATTTTGATTTGCATTTCTCTAATAACACTGTTGAGCATCTTTTCATGTGCCTCTTGTCCATCTGTGTGTCTTCTTTGGAGATGTGTCTGTGATGACCTAAAGGGATGGGATAGGGGGGTGGGAGGGAGGTCAGGAGGGACGGGATAGATGTATACATATAGCTGATTCACTTCATTGTACAGCAGAGACAAATGCAATATTGTAAAGCCACTATACCCCAATTTTTTTAAAAGAATGACCAAGAAGTATACAAGCAAATATGAAAGTTGGAAGAGGAATGGGATGGGAACAGTGAGAAGAGTCTTCCTTTAAAAAAATAAAAACACTGAAAACAAATTTGAAAATATATTAACTGTTGTGAATTCTGGATGTTTAGATGTTATTCTGTGGAATTTTTGGTGTCTTGAAACTTTTCAAAATAAAGAAGACAAAGTGGGCTGATTTACATAATTTCCCAGACTGAACAAAAGGACCTAAGCTGGATTTTAGCAGCTGATGCTATCAGTGGCTTCCCAGTTAAGCAGTAGGTACTCAATAGCAGTCCTAGAGAAGAGGAGGTGGCTGATATGTGGCAGGGAGGTATATACCCCAAGGAGGAAGATCCTAGATTTGGAGGAAGGTCCATTCTAGAGCAGTGCTTTTCAAACTTTTTTAAATTTTAGTTTAGATTAAGCCATGAAATTAAAAGATGCTTACTCCTTGGAAGGACAATTATGACCAACCTAGACAGTATATTAAAAAGCAGAGACATTACTTTGTCAACAAAGGTCCATCCAGTCAAGGCTATGGTTTTTCCAGTAGTCATGTATGGATGTGAGAGTTGGACTATAAAGAAAGCTGAGTGCGGAAGAATTGATGCTTTGAACTGTGGTGTTGGAGAAGACTCTTGAGAGTCCCTTGGACTGCAAGGAGATCCAACTAGTCCGTCTTAAAGGAAATCAGTCCTGGGTATTCTTTGGAAGGACTGATTTTGAAGCTGAAACTCCAATATTTTGGCCATTTGATGCGAAGAGCTGACTCATTTGAAAAGACCCTGATGCTGGGAAAGATTGAAGGCAGGAGGAGAAGGGGACGACAGAGGATGAGATGGTCATGTCCACCAACTCAACGGACATGAGTCTGGGTAAACTCTGGGAGTTGGTGATGGACAGGGAGGCCTGGCGTGCTGCAGTCCATGGTGTTGCACAGAGTCAGACATGACTGAGTGACTGAACTGGACTGAAATTTATATTCACACATATATACATTTGCTCCTGAAATAAAATTTCACCAGACTCACCTAGCTATCTCTGATGCAGTCTATTTCCATTTTTTAAAATGCTAGTCAAGACCCATTAAGCTGATCTCATGATATGTGAGTGGTTGCTGCTGCTGCTAAGTCACTTCAGTCGTGTCCGATTCTGTGCGACCCCTTAGACAGCAGCCCACCAGGCTCCCCTATCCCTGGGATTCTCCAGGCAAGAGTACTGGAGTGGGTTGCCATTTCCTTCTCCAATGCATGAAAGTGAAAAGTCAAAGTGAAGTTGCTCAGTCGTGTCCGACTCTTAGCGACCCCATGGACTGCAGCCCACCAGGCTCCTCCATCCATGGGATTTTCCAGGCAAGAGTACTGGAGTGGGGTGCCATTGCCTTAGTGATGCCCTATTTGAAGAGTATTAAATGGATGATTTTTAAGGCACTGGGAGGGCAACTTCTCTGTGCCTCTTTTCAGACTGCTTTCTCTCCTCTCCCTTCCTACCCCTGCCTGACATTTATCTACCCATTCTTCACGTTTCTGGTCTAGTTGGAAATGAGAAGCAACATGTGGGGCTCCTGGGCACAGAAGCTTTCCAAGCACTCCGTTTCTTGTTTGCAGGGAATAGTTTCCAACCTCCATGATGCTTCCTGAATCCCAAAGGTCAGGTTTGAACAGTTGCTGATCAGAGAAGGGGGGTGTGGGGTGATGCTGAGACAGAGGAGGAGCAGCCAAGAAACAATGGTGCACCCTTGGGGCAGGGTTCTGGTTCCTTCTCAAGGCACACGCACAGCAATGTATCTTCCAGCTCTTTAAAGAATGAACCCCCCCTCACGCACAACAAATGGAAGATGTCAGCATTCTTCATTCCAGATAAGACCACCAGAGAGCAGACTGTCATTCAGTTCTCACGTCCAACTCTTTGTGACCGAATGGACTACAGCATGCCAGGCTTCCCTGTCCTTCACCATCTCCCACAGCTTGCTCAAACTCATGTCCATTGAGTTGGTGATATCATCCAACCATCTCATCCTCTGTTGTCCCCTTCTCCTCTCGCCCTTAGTCTTTCCCAACGTCAAGGTCTTTTCCAGTGAGTCAGCTCTTCGCAACAGGTGGTCAAAGTATCGGAGCTTCAGCTTCAGCATCAATCCTTCCAATGAATATTCAGGGTTGATTTCCTCGAGGACTGACTGGTTTGATCTCCTTGCAGCCCAAGGAACTCTCAAGAGTCTTCTCTACTCTTCTTCCAAACCAACTTCTGTTTTCAAGGCACTTACTCAAGACCAGGAGGAAATGCAAAACAAAGAAATAATTACATAGCTCTGTCAGGTGGTGACCCTTGCTGGAAAACTTTAACAACTGCTCTTGATATAAAAGCTGGCTTCTGCCTCATCATGCCTCACCCAGAGATCCAGGGGGCTGTCTAGGGCATCCCTCTTAAATCTGAGGAAAGCTCCAAAGGGAAAAATGAAGACAAAATGAACAAAGATAAGCCCAGAGGAGAAAGAGACAATTCAGTAAACTTTTCTAAGTAGACATTGTTGTAATAAAACTGTGACTTTTCCAGAATACAAAAGAAGATACTCATTCATGAAACAAGAACAGGGAGATATAAAAATAGATCAGTCAGAGAATGAGAGTTCTTGAAATTTAAAATAGAATAACTGAATTAAAAATATAATTTAAGAAAGTATTGAAAAATATAACCAAGGAAATCTCCTAGAAGCATACCATCTGGAAATATGGAGATAAATTCCAGAAGAAGAAAACCCCAGATCAAATAGTTGAAATTCCTTGTAGGGGCATGAAAGTGAGATTCCAGAAGTGGGACCAGAACATTGTATTCATTCCTTATAATCCATTTAAGTGCTATTTGATTTTCAAATGAGAGAATATATATTGGTAAAAATGAGTTATCTTTTTACAGTGCTGACAATATTTTTCAAGGTTCTAGAAACATATGATAAAAAATTTAATATATCCTTAAATTAAACATATACTTACTGTATATATATGCTTTAGGGACTCACTGTGACTAAGTGACATTGAAGATTAAAAATTTTAATTTGATTCTCAAAGTGAATAAGAGCCTAGAATGATACAAAATTTAGTAACTTGTCATAAAAAATAGAATGTAGTCTAATTGGGTTGGCCAGTGGGTAAGGGGCTAGCTGGTGCCCTCTGTGTCCCGGATTGCATGCCCTTGGACAGTCAAGAATCTGTTCAGGAACCTAAGTTTTTATTTCCTAATGACCTTTTCAGACTCCTGCATTGTTCTCACTGGGGTTACACAAGACCCTGCCCCAATAGGTTTCTTACCACAGATCTCCTTTAAGAGACACAAAGATTACATGACCAAAAATACCTTATACCAGAAAGAAGTCAATGGTTGGTGAAATATCTGAGTCCTGATTAGTATCAGGAGGAAAGGACACTCTTTGGACTTCTTCATCTCTGTCAGCAAATGGAGTGGGGGTGGGAGGAAGAGGTACAGCACTCACAGAGGAGGTCAGAGCAGCATGGTTCAGGGTCACTGTTTTCTCACACTCCCTTCCATTTCTTCTCTCTGGAGAAGTAAGAGGCTGAATGAATTAGTCTCTGGGTTGTCTCTAAGGATTCGCCACCACTTGCATGGTGCTGGCTGGTTTGGGTGCTTCCCTACTCACATCTCAGTCCTATTTGGGCAGATGAAAGTCCCAGAAAGTGGGAGGCTGCCGAGAAAACAGTGCAGAGAATAATGTGTCTTGTGGCTGCAGGAAAAGCAGCTTGTGTCCTGGGGATGCTTCAAAGGCGTCTTGAGTTTCCCTGAACTCCCCTACATCTCCTGATGTGTGAACAGTCTTCAGGAAACAGTTCTTTTAAAGCCATGGTCCATCAACAGAGGAATAGATAAACAAGATGTAGCACACACACACACACAATGGAATACTACTCAGCCACAGAAAGGAATAAAATCGTGCCATTTGCAGAGACATAGATAGACCCAGAAACTGTCATACAGAGTGCAGTAAGTCAGGAAGAGAAAAACAAATATCATATATTAACACATAAGATGTGGCATCTAGAAAAACAGTTCAGTTCAGTTCACTCAGTCATGTCCGACTCTTTGTGACCCCGTGGACTGCAGCACACCAGGCCTCCCTGTCCATCACCAACTCTCAGAGTTTACTTAAACTCACGTCCATTGAGAGAAACAGTACAGATGAACCTATTTGCAAAGCAGAAACAGAGACAGATGTAGAGAACAAACTTATGGATACCAAAGGGGGAGGTGAGGGTGGGATGGATTGGGAGATTGGGATTGACACATACACACTACCAAGTATAACACAGATAACTACTGAGAACCTGCTGTACAGCACAGAAACCTCCAGTCAGCGCTCTGTGGGGACCTAAATGGGAAGGAGATCCGAAAAGGGGGATATATGTATACATACGGCTGATTCATTTTGCAGCACAGCAGAAACTGACACAACATCGTAAAGCAACTATACACTAACAAAAATTTTTTTGAAAAAAATTTATTAAAAAAATAAACAACATTGCATCATGGGACTCTGCCTCCCCTACTCTGCACATGCCTGATATGCAATGTTAACAATGCTGGAGAAGACACTCAATGATACAAACTTCAGTTATAATTGATAACAGCAATTATAATAATGGCAATAACAAGAGCTAGTTATATCTAAAAGTTTTTATTTTGTACTGGGGAATAGCCAGTTAACAATATTGTGATAGTTTCAGGTGGACAGAAAAGGGACTCAGCCACACATATACATATATCCATTCTCTCCCAAACTCTCCTCCCATGTAGGCTGCCACATAACACTGAGCAGCGTTCCATGTCCTATACAGTAGGTCCTTGTTGGTTATCCCTTTTAAATATAGCAGTGTGTCCATGTCCATCCCAAACTCCCTAACTATCCCTTCCCCGCATCCTCCCCCCTGGCAACCATAAGTTTGTTCTCTAAACCTGTGGCTCTCTTCTGTTGTTTTGTAAGCTCATTTGTATCATTTCTTTTTAGGTTCCACATATAAATGATGTCATTCAATATTTCTCTTTCTCTGACTTACTTCGCTGAGTATGACAAGCTCTAGGTCCATCATGTTGCTGCAAATGGCATTATTTCACTCTTTGTAATGGCTGAGTAGTACTCCATCGTATATGTGTACCACATCTTTTATCCATTCACAAGAGCTAGTTTTTACTGAGCACTTTCCATGTGCCCACCTTTCTCCTATGTGATGCTAGCTGAGATTCTCTGTGCCCAAATCCTTTTGGGATAAAGCTAGATTTCACCTTATCAAAGAAATGGAATGGCTTTTTGGTACATAAGTCATCATCTGCTGACAAACTTGGCTCTATTACAGTCTTTTTTTGTCCAAACAGATTCTTAAAACAATTGAACACAGCTCCTCTCTGTTCCTTGCATATTCTACCCCAAAGTAGCTATTAAGCCCTAACCTGAAATTATTCAAGGATTCAACTTCCTGCCAAAAGACTCAATTTTCCAGCTTCATTTGAGTTTCTTTCCTGCCTTGTAGAAATGTACTGCAATGGAGTCACTTTGCAAGAAACTTACATACCAGAGTATTTTGCCCCAAATGGTTACATCACATGATTCCTTACACTCAGTACCACCCTAGTGCTGAACACTCCTTGGAAATGTGGCACCTGAGGAAAGATTTGATCAATGAGTGATGACGCAAAACCCTCACTGCTTTCTCCTCTTGTCTGACCAAACTGCTGCTTGTATAAGAGCAAAGTTAGGAATAAGAAGGCATAATCAAGTTCTCCAAGTTAACAACTCTGACAAAAGAACAAGGAAGAAAGAATAATAATGACCATTGGTTTGGGGATTTTCTGGGGCTTGAAATGACCCAAAACTTCTCCTGCTTTCAGAGGCAGCAGAGAATAGGATTGCATATATGGTTGGGCAGGTTACTCATTGCACGAGAGTCCTGGATCAAGGAGGTAAGCAGAGACTGAAATCCAGTCTGCACCTTGCTTGCCTACACTCTGCATGGGGCTGAATCCCCCATAGTTCCCACAAAGCCGTTTTATGGGCTAGCAGTGGTCCTCATTAAAGGCATATTCCACAATTCAGTTTTATGGATTAGCATATGGGTTGGAGGTGGGGGAAGGAAGGCTGATGGGAAAAAAGAGGAACCATGATGCTGCCATTGGAGAGGGGGTTGTGGCTAAAGACCAAGACCAAGTCAAGACATGACGTGACACCCTGTTTATTGGTTCCCACCAATCCAGTGACTTAGTTCAGTAGGAGGCATCTGACAGAGCTGAGAAATCTTAACACGGGGATGGGCTATTTTCCAAACATTTCCTGAGTGGCAGGGAGTGTTCTGTCCCCCTGGGACACGTTTTCCAAGAAAACTTCCAAAGTTTTCTTCTTTCCAGGAGTTTTAGTCCACGTGAGTTTTCCTCTGTCCCTTTTTATCCTGCCATCGAGGCTGGGTTCCCCCATCATTGTGGGCATGGCACACCATTCCTTCCTGGGGTTAATGGCCCATGGTGGTGCTCTGGAGATGGCAATTTGTAATGTAAAGAGCCTGAATTATTTGTTTAACAGTTAAGTGACAAATTATTTAATTAGCACATATGCCATTTGTCTCCACAGCTGTGATCATCGGTACTAATTGCAAAGCAGTCTTAATTTATTGTAGATATATTGCTCCATAATGCTAATGTGGTCATTACCAATGGCCATTATGCCCTGTATCATGTTTGGAAATGAGAGTGATTCCGCCACATGGGGAAAACCACACTTCTCGTCTTGGCCAATACATACAGCCATTCCTGCCTCCAGCCCCTGAAGGATTAAAAAGAGTGGTGCTCCTTTGGAAATCTTTCCAGCTGCACTTCTGAGGATCAGAGCTTGGACCAGGTTACCACAGGGAGCCTGGACCTGCTTCCACCTGCCCACCGGCAGACAAAGTACAACGTGGACCCAGGCCATGGCCAGCCAAGAGGTTTGCCTTCCCCATCCTGCCCACCCACCACTTGCAGAGGAGAGCTCCTCCTCGCTATCCTCAATCTGATATGCATCACAGTCCGGCAAAGGGGAGCCTCAGAGCAGAGTGCTCATCTTGGGGCAAATCCTGGAAGCAGCCTATTAACAGACACCAGGGATTTCCCTGATGATCCAGTGGTTAAGACTTCAGGCATCCAATACAGAAGACACAGGTTTGGTCCTAGGTCGCACATACTGCACACCACAGCCGAATAAATAAATAAGAAACAAACAAACACCAGTGACCAAACTAGCAATCTAATACCTGGGCGAGCGACTGAACTGACTGACTGACTGACCTGGGCGAACAGGAGCTGTAGCCATGAGTGCTGCTGCAGGTGGGGGACTTGACAGGGCGGCGGGCAGGACAGGTGAAGAGGATGCACATTCTCAACTGGGGATGAAGTGGCTTTATCCCCAGATCTCCCGTTAAGCGTGGGATCTGGCTCTGGGGAGTTGATTTAAAAACGTGGTCCCAATAGAATGATGCCTAAATCCATTGGAGGAGACGCCATGGAGAGCAGGAAGTAAGGACAACCTCTCTCTGTCCAGCAGCCCTAGTGTTGCCTCCTAGTTTAAGCTGGAAGTTAGAGGAGAGTCTTTTTGCACAGCTGGGGCATGGGAACCACATGTTCACCAGCCAGGCTAATTAGCCATCTTTCTGGAAAGCAGCTACCCATCTATTTTCTCATTATCCTCTTAACACTCTGGGATGCAGGCTGAGGAGGCTGCCTCCCTGACAGGTGAGGGGGTGGGGGTAGGGGAGTAGGAGGGAGTGGCCAGCTCTGGGGCCCCAGAGGGGAAGGGATAGGGTTGCCAGATAAAATACAGGACATCCAGTTAAATGTGGGTTGCTGACAAACCTCACACCACTTTTTAATGTCCTTTCTTTACCTGCAGTCCAGATTCAACTGGACATCCCTCTTTATTTGCTCGGCCTGGCATTTCCTGGATGAGAAGAGGACGGAGGAGAGGACAAAGTCATGCCTTTCTTCCTAAATTCTCTGTTTGGGATAGGGGACCCCATCTGCCTCCAGCCGCAAACCCCACAGGAGAAACCTTGAAGCTGAGATCCTCCAGAGAGACCCCTGTAGCCACCTGGTGGTTGAGCTAGCAACCCGGAAGCACTTCCCAGGGCCCTTTGAGACTCCCGGAAGTGCTTCCTTGTGAAGCCTGGGCCTCTTCGCTTCCGCCGCCATGTCAGGGTCGGTGGGCAGGAGCCTGCTTTCCTGGGCGTGTTTTCCCCGTCAGTATGTCAGATAAAAGGCTTTATTAAATCAGGCAAACGTCAATCCCACTGCTCAGGAATAAGTTAACCAGACGACAGGGGTGGGCAGATAAAAGTCCCCTGGTGGTTAGCATCAGCATAAAGGGGCCCAGGGAGGGTGTAGGCGGTGGGGCCACTAGCCAGGCCCCGGCCCTACTTTGCAGGTGACCACTGGTCAGAGCTCCGTCAGCTGTGCCTGGCCCCCAGACGGCAAATTAAAAACAGCAAATGTAGCTCTATTCTTTTTTCCTTTTCCTCCCCCCCCCCCAGAGTGGCCAGCTCTGGGGCCCCAGAGGGGAAGGGATAGGGTTGCCAGATAAAATACAGGACATCCAGTTAAATGTGGGTTGCTGACAAACCTCACACCACTTTTTAATGTCCTTTCTTTACCTGCAGTCCAGATTCAACTGGACATCCCTCTTTATTTGCTCGGCCTGGCATTTCCTGGATGAGAAGAGGACGGAGGAGAGGACAAAGTCATGCCTTTCTTCCTAAATTCTCTGTTTGGGATAGGGGACCCCATCTGCCTCCAGCCTCAAACCCCACAGGAGAAACCTTGAAGCTGAGATCCTCCAGAGAGACCCCTGTAGCCACCTGGTGGTTGAGCTAGCAACCCGGAAGCACTTCCCAGGGCCCTTTGAGACTCCCGGAAGTGCTTCCTTGTGAAGCCTGGGCCTCTTCGCTTCCGCCGCCATGTCAGGGTCGGTGGGCAGGAGCCTGCTTTCCTGGGCGTGTTTTCCCCGTCAGTATGTCAGATAAAAGGCTTTATTAAATCAGGCAAACGTCAATCCCACTGCTCAGGAATAAGTTAACCAGACGACAGGGGTGGGCAGATAAAAGTCCCCTGGTGGTTAGCATCAGCATAAAGGGGCCCAGGGAGGGTGTAGGCGGTGGGGCCACTAGCCAGGCCCCGGCCCTACTTTGCAGGTGACCACTGGTCAGAGCTCCGTCAGCTGTGCCTGGCCCCCAGACGGCAAATTAAAAACAGCAAATGTAGCTCTATTCTTTTTTCCTTTTCCTCCCCCCCCCCCCACCCACACTTCCCACCCCCTCTTTTGCCCCTTTTTTCCTTTCTTTCTTTTTTCTTTTTTGTCAATGCGGAATACAAGGCCACTGCCAAAAACATATCCCACACAATCAAACATCAGATGGTGACTCCTTTCCCACAGCTTGTGTGAGTGAAAACAGTGAAATTATACCCATGTTTTAGCGGCGAATCCCCTGGTGTTCTAGTGGAGACCGGCCCCGCTCTGGCTCTTGTTCGCTGCTTTTTGTTCCTGCCTGCGCAGTGTTTTTAGCGCTGGACACCATTCAGCCTGCATTCAGCATTGTATGTCACTTCACATATGGTTCATCCGCTCCAAATGTGTGCATGTACCCAGAAAATGCAGCTTTTCATTATGTATTCTCTATGTAACAGAAAAGATTAAGATATAAGCCTGGTGAATGCGGCAGGAATTAGTTGGACAGATGAATAAGGGAAAAATGAATCTAGAATGATGGTGGATTTGGTCTAATGATTGTGGGAGGGCGGTAAGAACTTGCTGGTAGGTTTCAGCCCTTTTAATCCCAGGCTGTGTGTGTATTTTGGCAGGAGAAATGCTTCCTCAGAACTCCATCTCGAAGGGTACAGTAAGAGGCACAGGCGTGTGCACACACAGACAACAAACCACTTTTAACCTGAGCGGATGAACAGGTTCCATGAGGCCAGGCCCTCGGTCCTAAAAGTCTTCCGATTTTCTGTGAAGTACAGGATTCGGTATTTCAACATTCAGCTTTAAAAACAAATTAAAGGGGGAGGCCTTCTTGGTAATGATGACGCTTATCCTTTTGTTTCCATTTTATTTTATTTGTTTAGACTGAAAGAAAGGATCCAGGCCCAGAAAGCCCAACTCTCTAAAATGGATTTGATTTTGAACAGTCAACAAATGCAAAAAATGTTCTTAGGTGCTATTTACATCAGCACCTAAATTAGAAAAAAGGGTGCGGGGGGTGGGGGGAGACTTTAGTCATTTAAAATGCATAAACTCGGTGTCTTTGGAGACTAACACTAGTCAGTTAGAAGCCTTGGTTGACACAGTAGTTTTTCCATCAGCATTTGCAAAAGATGCTTGTGTTTTGTATCACTGTTTTCTGGCTTAATAGGAAGCCAGGAGGGAGAAAATTGAGATTTAGGCTTACTTACTTCCTACCATGGTTTCCAGAGAAAGATTTTCTTTTTTTTTTTTTTGCTCCGGCCAATTTTGATTGAAAATCAAGATTTGCATCACAATAGAGATATTTCAAAAGTGTAAATACAAAAGGCTACAACTTCAGAGACCTCTTGGTCACATGTGTTGGCCTCTGGCACATCTCATAAAGTCGCTGGGAAGGGGCTGTTTTCCGAGTCCACCCAGAGAAGACACTGCTTGCTGAAAAATGCACACACATGCTCTTCTGGAAACTCATATGTGACTATTTCATGTGGAGAAGGGGAGTGTAGCAACACTTCAGCTTTTGAGGACCTCCTTTTTAAAGAATTTAATTCACAGATATTTTTGATGGGTGGACAGAGAGTACTGTAAGCCCTTTGATTAATTCAAAGAAATAAGAAATAAGCCTTTTAGAGTTTAATGAAATCAGACAAAAGCTATTTTTTTGTGTTGTTGTACAATCTCTATGTTTTGGTATTCCTTGCATGATTGTAGGCCAGATATTTGAGAAATTCCTTTATTTGGGTGAAAAAATATACACAGGGCCAAACCACATTTAACGAATGAGAAGTAGCATCTTTTAATTTAGATGACTTTTCATTAAAATTGACTTCATTTTCATTTTTCCCCATGATGTGATCAGCATTTAGTGATTTATCTATCTGGTTTCTATTACTGTCATAGAAATGTTAACAGTTTCAGAGTTTCTTTCCATAACTAAAAATGCCAGATTTTCCCAACTTTTTTTCCCCTTTCGTACCATATTTTCACACTCATTTGACAACTATCATCAAAGCAAAAAAAAGGGAACAATTATTTGAGGCTCCAAGTTCTATTTTTCTTTGCCTAGTCCAGGATTTGGACACAGTGAAAAACAAAACACGTGGCATCAATTAAAAATATCATTCAACTTTCATACCATCTTTAGATAAGTTGGTGTCTTTTAGTAATGCCTTAGGGGGAAAATTGCTGATATGTGTCCTGTTTTCTAATTTTATGTAAAACTTGACCTACTGGAGCTATTTTCTTCCTGGGCATTTGTTTACAAAGTAACGACCTTGCATGGATCCAGTGGACAAACAGGACTAAAACCTCCTTCCTGCATCTTGCTTTAGTTGTTTATTTTCATACAATTCCTGTTATATCCTTTCTTTCTGGTCCCTAAAAAGACACCCAGGGAAGCTTCAGATCTTTCCTTCAGCTTAGATAACCTGGTATCCTTTTCCACGACACTTTTTCTTTTTTTTCCACAATGGGAAGTGTTTCCATATGAAACAGTTTACTTCTACATAATAAGCACGCAGTCTCTTTTTTTAGTCTCAGAAAATTCTGTTGCATTTTAGAATCTCCACACACATGCTGGGGTTGCCATAAACAATCCGGGAAAACTGCTGTTGGCAGAAAACGTAGATCATAATTTGCCTGACAGAACAAAACAGCCAGGCCTTCTGGCTTTGTCCTCATGTATGTTGAGGGGTTATTATCAGTGTTGTGGCTCTCTGTGCTAAATACAGGGCTGGACCGTGGAAAATCAAAAAACAAACTGGCATTCGGAAGGGCAATAACTGTTCTCGAACATGGGAGGAATCTACCGGTCGCCTATTATTCCAGACTTACTTCTGCTTCTCTACGTCTTCCAGGGTAACAGATGAAGATGGGTCACCCACCTTCAGCCTTGCAGCCTAAGAAAGCAACAGAAGACTTCTCTCCAGGAATTAGAAAAGGAAACCTGTTTGCTTTTCAAGTCTCGAGTCCCTCCCATAGAGATGAAAGGGAAATTAGAGTGAGTTACCTCTGTGGAATTGCCAAAGTGAAAAACGGGGTTGCTTTATCCGGGCTCTTCAGAGCTCTTTAAGGCTTGAAGGTCTGGATTGAAGTCCGTATAATACTTTCATTCACTAAGTCAAGATTAATAGCACTGGTGTTGTTTCCTTGGGGGAGAACCTATTTCCAGAAGGCATTTGGAAATAGAGGTTGTCTTGCTTTGAATCATTTCCTCCAAAGCACACATCAGAAAAGTGGATTTTATTTCCCCAGAATGAAGTTTTTTTGGCACCTGATTTAAATTCACTAAATTGTTTCCCCCATAGAACCACGTTTCCCCACCTCTCTCTTTTATGTCTCAGATACCGCTGTTTTTTACTCTCTCCTGTCCTCAGTATAACACTTTCAAAAACAGGCACTGAGTGATATTTCGCCCTCCCTTCTAAGTCACTTTATTTTGTGTGTGTTTCCTGAACTAAAGAATTTCATCCTTTTTTTTTTTAATTGGAGTATAGGTGATCTACAATGTTGTGTTAGTTTCTGCTGTACAGCAGAGCGAATCAGTTGTATGTATACGTATATCCACTCTTTTTAGACTCTTCTCCCATATAGGCCATTACAGAGTACTGAGCAGAGTTCCCTGTGCTGTAAAGTAGGTCCTTATTAGCTATCTATTTTATACCTAGCAGCAGCGTGTATATGTCAATCCCAGTCTCCCAGTTTATCCCTCCCTCCCTTCCCCCTTGGTAACCATAAGTTTGTTTTCTACATCTGTGACTTGATTTCTGCTTTGTGACTAAGTTTGTTCATTTATTTTATAAGGATAATTAAGTTTCTTTCTGTTTTTTTTTGTTGTTGTTGTTAAGATTTCAAGTATAAGCAATGTTGTATGATCCTTGTCTTTCCCTGTCTGTTAAAGTCACCATATTTCTAAGCTTGAAGCTCATCCTTCTGTGACACCCCCAAGGTTTCCATAACAATATCTGAGCTAGCCATATTTTGGACCAGAAATAAAATCTAAGTTTCTTTTCAAACATGTTTTAAAATAAAATTGGATGGGAATCACTTGGAAATAAAACCAATTTGATGTAAGTTCTCAGCACAAATGAGATTTCGTTTGCTTTCTGCTTTGCCCTAGAGAACAGAATGAAAGAAGAAAAGAGAAAACAGAACCCAAATAGTTGCTGAGTGAAGAAGGCAGGAAGGTGAAGAAGAAATTGGCTTTGGAAAGGTAAGTTCTGACCCTTACACTGCTGCAGACATCCCAAGCCTGACGGCTTCTCTGAGACTCTTACAGGAACCTCCCAAGTAAAATGTCAGAAGTTTGTTTTCCTTTTGCTGACTTTCACTTTTCTCTGCATCTGCATGTGGTTCAGTGTTAGTGGTTCCTTTTTGCACACTGAGAAGATTTTACTTTGAAAAAACCAAAACTGAAAGAGACCGTCATTCGCCTCATCTGGAACCACAGGGTGGGCCATGCAGGTTTCAGCGCCGGCTGTGCACTGGGACATAAATCTTGAGGAAACAGCCTAATCCCACACAAGCCCCCATTGCAAATTCTGTCCCTGGCATTGTGTTTCCTAACCAGCTCCTGTGAGTACCATATTGATCCTAAAAACGGGCAGTGTCTTAGCTTACAAGTGCTCCCTTTATGGAGTACGGAGGGCCAAGCCACAGAGCAGTATTACATCTTAGGGCAAAGACAGGGACCAAGTGAGCCTCTTGGACGGATGTTGCCTGGTGTGTGTGTGCTCATTATTGTCTGTTGGCTTAGTGTGACTGTCGGCTGTTTTACTGGTGTCTGATTAATTCTACTGGTCACCAGGGATAAAGCCAGAGTTTCATCTGATCTAGGAACAAAACTTTTCCTCTCTTGGAAAGAAGGTGGTCTGTCCACGTCAGGGTATGGATCATTGGAAGGGCAGCCTTAGGGAGTCTGCTGTTTTCGCAGCAACCACTTGTTATGATTAGTTTCATATATTAAAAAAAAAAGAAAAAGCTAACATGCAGTGAATTGACACTTTTGTGGGTCCCTTGGTCTGGACGGTGCAATTGTTCTGGAAAACAATGTCAGCATTTTTGTTTGAAAGTGGAGAGTACAACCCTATTTCAAGCAGCAAAATCGCTGCTTGAAAAAGGAAGGTTTCCTTTCCTTCAGTGTCTAGAACTCTAGTCTCCCGCTCCATACTAAATCCAAATATATGAAATGAAAATGCAGGAATGAAGGAGGGTTCAATCAAGCAAGACAGCAGCAGCACACACTGCCCCAGCCAGCTCCCCAGTGGGGCTGACAGATCATTTGCAGAATTGCAATTGGGAGCAGATTCCTTGAGTCTTGGGAAAGATTGCCCTTGGGTTCTGATAGAGAAGTCTAGATACTATGCGATGTCCCTTCTATTCTGGTCCTTTCGCGAGTGAAAAAAAAATGAAGTCGTTCAGTTGTGTCCGACTCTGCAACCCCATGAACTGTAGCCTACCAGGCTCTTCCATGCATGGAATTTTCCAGGCAAGAGTACTAGAGTGGGTTGCCATTTCCTTCTCCAGGGGATCGTCCCGACCCAAGGATCGAACCTGGTCTCCCACATAGCAGGCAGACACTCTACCGTCTGAGCCACCAGGGAAGCCCTCCCTTTGCAATGGAGATGGCAATTCATAGTTGGGTACATATCAGCATGGAAAAACACCACCATATTTAATGGAATTGCTCACAGCCAAGTGTGATCTTGTGACTAAGTTCCAGCTAAAGGCTGAAGGTAGAAATGGTGTACAACTTCCAGAAAGAGTCCTTAAAGGAAGGGAAATTCCCTTCTCTGCTCTCCTTTATTTCCTGCTGACTGGAATGCAGATGAAATGGCTGGATGCCTCACACTCTATGAATCTGTGATAAGGAGGCAAAGCAGCGCCCCATGACCAAGAAAACGGAGACATCCCACCACCTCTGTACACATGAGAGAGAGGTAATCTCAGGTCTTTTTCATGCCACTTTAATTTGGAGACCTTGGTTTCACACAGATGAACTTATTTCTAACAAATGCAAGCACACAGGGAATTCTCTGTTCTGCCAAGTCCAGATCAAAGTTTGATAACGTGCATTTCAATCTGAATCTCTGGACTCAACTGGAAAGGCAAAATGAAAAGATAAATGGGTTCCAAGGGAATCCAGCCCCAGGTGACAAGTTGTCTGGGTCAGAAAGCTCTTGTGAGCAAACACTGCCCCTTGTATTGTTGTTTCAGTATCGGACTCTTTGTGACCCCATGGACTGTAGCCCACCAGGTTCCTCTGTGCATGGGATTTCCCAGGCAAGAATACAGCAGTGGGTTGCCATTTCCTTTCTTCCCATCCCAGAGATTGATATTTGGCAGGCGAATTCTTTACCACTGAGCCACCTGGGAAGCCCAGAGTTGTCCCTACAAGAAGCCAAATCACCTAGGAACACTGGTCTTTCAGGTGGATAGTTGTATAGATAAAATTGATTCTCAATTGTTTTTTTATTTTCTGCTATTTTTGTACCTTTGTGCTACTTCTTTATCTGGTTACACCAGCCCTAGAGATACTAAGAAGGGAGATGTTTCAAACACCTTTGGACAAAAATAAGTAACAAATAATAAAGGGTAGAGGTCTCCAAAGGTAAATGCCAAATAGTGAATATTTTAAACTTCACTAATTTTCTTTTGTGAAATGGAAAGGACATACATTCAGGAGTTTTGCTTCCAATGTCATGTTTTCTACCACAATAAAAACAAGGCTTTCACTGGTGAAAAGAACATGTATAAACCACTGAATCAATGAGCACGCCTACACGCAACAATCCAAAGGTAAATGCCAAATGGTGAATATTTTAAACTTCACTAATTTTCTTTTGTGAAATGGAAAGGACATACATTCAGGAGTTTTGCTTCCAATGTCATGTTTTCTACCACAATAAAAACAAGGCTTTCACTGGTCAAAAGAACATGTATAAACCACTGAATCAATGAGCACGCCTACACGCAACAACAATGGACTTCTACGTGCAAAAGAGTGAAGCAGGACCCCGCCTCACACCATACATAACATTCAGTTCAAAGTGGATTTATAAACCTAAATATGAGATAAAATAGAGAACCCTTAGAAGAAAATAAGGGGTAAATCCTCGTGGCCTCGGATTAGACAACAACTTCTTAGACATGACACCAAAAGCACAAACAACAGAAGGAAAAAATAGCCATGTTGGACTCACATCAAAATTTAAAAGTTTTGTGCTATGGATGTTGCCTTCAAGAAAGTGAAGAGACAGCCCCCAGATTGGGAGAAAATATTTGCAAATCATTCATCTGATATCCAGAAGGCATAAAGAACTCTTCAGTTCAGTCGCTCAGTCGTGTCCGACTCTTTGCGACCCCATGGACTGCAGCACGCCAGGCCTCCCTGTCCATCACCAATTCCCAGAGTTTGCCCAAACTCATATCCATCGAGTCGGTGATTCCATCCAACCATCTGATCCTCTGTTGTCCCCTTCTCCTCCCACCCTCAATCTTTCCCAGCATCAGGGTCTTTCCAAATGAGTCAGTTCTTCACATCAGGTGGCCAAATCATTGGAGTTTCAGCTTCACCATCAGTCCTTCCAATGAATATTCAGGACTGATTTCCTTTAGGTTGGATCTCCTTGCAGTCCAAGGGACTCGCAAGAGTCTTCCCCAACGCTACAGTTCAAAAGCCATCAATTCTTTGGCGCTCAGCTTTCTTTTTAGTTCAACTCTCACATCCATACATGCCTACTGGAAAAGCCATGGCCTTGACTAGACGGACCTTTGTTGGCAAAATAATGTCTCTGCTTTTTAATATGCTGTCTAGGTTGGTCTTTCCCTCCAAGGAGTAAGCGTCTTTTAATTTCATGGCTGCAGTCACCATCTGCAGTGATTTTGGAGCCCCACAAAATAAAGTCAGCCACTGTTTCCACTGTTTCACAATCTATTTGCCATGAAGTGATGGGACCAGATGCCATGATCTTTGTTTTCTGAATGTTGTGCTTTAAGCCAGCTTTTTCACTCTCCACTTTCGCTTTCATCAAGAGGCTTTTTAGTTCCTCTTCACTTTCTGCCATAAGGGTGGTGTCATCTGCATATCTGAGGTTATTGATATTTCTCCCAGCAATCTTGATTCCAGCTTGTGTTTCCTCCAGCCCAGCATTTCTCATGATGTACTCTGCATATAAGTTAAATAAGCAGGGTAACAATATACAGCCTTGATGTACTCCTTTTCCTATTTGGAACCAGTTTGTTGTTCCATGTCCAGTTCTAACTGTTGCTTCCTGACCTGCATACAGGTTTCTCAAGAGGCAGGTCAGGTGGTCTGGTATTCTCATATGTTGAAGAATTTTCCACAGTTTGTTGTGATCCACACAGTCAAAGACTTTGGCCATAGTCAATAAAGCAGAAGTAGATGTCTTTCTGGAGAAGGCAATGGCACCCCACTCCAGTACTCTTACCTGGGAAATCCCATGGGCGGAGGAGCCTCGTAGGCTACAGTCCATGGGGTCGCTAAGAGTCGGACACGACTGAGCGACTTCCCTTTCACTTTTCACTTTCATGCATTGGAGAAGGAAATGGCAACCCACGCTAGTGTTCTTGCCTGGAGAATCCCAGGGACAGAGGAGCCTGGTGGGCTTCTGGCTTCTTCTCACATTACTTTACTAGCATGTGAGATGAGTGCAGTTGTGCGGTAGTTTAAGCACTTATAGCTCAATAACGAAAAGAATCCAGTTAAAAGTGGACAAGGGATTTGAATAGATATTGCTTCAGAGAACATGTACAAATGGCCAATAAGCACATGAAACGATGCTCATTATTATTATCCATGAAGGAAATGCAAATCAAAACCACAGTGAGGTAGGTACTGCCTTGCACCTACTAGAATGGTTTAGAATAAAAAAGATATCTAAATACAAGTGTTCGTGAGGATTTGGAGAAATTTGACCTTTCTACACTGCAGGTGAGAATGTAAAATGATGAAGTTTCTTTGGAAAGAAGTTTGACAGTTCCTCAAAAGCTTAAAAACAATGGTCTATATGCTCCAATAACCCCACTCCTTGGTATATATGCAAGAGAAATGAAAATTTATATCCAAACAAAACATATCCATAAGTGTTTCTGGCAGCATTGTTCATATTAGCTAAAAAGTGGAAACAACCCAAATATCCATCAACTAAAGAATGGATAAATAAAAGTAACATATACAATACAGAAGAATATTATTCAGCAATAAAAAAGAATATGGTACTGATACATACTCCAAAATGAGAGAACCTTGAAAGCATTATGCTAAGTGTAAGAATGGGATAGGAAATGGTGACTCACTCCAATGTTCTTGCTTGGGA
The DNA here is from genome assembly GCA_006410635.1 of Cephalophus harveyi. Lineage (NCBI taxonomy): Eukaryota > Metazoa > Chordata > Mammalia > Artiodactyla > Bovidae > Cephalophus > Cephalophus harveyi. The sequence continues at coordinate 534,750 of SJYT01020755.1, read as the reverse complement.
AATTCCATAGACAGAGGAGACTGGTGGGCCACAGAGTCAGACATGACAGAGCACACACACATGACGTGTAAGAAGCTAGCCACGACAGACAACACATTGTGTGATTCCATTTATATGAGCTGTTCAGAACAGGCAAAGCTCTACAAAAGAAAATAGTGCTTGCCAGGTGTTAGTGGGAAACAGGAATGGGAAGTGACTGCCATGGGGTTTCTTTAAGGGGAATGATGCAAATATTCTAAACTTAGTTTGAAGTGGCAAGCAGAGACATTACTTTGCCGACAAAGGTCTGTATAGTCAAAGCTATGGTTTTTCCAGTAGTCATGTATGGATGTGAGAGTAAGAACTGATGCTTTCAAACTGTGGTGCTGGAGAAGACTCTTGAGAGTCCCTTGAACTGCAAGGAGATCAAGCCAATCAATTTTAAAGGAAATCAACCCTGAATATTCATTGGAAGGACTGATGCTGAAGCTGAAGCTCCAATACTTTGGCCACCTAATGTGAAGAGCTGACTCACTGGAAAAGATCCCAATGCTGGTAAGGATTGAAGGCAAGAGGAGAACTGGGCGATAGAGGATGAGATGGTTGGATGGCATCACCAACTCAGTGGATATGAATTTGAGTAAATTCCTGGAGATAATGAAGGACAGGGAAGCCTGACATGCTGCAGGTCATGGGGTCACAAAGAGTTGGACATGACTAAGCAACTGAGCAAACTTGAAGTGATGGTTATCCAACTCTGCCAATATACTAAAACCATTGACTTGTCTATTTTAAATGCAGGAATTTTACGGTGTGCAAATTAAACATCTCAATAAAGATGTTTTTCATTTGACATTTACCTGACATGTGATATTTATTTGTGAGTTTTCATTACCAAAATATTTTCAGTGTTATGTTCAGTTCAGTTCAGTCGCTCAGTCGTGTCCAACTCTTTGCGACCCCATGAATCGCAGCACCCCAGGCCTCCCTGTCCATCACCATCTCCCGGAGGTCACTCAGACTCACGTCCATCGAGTCCGTGATGCCATCCAGCCATCTCATCCTCGGTCATCCCCTTCTCCTCCTGCCCCCAATCCCTCCCAGCATCAGAGTCTTTTCCAATGAGTCAACTCTTCACATGAGGTGGCCAAAGTACTGGAGTTTCAGCTTTAGCATCATTCCTTCCAAAGAAATCCCAGGGCTGATCTCCTTCAGAATGGACTGGTTGGATCTCCTTGCAGTCCAAGGGACTCTCAAGAGTCTTCTCCTGGATGTTGGCAATTTGATCTCTGGTTCCTCTGCCTTTTCTAAAACCAGCTTGAACATCAGGGAGTTCACGGTTCACGTATTGCTGAAGCCTGGCTTGGAGAATTTTGAGCATTACTTTACTAGCATGTGAGATGAGTGCAATTGTGTGGTAGTTTGAGCATTCTTTGGCATTGCCTTTCTTTGGGATTGAAATGAAAACTGACCTTTTCCAGTCCTGTGGCCGCTGATGAGTTTTCCAAATTTGCTGGCCTATTGAGTGCAGCACTTTCACAGCATCATCTTTCAGGATTTGAAAGAGCTCAACTGGAATTCCATCACCTCCACTAGCTTTGTTCGTAATGATACTTCCTAAGGCCCACTTGACTTCTTTTTAATTCAATGATCAAAACATTTACAAAATAAATTAATAGAATACTTTTGGGAAAAAGCATAAAGATGTTTTTTTAAAAAGGAAGTGGGGTTGACCCAACAACCAAAATGAAATGCGCCCAAGAGCAAACAGCCTGGAGCCACCATCTGGATTTTTTCTCCCAGGACTCTTGATGCTAACTGCCTCATCTCCCAGCTATGGATCCAAAAGCCTTTCCCCGTTCTGCATTTGGTGCCTAAGCCTTCCTGCCTGGACTGACTTCCCTACACTAGTGCCCTGTTCCTTCTGTCAGCCCCTGTCTGTCCCCTGGCCAGCCCCTCTCTCACTGTGCCTATCCTGGTGTGCCTACATCACACCCGCATAGTGAGAGTTGTCATGCACTCTGTTATGATCTCAGTTTGACAGACATGGAAAATGAGGTCAGAGAGATGATCAGGCTCACATGGGGAGTAAATGGAGAAGGAGGTGTCAACTCTAACTCAAGGGACAACCAGGTACCACTTGGCCTCAGCTGGCACTTGTTGACAGAGGGTTGGTGGAGGCCAAGATCATGATGTCTAGGTCTTATCTTCTGGGGCAAAGTCCCACCACTGCAGAAGGACTGGGCTATTTGAGCCCTTCCCCTCTGGGATCTCCTTGGATCCTTTTTTTCTCATTTTCCCACCCTTCCCCCTAAAGATTGTGTTGCTTCCCACAGCCAGTGCCTGTGGCCTCCTGTGGCTACTGGAGACCCACTTTGCTCAAAACTGTAGTGCTGAAGTGTCTGGGAATTGCTATTCCCCAAGGTGGCTCTTGGGCTTCCCTGGCGGCTCAGATAGTAAAGAATCTGCCTGCAGTGCCGGACACCTGGGTTCAATCCTTGGGTCAGGAATATCCTCTAGAGAAGGGAATGGCTAACCCACTCCAGTATTCTTGCCTGGAAAATTCCGTGGACGAAGGAGCCTGGTGGGCTGCAATCCATAGGGTCGCAAAAGAGTTGGACACGACGGAACGATTGACACTTTGACGTCAAGGTGGCTTTTATCCTCTCACTGATGATGTGTGATTAAGCAAGGCCCAGCTTCCCTGCCTCCACTGGGGACAACTCTGAGGTGTAACTGACACCCTGCAGCCCCCTATAGGATCGGGTGGAAGCAGCCTCCGAACAGTCTTGCGTGAGATCATATCCTTGCTTGGTTTCCTCTCCTGCCTTGTCCTGCTTTCTCACCTCCTTACCCATTTCCTGTGGGAGCTTATCCTTGCTAGACTGCTGGCCTGTGAGCCTTTGTTTCTGATCTCCTGAGAAGGCCAGCTTGGGGCGGACGCAGGGAAAGCCCTGAGCACAGCCCCGAGCCCACCGCATGCGCATTAGGCAGCCCTGACACTAGCTCTGCTGCCCTGGTGACCAGAGATTCTGAAGGCAGCCTCCTCGTCTCCCACCTAACCTTCAGCTTTAGCACTCATTCTTCTCTGACTCATTGGAAAAGATCCTGATGCTGGGAAAGATTGAGGGCAGGAGAAGAAGGGGGCAAAAGAGGGTGAGATGGCTGGTTGGCATCATCGACTCAATGGACATGAGTTTGAGCAAACTCCTGGAGATAGTGAAGGGCATGGAAGCCTGGCGTGCTGCAGTCCATGGGGTTGCAAAGAACTGGACACGACTGAGTGACTGAAAACCAACTTTGTTTTTTAAACTTTATTTTCAGTTTTTTTTTATTTTTTACATTTTATTTTATTTTTTTAATTTTTACTTTATCTTACTTTACAATACTGTATTGGTTTTGCCATACATTGACATGAATCCACCATGGGTGTATACGAGCTCCCAATCCTGAATCCCCCTCCCACATCCCACCCCAACTTTCGATACAGAAACAATCCCAGCAAACCATTCAAAAGCTTTGTTATTGGACAAAAATTTCACATCAGGTCCACCAGGACGCTGGTCCAGCCCTGAGTCCCCCACCCCCACCACCCATTCATGCATATGACACTCCATAGGACAGGCAGGCTGCCGTCCCCAAATCACCCCACCACCTGGGTCTGGATGTCTAGCAGCCAGAAGCCACAGTGGCTTCTAGCTTGGGCTGGAAACTTCCAGAACTCTCTCCTCTGATTGCTTGAATTTACAAGCATTGCCACCCCCGTGTCACCTGAATGCTCAGGGCCGAGCCGCGGCCCACCCCATGCTCTCCACATCCTCCACGGAGCCCATGATGGCCAGGTCGGTCCTGAGGATGGGGACTGAGCGGGGACTCCCAGCACCCAGCCAGGCAGGGCTGCCTGCTTCCGCTCCCCCAGCACCACCTTCCCGGAGGTCCCCACCTCAAGCACCAATTCTTGAATTATGAGAAAGAGGTGGAGAGAGCAGAAAACTAGAAATCAGGGATCAGTCTTGGGCCATATCCCTGTCTGCTTCTCTTCAGAGCTAACCTGCTCTTGTACCACCCATCAGTGCTCATGTTTGGCCTTGAAAGTGCCACCTGCCATTACAAAAGATTTTTAAGAAAAGATTTTGAGATTTTGAGAAAAGATTTTTAAGATTTTGAGAAAAGTTACATTCAGACCTCTAAGAAGCCAGCTTCCAATGCTTTCTCTGCCCTGCCTTCTAAAAATAAAAATAACATATTTATTGAGAGCTTAATGTATAAGTATAAAAAAACTTTTGTAATAAAATAAAAATATCAAATATTTATAATAGTCCTTGTCACACACTAAGGTCTTTTCAAAGTACTTGAAACATATTGATTCATCAAATCTTCTCAATAAACCTATGAAGCCAATGCTGTCAACATCGTCAGTCTCATGAACAGACGAGGTCAGAGATGCTGAGTAACTTGCCCAAGTTCACCCAGGCAGAAAGAGTGGAGCTAGATTTGAACTTGGTTAGGGCAGCCTGGAGTCTCTACTCTCAACTGTGAGGCTCTCCCGCCCCCTTATAACGTAGCAGAGGGGGTGGTCTTATGAGCAGGCCACGGGAGCTGTCCCAGCCTTATTCCTGAGGGCCTGCTACGTGCAGAAGTCCGGTGGTCAGAAAGGTCGCCCCTCCCCTGTGTGTGCACACGTACACACTCACTCATGTAGGTTGATCCCAGGGCCCAGAGTTACTCCTCTCTGGTTAAGCGTCTCCATCTCTGAGAGCTGCTGTTTCTCAAACCCACACAGAACAACTACTTCCTGCTGTTGCCCCCCCAGACACACTCATTTCATTGCATTGTTCAGCAATTCTCCAACAAAGCTCTGATCCAGCCTTTTCTAGATAGACAGACTCTGCTCTAGTGAAGATGGAAAGGATGATGTGGGCATTTTCGTGTCTCATAGCACCTTGACTATCCCTCCAAGCAAGGAGCTTGGAAAGTCTTTGGAAGATCCATGGATGAAGGAGAAGGGAAAGAACCACTAAGTGGTTTCCAAACTGTGTTCTTATGAATTTGGGTGGTCCCTAAGGGTACTGCAAGGCTCAGCACTGGTGGTTTGAGAGAAGGGCAATGCCAAGTTGCTGGGAGTAGTGGGGTGTCTTTCTTGTAACCTTCTCCTGCCTCCAGGGTCCTCACTCACCCTCTTCCCACTTCAACCAGAGAAGCTCTGTCTTCATGTTTTGCACGTCTTTAAGTAATCTGCTGCTCAAACAGTATTTGAAACCCCATTTTTCAAGGAGAAGTTAGAGGACTCCTCTCCCTGTAGCAGGTGACCTGACTCAGCCACAGACATCCCACCTTATATCCTACCCTTTGATGACCTCTGATAGTCATAGCTCCCCCCAGAGGGTCTGTCTCTATTACACTCTCCTAATCAGATGCTGAAAGCGAAGATCATGGCATATGGTCCCATCACTTCATGGCAAATAGATGGGGGAAACAGTGGAAACAGTGAGAGACTTTATTTTGGGGGGCTCCAAAAATCACTGCAGATGGTGACTTCAGCCATGAAATTAAAAGACACTTGCTCCTTGGAAGAAAAACTATCATCAACCTAGATAGCATATTAAGAAGCAGAGACATTCCTTTGCCAACAAAGGTCTATCTAGTCAAAGCTATGGTTTTTCCAGTGGTCATGTATGGGTGTGAGAGTTGGACTATAAAGAAAGTTGAGCAGCAAAGAACTGATGCTTTTGAACTGTGGTGTTGGAGAAGGCTCTTGAGAGTCCCTTGGCCTGCAAGGAGATCCAACCAGTCCATCCTAAAGGAAATCAGTCCTAAATATTCATTGGAAGAACTAATGGCGAAGCTGAAACTCCAACACTTTGGCCACCCAATGTGAAGAACTGACTCATTGGGAAAGAGCCTGATGCTGGGAAAGATTGAAGGCAGGAGAAGAAGGGGACGACAGAGGATGAGATGGTTGGATGGCATATTGACTCAATGGACATGAGTTTGAGTAAACTCTGGGAGATAGTGAAGGACAGGGAAGCCTGGTGTGTTGTAGTCCATGGGGTAACAGAGTCAGACACGACTGAGCGACTGAACTGAGCTGACTGAATCAGATGTTGAGCCAGATGGCAGGTGAGTGTGTCTGTTTTTAAGTCATCCAGGTAAGGCAGCCTGTCACTGCGTCATTTTCCGGCATCCCTCACACTAGCCTGGGTCCCAGGCAGAAATGGGAAACCTGGGCCGGCAGTCTTAGAGTGGGCTTGGTGACTCTGGTGAGACCTTTGGTGCGAGATCCTTAGGAGGCATTAGACCAGCACCCTTCCCTGGGCTCTTTGTTGCTGGGGACCAAGTGTGGTCCCCAGGCAGCAGAGCAGCATCACCTGGGGACCTGTTATAGAAGCAAAATCTCGGACCCGCCCAAGTCCTGTGGAAATGGAAAGTCCAGAGCGAGGCCCAGCAGTCTGCTTCATAGCCCTGCCAGTCATTCCCCTGCTCGCTGGCTTTGGAGGACCTCTGCTCTGGGTAACTGAATCACCAGCACCCTTTCAGCTCTCGTATCCGCTGTGAGTCAGTAACCCAGTGGGTCCTATGTCTTGGAGCTGACAGGGATTCAGACGAGGCCCCCTGTGATTTGAGGAACTTGTTTAGGTAGAAGGAAGGTGTTCGAAAACCAGAACCCATGTGTTTCCCATCCCAGAAGAACCCACAGAACCTTCTTGTATGTAGGTCTTTCAAGAGAGAAAATATCACACAAGTTTCCTTTTAGTTCTATGAAAAAGTCAGTAATCCTGGGAACATTGAAAAGCCATGTGATATCTTGGGATCCAAAACCAGCCAAATAGGATGGGATTAAGAGTCACTGGGCTTTGGAAAATGTCCCACTTTCCAGGTATCAGTAGGAAGTCCTAATCGTGTGATTCTTGGACAAATTTACTTCTTCCTTTCTAAAGTAAATCATTTCTTTTCACTGGGTGATCTGTTCAGTTCAGTTCAGTCGCTCAGTCATGTCCAACTCTTTGTGACTCCATGGACTGCAGGACACCAGGCTTCCTTGTCCATCACCAACTCCCAGAGCTTGCTCAAACTCATGTCTGAGTAGATGATGCCATCCAACCATCTCATCCTCTGTTGTCCCCTTCTCCTCCTATCTTCAATCTTTCCAAGCATCACGGTCTTTTCTAAGGAGTCAGCTCTTTGCATCAGGTGGCCAAAGTATTGAAGTTTTAGCTTCAGCATCAGTCCTTCCAATGAATATTTAGGACTAATCTCCTTCAGGATGGACTGGTTGGATCTCCTTGCAGTCCAAGGGATTCTCAAGAGTCTTCTCCAACACCACAGTTCAAAAGCATCAAATCTTCAGCACTCAGTTTTCTTTATGGTCCAACTGGCTGATGGAGACACTGAAATATTGTGTGAAGCGGGTCATGTACTACAGGCTTTGGAAAATGGTGAGTGTGGAATAACTAATTCCAATAAAAGCTTTCTCTGGGCTTCTCTGGTGGCTCAGTGGTAAAGAGCCCACATGCCAAGGCAGGAGACACGGGCTTAATCCCTGCCCGGGGAAGATCCCACATGCCGTGGAGCAACTAACTAAGCCCACGCGCCACAACTACTGAGCCCGTGCTCTAGAGCCGGGAGCTGCAGCTGCTGAGCCCACGTGCTGTAACTACTGAAGCTCGTGCGCCCTAGAGCCTGTGCTCCGCAGCAAGAGAGGCCCTGCGGCGAGAAGCCCGCACATCACAGCTGGAGAGTAGCCCTCAGTCCCTGCAACTAGAGAAAAGCCCGTGTGGCAACGAAGACACAGAAGGGCCCCCGAATAAATAACTCACTAAATAAGTTAATTTTTTAAAAAATAGGTTGCTCTAGACTGAATGTCTCAGAATCTGAAAATTCGTCAAGCCTGTGGCTTTCCAGCCTCTGTGATGCTCTCAGCATCAACAGTATGCCACACGTTTGATTCTCTGTGGCTAGTTTTCTAAACACAAAGCAAGGCTTCCAAGATGCTCTGTTTGGCTATTGTTTTCCTTTCGCGGTGTCTGCTTGCAAAGGCTTTAATTTTTATTTTTTATTTTTTTGATGGATGTGCAGTCCTTCCTAGAGACTTCAGTAAGATCCCCACTTTTCCACCTGCATGTCATTCCTGCAAAAACATACTAGTTTGTGTGCATGATAGAAGGCAATCACTTTCAGAAAGACATCCAACCCTAAGCTTTGAATCACATTATTTTTCACACACCAACAAAGAACAAATGCATTTCTCAGTGATGAAACCCATCTGTGAGGTGCCTTTCAAAGCAGGCGGTTGTGCAGCCAGTCCTTGGATCAAATTCTTCAATCATCTTGAAACAGTAGTTGCCCCCTGGCCTGCTGCACGCTTGCTTGTGCAATATGATAGCATTGTGGCGCTTTGCTTTTTAAGTTTAACACGTTTTCCATTCATTCCAACTGGTACCAAAGTGATTCTGAAACACTGAGGGTGACAATAAACAGTGATAACAACCCCTTGGGAAGGATCGTCACCAATCAACTTGAAGATTCCAGTGGCCGCTGAGCTGGAATTGGGTTTCCCTGCCTGAAACCACTAGACCTTCCTCCTGGGAAGCATTCTCTGGACACACAGATAGCAATGCGTGGAATCAGTCCTAGGCTCGGGACTCCATAGCCATAATGGCAGGAAACCGGGAGAGTCTTTAGAAGCCATCTGTTATGGATTGAATTACATACCTCCAAAAAATGCCGAAGTCTAACCCCCAGCACCCGGGAACGTGATCTTACTTGGAAATAGGGTCTCTGCAGATGATCAAGTTAAGATGAGATTCAGTGTGACTGATGTCCTTATAAAAAGGGGAAATTTGGGTGCTGGACAAACAGGCACACAGAGAGATCTGAAGATGAAGGCAGAGACCAAGGTGATGCTGCTACAAGGCATGGGACACCACAGGCAGCTAGCAACCCACCTGGAGCTGGAGGAGAGGCTGGGGACAGCGTGTACCTCAGAGGCTCGGAAGGAACCAGACCTGCCAACACCTTGATCTTGGACTTCCAGCCTTCAGAACTGTGAGAGAATTTGTTTCTGCTGTTTAAGCTATCCAGTGTGTGGTGCTTAGTTACAGCAACTCTGGGGAATTAATACACACATCCATTCGAGTCTACAGAGGAACCTCTGAGTCCTGAGGGTCCCATAGAAATAAGCAGTTAGGGGAAAACTGAGCCTTCTTAGAACATGAATTGCAGTCAACTATCTTTCCATTATTGTACCATCATCTCACTGCCAAAGGAAATAACCTAAGCCTTGCCTTGAGAGATCGATCATTGTAGCATCACTCCCCAAGGCTTCTTTTTAAATTAGTCTCTTTCTCTAGCACCAAAGTGCTGAGAACATGAAGGTGACCGAGATTCAGCCCCTCAGCCAGGAGATTTCTCTGCGGCAAAGCCTTGTTTAGCCTTGATGTCCTGGTGGTTCAATTGGTAAAGAATCTGCCTGCAATGCAGGAGACCTAGGTTTGATTCTTGGGTCAAGAAGATCCCCTGGAGGAGGGAATGGGAATCCACTCCAGTATTCTTGCCTGGAGAATTCCATGCACATAGGGGCCTGGCAGGCTACAATCCATGGGGTCCCAAAGAGTCAGACACAACTGAGCAACTACATTCATTCATTCAGGAAGGTTTGATGAACCCAACTGGGCAGAAGTATGGGAGCACCTGATGTTGGTAAGGGAAGCAACTGAGATGAAACGGCAGGGCAGAATCTCTAGCTTCTCCCCCAGCCCTGGGATGCGCCATCTAAAGACAAACACCAGAGCACCTTGGTGGTCTGCCCAGCCACCTTGTCCTCTCTGAGCGCCCTCTGGTGTTCTGAAGTCATGACAACAGAGTTCATTCAACAGTCCAAAGGTCTGTCTGTCTGACTTCATCCAAAGGTCTGAAGTCACTCACAGTTTCTTCCTTTAGAAAGCTAGAGGAGTTCTTTGGGGGAACTCATCTGCTAAGAATCGTCCAACTCTCCAAGGACACAGAGGTAGCAGTTCTGAGCTCAGATCTTAGTTCACTTTCCCAGCTGCTCCCAGCACTGTTTCTAACCTCGAATCTTGCTACTGTATATACGAAGCCTGTCCATCTTCCACTAACTTTACCCACACTCTCACATCAAAGCATGCTACACACACACACACACAAATGAATGCAACTCTGACTCTAGTTTCTGGGCCCATTGTGAGAGCTGGGTTAGTCTCTGCAGCCAGTTTCTCAGTCCTGGTCCTGGACTGACACTGACATTTGGTCCTGGTCATTCTTGGTGCGGGCTTCCCAGGTGGCACGGTGGTAAAGAATACACCTGCCAGGGCAGGAGATGCAAGAGGTGTGGGACGATCCCCTGGAGTAGGAAATGGCAGCGCACTCCAGTATTCCTTCCAGAAAAATTCCATAGACAGAGGAACCTGGTGGGCTACAGTCCATGTGGCTGCAAAGAGTCAGACATGCTGAGAATGCGCACCGCAGCTCACCCTTGGGGTGGGGGTGTCCTTGTGTGGCAACATTTTGTAGCACCCCTGGCCTCTGCCCACTAGATGCCAGTAGCATTTCCTCCCCAAGGTGTGACAATCAAAGATGTTCTCAGGTATTGTCAAATGCACATTAGGGGTAAAAATCTCCCTGTTGGTAACACAGTGCTCCTTACATTAAAAAAAAAAGTATCTTTCACTCCATGAAAATGAAGTCATCGATCATAAAGTTCTCTTTTATTTTGGCTGCCATACTTAATCTATTTTTGCATTTTTAATTAATCAGATTCTAACTTATTATGATACCATTGGTCCAATTACCAGAACACCATTTTCCAATCTATTGTTACAATATAAGCCTCTATGATATGTGTCAAACACATGTGTGTATACATATATTAATATTCAATATACATATATTAAATACATATGTATAAATATATGTATTATATTTGTATAAATATATACAGTTTATATAAATATGCATGTATAAATATAAAGATGTATTATAAATATACACATATGTGTGTGTGTACATACATCATAATATATATTTTACTGACATCTTACACATATATTTAATGCCACATGTTTATTATTTATACTCAGAAATTATTTCCAGGGCCTTTATTTTATTCCAGAGTAGGAAATAGCAACCCACTCGAGTATTCTTGCAGAATAATCCCATGGATGTTGGCAGGCTACAGTCCATGGGGTCACAAAAAGTAGGACACGACAGAGCAAGGATGCACTTTTTCATACAGTTTCTTATTAAATTCTCAAAATAATCCTACAGGCTAGACATTACATTCCTTGATTGTTTTCTCCATATTTCAACTTTAGAGGGACTGAATGTCCTGACCAAAGTCACCGAGGGGAGGAACTAGTTAGTGATGGTGTCCGTTTCCACAACTCAGTACGTGAGCTGAGTACGTGACCCTTCACCCTTCACGCCCCTGAGCTGGGCTCGCAGCCGTGCATCTTGTCGTCTTGAGCTGCGACCCTGGGCGACCACTGAAGATTGCTGTGACTAAGAGCTAGTGGTTTTAGCGAGTGGCAGTAGCAGCCAACATAATTTGAGAGCTTACTCTGTACGTGGCAAGGAGCTAAGGCCCTGTCTCACGTCAGCCTTACAACAGACTCACGAGGGATAAATCATTATCACTATTTTGTGGCTTAGGAGATGCAGACACCAAAGGCTGAGCAACTTAGCCAGGCCTGGGGCCACGCTGGGCCGGGAACCAGGCCTCCCTCCCATGAAGGTGCCTCCTGGCCCTCCTCCCAGTCTCTGTCTGTAATTCTTGACTGCCAGATGCAACCGCCAGCTCCCTAGCTAATAGCCACACATCCTTGGAAGAGGCTGTTTCCACAGTTGTTTTAGTTCCTGAAAATGTCACATAATTGGTTTTCTTTCAGTTCAGTTGCTCAGACTCTTTGCGACCGCATGGACTGCAGCACGCCAGGCCTCCCTGTCCATCACCAACTCCCGGAGTTTACCCCAAACTCATGTCCGTCACGTTGGTGATGTCATCCAGCTATCTCATGCTCTGTTGCCCGCTTCTCCTCCCGCCCTCAATCTTTCCCAGCATCAGAGTCTCTTCCAATGAGTCAGTTCTTCGCATCAGGTGGCCAAAGTATTGGAGTTTCAGCTTCATCATCAGTCCTTCCAATGAACACCCAGGACTGGTCTCCTTTAGGATGGACTGGTTGGATCTCCTTGCAGTCCAGGGGACTCTCAAGAGTCTTCTCCAACACCACAGTTCGAAAGCATCAATTCTTCGGCTCTCAGCTTTCTTTATATTTATTTATTTATTTGGCTGTGCTGGGTCTTTGTTGTGGCATTCAGGATCTCTTTTCTCGGTTTCTGCAGATGAACTCTTTGCTACTGCATGTGGTGTCTAATCCTATGACCAAGGATAGAACCTGAGCCTGCTGCCTAGGAAACACAGAGTCTTAGCCACTGGACCACCAGGGAAGTTCCCATAATTGTTTTCTATCTGTATAGATCTTGCATGCTTTCTCCTTAGCATTTACATTACATTATTAGTGTGAAAACCCACTCTGGGGGCTGCAATAATTGTTTCATTTCCCTGATTGATAAGTAACTTATCGTCTACACCCATATCACTCTGAACACACCCAATCTCGGCTGATCAGTGTTTTATCATAGCAATAATGATAGTAATCATAGGAGCAGCAATAGCAGAAAAGCTAACCATCATAATCAGGAAACTCAAGTTCATTTATTAAAAATGGAGGGGAGCACTTTTACTGTAATGGTGGAGTATTGGTCTCCTAGAGATCTTGTAACAGAGTGCCACAAAATGGGTGAGTTAAAACAGTAAAAAAAAATCTATTATCTGAGAGTCCTGCTGCTGCTGCTGCTGCTGCTGCTAAGTCGCTTCAGTCGTGTCCGACTCTGTGCGACCCCATAGACAGGAGCCCAACAGGCTCCCCTGTCCCTGGGATTCTCCAGGCAAGAACACTGGAGTGGGTTGCCATTTCCTTCTCCATTGTGTGAAAGCGAAAAGTGAAAGTGAAGTCGCTCAGTCGCATCCAACTTCTAGCGACCCCATGGACTGCAGCCTACCAGGCTCCTCCATCCATGGGATTTTCTAGGCAAGAGTACTGGAGTGGCTTGCTATTGCCTTCTCCGTCTGAGAGTTCTGGAGGCTAGAAATCTGGAATTAAGGTATTGGTAGGGTCATAGTAGAGGCTTCCCTGGGGGCTCAGATGGTAAAGAGTTTGCCTGCAATGTGGGAGACTTGGGTTCAATCCCTGAGTAGGGAAGATCCTCTGGAGAGGGGAATGGCAACCCAATCCAGTATTCTTGCCTGGAGAATCCCCATGGGCAGAGACGCCTGGCAGGCTACAGTCCATGGGGTCACAAAGAGCCGGCCATGACTGAGCACGCATGCAGGGTCGTAGTCCCTCAAAAGTCTCTGCTGGAGGACTCTTCCTTGCCTCTTCCGGTAGACTCAGACACCCCCTGGCCCGTGGCTGGGGGTTGCAATAATTGTTTCATTTCCCTGATTGATAAGTAACTTATCGTCTACACCCATATCACTCTGAACACGCCCAATCTTGTCTGATCAGTGTTTTATCATAGCAATAATGATAGTAATCATAGGAGCAGCAATAGCAGAAAAGCTAACCATCATAATCAGGAAACTCAAGTTCATTTATTAAAAATGGAGGGGAGCACTTTTACTGTAATGGTGGAGTATTGGTCTCCTAGAGATCTTGTAACAGAGTGCCACAAAATGGGTGAGTTAAAACAATAAAAATATCCAAGCTCTGTCTCCGTCTTCATGTGGTCTCCCTTCCCCGTGTCAGTCTTTGTGTCTTCTTTTTTTCACTGTTGCTTTATTCTTTTTTTTTTTTTTTTTTTTGATTGTCTTCTTTAAGGACACCAGTTAGATTAAGATTCCACCCTACTCTCGTTGACCTCAGCTCAACTAATTCCATCTGCAATGACTCTAGTTCCAAATAAGGTCACTTTCTGAGATACTGAGAGTTAGGAATTCAACAGGTCTTTTTGAGTGGGACATAAAATTCACTGCGAGCTGGAAGTAATAGGGCTTATCTCCAAATCTAACAATTATACCTGCGACCTTGCAGTATTTGGCATGTTTGGGGATAATTAAAGACTGGGAGCTGACTGTGGCTCAGATCGTGAACTCCTTATTGCCAAATTCAGACTTAAATTGAAGAAAGTGGGGAAAACCACTAGACCATTCAGGTATGACCTAAATCAAATCCCTTATTATACAGGGGAAGTGAAAAATAGATTTAAGGAACTAGATCTGATAGAGTAAAGGAAAGTTATGACCAACCTAGACAGAGTATTAAAAAGCAGAGATATTACTTTGCCAACAAAAGTCCATCTAGTCAAGGCTATGGTTTTTCCAGTAGTCATGTATGGATGTGAGAGTTGACTATATAGAAAACTGAGTGCCGAAGAACTGATGCTTTTTCACTGTGGTGTTGGAGAAGACTCTTGAGAGTCCCTTGGACTGCAAGGATATCCAACCACTCCATCCTAAAGGAGATCAGTTCTGGGTGTTCATTGGAAGCACTGATGTTGAAGCTGAAACTCCAATACTTTGGCCACCTGATGTGAAGAGCTGACTCATTTGAAAAGACCCTGATGCTGGGAAAGATTGAGGGCAGGAGGAGAAGGGGATGACAGAGGATGAGATGATTGTATGGCATCACCGACTCAATGGACATGAGTTTGGATAAACTCCAGGAATTGGTGATGGACAGGGAGGACTGGCGTGCTGCAGTCCATGGGGTCACAAAGAGTCAGACATGACTGAGTGACTGAACTGAACTGAACTGGGGGTGAGGATGCATGTGAGACATTGGCCTGTTTCCAGAAACATTCAAGAAGGAAAGAAGTAGAAATTAACAGAAAATGTCCCTTGCTCCCCATCCCTCTGTGAAACATAGAGGCAGGCCTGTTTGGTGAGCAAATGGGCATAAATGTTGCAGGAATGGCACACACCTGGACGATTTGACCCAGCTGGGGCTAGAGCCAGGTACATGGTTACGGATTTCTTTGCTGGTAGCTGGATACAGGATGGACACACTGTGCCTTCCCTGCACTGTCTGGCTGTTCCTGTCAGAGACCCACTGCTCTCCTGGATTCTCCCAGATGCAAACAGTCACCAATGCTGATTGCACACCGGAGGAAGTAAGGCTCTTCACCGCTGGGCCAGAAGCATTCACCACCCAGCACAGCCTTTGGCAGCCATACCGTCATCACTTGACTGTACTGCCTGATGGCAAATTCTCTCACCCGCCCATCTCAGTGGTGTGGTCGCTGCCGGGCCTCTCACCTCCTAGTGTTCACACTCTTGTGTTGGCCTCCCACACGAATCAGGTTGACGTGTGTGCCTGTATGCTCAGTCTGTCCAACTCTTTGCGACCCCATGGATTGTAGGCCACCAGGCTTCTCTGTCCATAGGATTTTCCAGGCAGGAGTACTGGACCAGGTGCCATTTCCTTCTCCAGGGGATCTTCCCGATCCAGGGATCGAACCTGTGTCTCCTGCATTGGCAAGTGGGTTCTTTACCTCTGAGCCATTGGGGAAGCCCCAATGTGTATCCAGAACAGTTCAGTGTGATATCTGAGGCCAGGTCATAAAAGTTCTTGAGGCTTCTCCCTTCACCATCTCTGGCCAGAGCCAGCTGCCACACTCCGAGGACACTCAGGTAGCTTGTGGGCAGCCCCAAAGGGAGGAACTGAGATGTCCTACCAACCCCCGGCATCATTTGCCAGGCATGTGAGGGGCGCCCTCGGAAGCGGGTCCTCGAGCGCCAGTCTAGTCTTCAGACGACTCTGCAGCCCCAGCTGACATCTTGCTGCAATCAGGTGAGAAACTCTGAGCCAGACCCTCCTGCTAAGCTGCTCCGGAATTCCTGGCCCACTGGCACTGCGAGGTGAGACGCGTTTGTCATTGTGTGAAGCAGCTAAGTTTTAGGGTGTTTTGTTACAAAGGCATGGGTCACTAATACAGTTACTCTCAATGCCACAAGACAGGGAGGACGGCGTTTATTATTGAGAAAATACCCCTCAGGGCTGAACTTAGAACCCAAAGGGTCCTTTCCAGTCTAAAGGACTTCAGCGGAGCAGAACCTCTTTACCATGAGGCTGTGAGGTTTAGTCAGTCAGGGCCCCGAGCAACAGGTAATTTTCTAAATCCTAAGTAAGTAGCCAGCTGCAAGCTCTGAGCTGAAGAAGCTGCCCCAGGCCCATCCGCGGAGCTTGGCCTACCACCTGGGAATTTTGTTAATGATTCAGAGGCACGTTGGGAGGGTCGTGATCAGGGTATGCAGCACTTCCACTGAGGTTCTCCAAGGGAGGACAGTGGTTTTCGAGGAAGATGTATATGCTGCCTGGAAGGTGGGCAGCACAGATCCGGCTAGAAGCTAGGGTTGACTCCAGCAGGGATGTGAACCCATGCAGGTGGAGGTGGGCGGCCAGAGGCAGGGTGAGAAGGGGCTGACAGGCAACGGAATGTCATCTGCAATGCCGCCCGCAAGCATGCAAGCCAGCTGGGGGTTCCCGCTCACCAGGAGCCCATTCTCAGGGCTGCGGTGGCTCTGCCCCTGTCATGAGATGAACCTGACTCTGGCAGGAGGCTCTGAAGGCCAGCAGAGACCCTCTTGAGTTCCTGATGTCCCTTCACAGACTCCAGACCATACCAGTCGTGGAGGAGGGAGAGGGCTGTCAAGTGACTTCACATAAACAATGTTTCACATATGAAAATCATTCTCCATCAGGAGCTGTGCCCTGTGAGCACTTTCTCTGCTGAACTGATTCTCAAACTAGACTATGCATTAGAATCATCTGTCCAAAATGCAGATTTCAGGTGCCCACCCCAAGTAGCTCTTAGTTAGGCCGTTAGGCCCAGAAAAGTGGTTCTTGGTTGTTTTTTTTTTTTTTTCAAAACTGCTCCCACAATTTTAATTTGCAAATAAGTTTGGAAACCAAACCTAGACCCAACATGGGTTACTTAGGAGCAATCTATCTTTGGGCCAGTTATTTAACCTGGCTAAGCCTTGCTTTGCCCATCTGTAAAACGGGAGTTGTGTTAGTTTTCTAAGGCTACTTTATGAAAACTGTGGACTGAATGACTTAAACCACAGAAATTCATTGCCTCACGGTCCTGAAAGCTAGAAGTCCAAGATGAAGGTGTCGGCAGGGCTGGCTTCTTCCGAGGCCTCACGCCTTGGCTTATAGCCACCTGCCTTTTCCTCGTGTCCTGTTGTCTTACCTCTGCGTACATCCTTGTCCGGATTCCCTTTCCTACAAGGACACCAGCCACTCTGGATTAGGGACCCACCCTAATGACCTCATCTTAATTATGTCTTTGAAGGCCCTATGTCCAAATATAGTCACATTCTGAGGTCCTGGGGGATCAGGATTTCAACCCAGGAATTTGGGGGGGACACAGTTCAGCTGTTAACAGAGGTAATGTGGTCATCGTGAGGACAATTAGATAGGACACTTGATGCTTGGGGTGTTGGATGCAATCAGGAGTTGCAAACTCTTGCTTTCCATTCCCTGCAATTCTGGTGACACTAGATGGAAAAATTGCCCCTGAGCAGTGGGTGACACACAGGAAGACTGGACTTTTCTTTCAGGCACTAATCCCCTTAAAACATCGGGTCTGCCCCCACCCCCACCCCAAGAGCCGGTGCAAATCCACCCGCGGGAGCCATGGGCCTGGTTTCCCGGAATCCGAGCTTAACACTTAAGACTGAGTTTCTTTTCAAAAGAGCTGAGGGCTCAAGCACTTTGTCGCACCTAATCCTTTTTCAGAAGGAGGCAGGCGCTTTCATGCAGCCAGAGTCCGCTGTGTGGGCCTGCAAAGGGGTCTGGAGTTTTCCCTGCCAGGTCTCACCCGCTTCCCCAGCGTCCGAGGTGGCTTGGCGGTAAAGAATCCACCTGCCAATGCAGGAGACACAGGTTCGACCCCTGGGTCTGGAAGATTCCCCTTAAGAGAGAAATGGGAACCCACTCCAGTATTCCTGTCTGAGAAATCCCATGGACAGAGGAGCCTGGTGGGCTATAGTCCATGCTGTCACAGAGCTGGTCATGACTTAGTGATTAACCACCGCCACCAATATTCCATTGTATGTGTGTGCCACATCTTCTTTACCCATTCAGTGGGCATTTAGAGGGGACGTTCTTTTTTAAAAATTGAAGTATAGCTGATTTACAGTGTTTCAGGTGTACAGCAAAGTGATTCAGTCATGCATACATACGTATGTCTATTCTTTTTCAGGCGTTGACCTATTTTCCATACAGTTGTGTGTATCTGTTAATCCCAGGTTCCTAATTGAACCCCAAACTTCCCACTTTGTGGGCTTCCCTGGTGGTTCAAACAGTAAAGAATCCACCTGCAGTGCAGGAGACGTGGGTTCCATCCCTGGGTTGGGAAGATCCCTGGAGAAGGGCATGGCAACCTGCTCCAATAGTCTTGCCTGGAGAATCCCATGGACAGAGGAGCCTGGAGGGCCACATCCATGGCGTCGCAGAGTCGGACACAACTGAGCGACTTTCAGTTTCCACTTTGATAACCAGAAGGTTGTTTTCCATATCTGTCAGTCTACTTCTGTTTCGTAAATAAGTTCATTTGTATCATTTTTTTAGATCCCATATATGAGTGATATTAGACACAGAAGGACACACAGCATTATGACATTCACTTTTGAAAGGAGAGACAGACAAGATGCAACAGCTTGTCTCAGAAAACCAAGCCCGAAGTCCCAAGTTCAAGTATAACTATCCATGAGCTGTCTCAGATTGCTCCAGGGGACCAGCCCAGGAGAGGTACTGGGACTCATCTGGGGTTAGATTCAATGAAGTTCAAGTAACTTGAAAGCTCTCTCTAGGTTCGTCCTCGGCAGTCAGTGGTTAAGGCTCCACCTTCCAGCGCAGGAGGTGAGAGTTTAGTTCCTGGTTGGAGAGCTGGGAGCTTACAGACCTCACAGCCAGAAAACCAAGACATAAAACAGAGGCAATGCTGTAACAAATTCAATAAGGACTTTAAAAAATGAGGCACATTAAAAAATCTTTTACTGAGTCTTGAGACTAGCAAGAGGGGGAGGCCCAATGCCCCTTCATCAGGAAGTAGCCAGAGAGACCTCAACACCCCTAATCCCAAAGAATTGGGCCTCCCATCTCCTGAGGGGGGAATGTTAGGTAGTTAGAATAGGAAACAGAAGTCCAGAATAGTGGTGGCTAAAAGACAAAGAAAGGGAAAAGTCTGAAAAAATGGAACAAAAGAAAATCCACGGACTAGAGTGAGAATCTCAGGTGAAACAAACAAATTGGCTAGCACAATTTGCATAGAGCAGACTCGGAATGGGGCAGGGCAGGGAGAGGGCAGTGGAGGAGATGAAACATATAATAAGAGGAAGCCAAGACAGATTGAGGCCTCTCCTCTGGGCTCTGCCTGCCCTCACGCCTTGAGGGTATACTGTCCTTTGTTTGCCAAATAAAACTCTGAGCTGTAACCGAGCTGTAAAAAGAAAAATACATATTTTTTAAAATAATAAACTGGTGAGCTTTTTAGAAAAATCAAAATGTGAAGACTACTCTTTCAGATCACTGGCTTCTGTCTTATCTTATCCCTTTTGTCTTGCCTTATCCCAGACTTCCAGCAACTTAGTCTGCATAAAATCATTGCCATCATTATAAAGTGATCCCAACTATCCTTTGCCTAGATTCTTCCATTTACAGGAGGCTCACAAAGGTATACCAAGATTAAAATGATGGCCTGGGGAACTACAGAAGTATTCTTCTCATAAATGTTCTGTGGCTCAGTGGGTAAAAAATCCTCCTGCAATATAGGAGACCCAGGTTCAATCCCTGGGTCAAGAAGATCCCTGGAGAAGGGAGTGGCAACCCACCCCAGTATTCCTGCCTGGAAAATTCTGAGGAGCCTGGTGGGTTACAGTCCATGGGGTCTCAAGCAGAGACTGGGCACGCACACACGCAGAGCTCAGATATTCCCCTGAGAACTAGGTACGATTATCATTCTGCCTACTTTATAAATGAGGAAACCGAGGCACAGAGAGGCTAAGGGACTGGCCTGAGGTCACACAGCTGGAACGCTGCAGCACAGGGAGTTAAATGCAGGCGGCGCCTCACCAGGGCCGCTCCTCGCAGCTGGGAGGTGGGTGTGACGCCCTCCCGGGACCAGCGTGCTCATTCAGACTCAGGCTCTGCAGAAAACCTGCTGCGTCCCCAAGGCTCACTGTCACCACAGCTCCCCAAAGGAAGGACTAGCTTTGTCACTGGGCATTGTATTCCAGCACCCAGAATAGAGGCAGGCTCATAGAATCATTCAGTATTGGTCAAATTACTGAGTAAATAAATAATAAAAGGAATATGGGTTCTTTGCAGAAAATCTAGAATACATGAAAAAAAAAAAGAATTTAAAAAATCACAACTATAATCCCAACACCTACAGAAAACCACCGCTAGTGTGTTCTGGCCCCAAATATTTTGAGTAGATATGTTTTACGATTCATTTCTCCTCTGCCAATTCCTACTCCTAGGCAATCATTTTCAGTTTCACAGTTTCTTTTGATGTTTACATCGTATATAACATGTGTTGAAGTGTTAAGTCGTTCAGTCATGTCCAGCGCTTTACAAACCCAACAACTGTAGCCCACCAGGCTCCTCTGTGCATGGACTTCTCCAGGCAAGAATATTGGAGTGGATAGCCATTCCCTTCTCCAGGGATCTTCCCAACCCAGGGATCGAACCCAGCTCTCCTGCATTGCAGGCAGATTCTTCACCATCTAAACCACCAGGGTATTGCTATTTCTTGGTTTTTCTGTTTTAGGGGGCTGATGTCCTTTACTCTTTTACATAAAACATGTATACACATACACTCACATACACACACACAGGTGCCTTTTCTCCATTCTCCCGCTATAGTTGCATTGAAATTTTGGAGACTAATATTAAGCTTTTGCATTATTATAATTCTGTAAATGCTGTCAATAGTGGAACTCTTGTGTTTTTGTGTTCCTCAACAACTGATAGGTATGCCTGAAGTTAACCATTGCCTTATATTTTTGGTCTGTTTTAATAATTTATCCCTCAGCTCTTCCCTCCTTTCAATGTGCTCACACACAAAGTCCATCTTTTTGAAGAAGTTTCTTCAAGAGCCTTTTGGATTGGCTACCCTTTCTGTCTTCTAAGCAACTCTGTCTACGACGTATTAGAGGTAACTTTTCCTCTCTTTTGTGAAGGAGTCCCTGTTTCCCAGATCCCACATCTTCTTCTTTTTAAAATTAAAAAAAAAAAATTACCTCTTTTTAAATAAAAAGATCTCCAGTAGCTTCTCCAATTTGTTGTTGTTCAGTTGCTAAGTTGTGTCCAACTCTTTGTGACCCCATGGACTGTAGCCCACCAGGCTCCCCTATCCATGAGACTTCCCAGGCAAGAACGCTGGAGTAGATTGCCACTTCCTTCTCTGGGGAATCTTCCTGACCAGGAATGTAACCTCCTTCTCCTGCATTGGCAGGCAGACTCTTTACCACTGAGCCACCAGGGAAGCCCAGCTTCTTCAGTAAGGTCTTGCATATCTGAAAACATATTTATTGCACCCTCACATTTAATTAATAGTTTTGCTGGGTATAGAATTTTGCCTTTGGAAATATTTTTTCTTCAGGATTCTGAAGCATTTATCCACTGTCTTCTCTCATCTTATTGTTGCAAAGTCCAATGGCGTTCTGATTCTTGACCCTTTGCAGAAAGCATGTTTTCTTTTTCCTCCCTGGAAACACTCAGCATTTTCTATTTCAGTGTGATAAAACTGCACAATGATGTGTCTTGGTGAATCAGTGTTCATCTGTGGTGCTGAATATAATTGGGAAATTCAGGGTCTTGATATCTGAGTTTTCATGAATTATTTCTTTGGGAAATTTTCTCTGTTGGTCTCTGCATCTGCTTTCCAAATTTGGGTTAGACATTCTGGTATACTCCTATAATTTCATCTCTTCTCTCCTATATTTTCTTTTTATTTTCACTACACCTTCTGAGTACTGTCCTTGACATTTTCATTTCAGCTCTTTCCAAGCACTTTCATTTGTTCTCTGAATAATTTTTATTAGAATCATGTTTTCTTTTCCTCTAGTTTTACTGAGACAGAATTGGTATCGTTGTTGTTGTGGTTTGGTCACTAGGTCATGTCTGACTCTTTGAGACCCCATGGGCTGTAGCCCTCCAGGCTCCTCTGTCCATGGGATTCTCCAGGCCAGAATACTGGAGCGGGGACTTGGGGAACGCCATGTACCCACTGCTGTGTTTAGAGTGGATAATCAACGGAAACCTACTGTATAGGACAGGGACCTCTACCCAATGTTATGTGCCAGGCAGGATGGGACTGGGGCTTGGCAGAGAATGGATACATGTTTAGGTATGACTGAGTCCCTTCAGTGTTCACATGAAACTGTTACAACATTGTTAACTGACTATACTCTGATACAAAATGTTTGGGTGTTTTTTAAAAAATCTAAAAAAAAGAAAGAATACTGGATTGGTAGCCATTCCATTCTCCAGGGGATCTTCCTGACCCAGAGATCGAACTCGGGTCTCACACAAAGAGTAGGTCATGGCTCACTTTCAACCCAGTAGAGAAGAGAGGAAAAAAAGACCTGAAGTTGGACTTAGGTAGTTCTCTCCATTTTCTGGAAAACAAGCAGTTTAAAGGCCCAAGAGACCTTGATCTGTGTGCTCTTGAGGAGCACGCACTGCCCCCTGGTGGACAAGCTGGTACTGCTTTGAGAGCTCTCCACGCTTTCCAAGATGACAGTGTGAAGTCCTGATACTACTGCCAGAGGAGGTAAGACTTGAACCCAGATCAGGAGAGAAGAGGGGGGAAAGATGTTCTGAATTTTAACTTCTGCATTTCTTCCCAATCAATATGTATGCCAGCATCAGTCAGCATGCCCCCTGTGTATGGCCCTGTAACTTATCACTGGGGATTTAGCATTACTGTGGGAAAACTGTTTTCCCAACTTCTCGGCTGTCACTACCCTGCACAAAGGGGAAGGACCAGTTTTAAGAAAGAAGATGTACATCCACATGAAACTCCCCTGCAATAATTTCACTCCATGACCTCCTGCAACTGTGCTGTCCAATATGGTTGCCATTAGCCATGGGTGGGGGCTCTTCTGGTGGCTCGGTGGTAGAGAGTCTGCCTGCCAAGCAGGAGATGCAGGTTTGTCCCCCGGGTTAAGAAGATCCCCTGGAGGAAGAAATGGCAACCCACTCCAGTGTTCTTGTCTGGAGAATTCCATGGACAGAGGAGCCTGGCAGGCTACAGTCACAAGAGAGTTGGACACGACTTAATGACTGAACAACAAAAAACCATGTATGACTGTTTAAATGTCAATGTATTAAAATTAAAAATTCAGTTTCTCAGTTAACTCCAGCCACATGTGGCTACCACATCAGACAGCTCAGACAGAACATTCCCACTGCTGCAGAAAGTTTGGTGTGACGGCACTTGCCTGAACTCCTATTGGTACCCAGATGATTCTCCCAGACAGAAGTTGCCACAATCTCACCCATGTTGCTATAAGTCGTGGTCCCACCTCTGCGGCAATATCCATCACAGTCTGACTTAAATGGAGTTAGGTGATAGCTCTGTCTCTCCCACCTGACCATAAGCGCACAGGGGCTGGGACCAAGCTTGAAATGAAGCCGCTCAGTCGTGTCCGACTCTTTGCGACCCCATGGACTGTAGCCTACCAGGCTCCTCCCTCCATGGGATTCTCCAGGCAAGAGTACTGGAGTGGGTTGCCATTTCCTTCTCCAGGGGATCTTCCCGACCCAGGGATCAAACCCGGGTCTCCCGCATTCCAGGCAAACGCTTAACCTCTGAGCCCGTCATCTGCTATTACTCCTGGTACCTAGAGAAGAGACAGGCAAAAAGCAGTTCTGGAATAAATATTAGTTGAATGAATGACTTGATTGTAAACTCTCTGAGGGCAGGCATGAAAAATTCTCATTTATGTATCCCCCACAGTTCCTTGAGCGAAGAGGGAACCTCAGCAAACGTCTGATGGATTGCTCTCACACCTCCCAGCCTAAGGACCAGCCTCAGCACTGAGACAAAAAGCTGGACGGCTGTGTTCCCCAGCCTCACTCACCAAGCCCCTCTTCTCTGTCTTCACACACCTTGTCTCCTGAGGCTTTGACACATCCCACCCACTACTTGTTTGCTGCTTCCCCATGAGGTCTGATCACCATCACCCCCATACAACTCTCTCTCACACACACACACACACACGCGTGCACGCACACACACACATGCAGCCTCCAAATTCTTTCTTTGACATCCTTTCCCCTCCCTCCTCATACCTGGAAGAGTGGTCTCCATTACCGGGCTGTGTGCATCCCCAGGAGTTGCCCAATATGATCTTCTGAAATGTAGAGAAAAAATGTTTAGACTTCTGGGTTTCTTTTTAAATCTCATCATTCAAAATTATCTTGTTCTGCTATATGTTTTAATATGTTAATAATATACGAATACAGCAATAGACACTTATTTGTAAATTAAATACACATATTTGGGGTGTTGGGCTTCCCAGGTGGCTGAGTGGGTAAAGAATCCACTCGAAATGCTTGAGACACAGGAGACTCAGGTTCCATCCCTGGGTTGGAAAGATCCCCTGGAGGAGGGCATGGCAACGCACTGCAGTGTTCTTGCCTGGGAAATCCCATGGATAGAGGAGCCTGGCGGGCTACAGACCATAGGGTCGCAAAGAGTCGGACACGACCGAAGCAGCTGAGCGTGCACACACACATTTGGGGTGCACTCTAGCTTATTTTTATTGAGAGTAGTGTATGTGTATGAAAAAAAGGCATCACCCTGGAATAACTCCCACCCTTCCACTTCCTGGTCCTGCTCTTGTCTGAGAAGCCAGCAGAACCCTGCCTCATCTCAGTCTACTCAGGCCCAACTGATCTGGGGGGAATTGACAGAGAGCCTTACAAACCACTGGTGTCTTCCGTTTTTTAACTCTTAGTGTACCTCTAAGGAACACCCTGTACTTTGTTCTTGAATTCAGATTATCTTCAGTTAGTATACTAGCTTTGTCTTTCCAACCAAATGGCCGATTCCGTGAGCCTCTTGCAGTTATGTTACACTAAGGACCTTCCAGTCTAATTTCATTTATGAATAAGAGAGATAAATAGAGTAAGGGAGGTAAAGCGACCTGCTGAGAGACACGCAAGTGCGAGCCTTGCTGGCCCATTGTAGAATGGGACTGTAGATGCGGGCCGAGGAAGTTTCACAGACGGGGAAAAGACTGCTTCCAGAGATCTCCGCTCCAGTTCACAAAAGCAGACCTGGCACTTTGGTTAGGAGTTTCCTGCCTGCCTTCAGCTCACCATCCCTGCCCTCGAGAGGAGCGGTACCTCCATGAGGCCTGAAGAAAGTCGACACACAGAGGAGGTGTCAGCTGCTAACTTGACAAAGATAGCAGCCAAGGTCATGACCTTCTAATGGTGAACCAGCCTATTAGTTTAGCAATATGTGTTTCCAGTGTCAGAGCCATGCCTGGTGGCGATTTGATTTTTCATTATTCAGGAAGCCCCTTACTTGAAAATGAGAGAAACCTCTAGCAACCTCTGGAAATCTCTTCTTTTCAAATGATAACAAGTAGAATCTTCACCTAAGAAACTTGGTTCCATGCTCTTTTACATTCCGCTCTGCCCTCATGCTGGCCAGGCAAATGATTCGAACGTGTGGGTTTAGAAAAAAAAAAATGCCAATCAAATGTAAATGATGATCCCATTAAAAAATGATTTTGATTCAAACTCAACAACACAAATTTCTCAGACTTTGTGATTAGCTCTGTGTCAAACTTTGGCTCTCTTTTTGATTTTTTTTTTTTTTTTTAGTGGTTCATTTGGGATATTCTGCAATAATTTTCAGTTTGGGGGGGGGTGGATTTTTTTTTTTAAGTACTGACCAAAAAAATCTTGCTCCATTCAGTCTCCTGAGAATGTTGGGTTGAGTTTTTTGATCCCTGTGGCTCATTGATTTGCGGGCTGATGTAGTGTGAGGGGTCCTTATTAGTGGCGTCTGTCCCTGCTGTAATGTTTTTGTTATTTTTCCTCATTTGTTCACTCTGACATCATGTCATTACAGAATGGTGCTGCTCAGGCCCTGGCTGGCTGTTCGTTAGCGTGTGTTTAATGAGCAGCTTAATTGAGCTGTCTAGTAGGCCACCTGTCGCCCTCCGGACTTATTAACATACTAATGGCCTGACATTGTGTTCTCTGACAGGCAACAGGGCTTACTGATTTGATGTCTGGACATGAGGATTTTATGCAGGAATGAGAGCGGGCATTGGGAAGGAAGGTTTAAAATAAACGTGAATTAACTCTTTGGTATCTCTGTGTTTATGGTTCTCTCGTGGAAAAAAAGAGAAAAAAGTTCAACCCATCACAGGCCAGGAAAGCAAATTCTGGGAAGGACATCTTGCTCCGAACTGGCAATCCCAGTTGTGGTTCTGCAGGAGGAAATATATCCCGCCTGAGAAGAGCGGGCTTTGTTCCGATTACAGTGTTATCCTTGGGAACGACTTCAAAGGGGAAATCTCCTGCAGCCTGGGCAGGGCGGGGCGGGGGTGGGGAGGTTTTGCGACTAGACTTTTCTCGACTGTGGCTAAACAGATGAGCAGCAGCAATGCTGCCCTTGAGGGCTGTGAGTGTGGTCTGCTCTCCCTGAGGTCTGCAGTCCTCAGCTGCAGTCAGCTGGAATCCAGGACAGCCTGGGGACACTGGGCTCCTGGGGGGGCTCACGTGCATGTTGGAGGGGCACCCTGGTTTGGTCTGTGTTTTTTGTCCGCGGTTGTGTGGCTGGGTCTTTCCCCCTGGCCTCCCTTGCAGAGAGGCAGGAGGAAGAACTTCCGGGAAGTTTCAGGAGGCTGAGCCCGGAGCGTGGGCGTGGCAGTCCTGCAGGAAGACTGGACGGCGCTCTGCGGCGCCTTCTCCCTAGCTGGCTCCTCCTTTGATGCCCAACACACAACAAGCACATACAGGATCGTAAGGAAACAGATACTTAAGGCTCCAGGAAAGGGCTGAGGCTGAGAGCTGTGCCCAGGAGCCAACCCCCACCCCACCACCAAAGGCATCTCAGAGGTGGGTGGGAGTCTTTGGAGAAGAGGGCCATCTGGGGGCTGGGGTGAGTTGCAGCATCTTGACTGGCCTGAGGGTCTCCCTAGGTCAGCTGAGTTGCTGCAGGAGGCTGGGAGTCTGCAGAGAGAGCCAGGAATTATTCCGGATATAGCTTCCTGGAAGCTTCATTCCAGAACCTGGTACATAGAACCTGCAGCCCGAGGCTCTCTTTATAGGAGGTGCTGAGCAGGGGGTGTGCTGCCTGCCAGCAGTCACACTTCCTCTCCTAGCGAATGCCCAGCCACAGGAGAAGGTTGGAGAAGGAGAGGAATCAGGGCAGAAACCCACCACTGTCTACCTGCCCACTTTATGTGATGATGAGAATGTTAACGATGACTACGTTGATTTTTATTTTTTAGGTCAAGATTTTTATAAAGCTAATCCCATTTAAGTTTTTTCTCTAAGGGTTTTTCAACTTCAGCACAGTTGACAGCTGGGGCCAGAGCATTCTTTGCTGTGTGTGTGGGGGGGCTGTCCTATGCATTGTAAAGGAGGTTGAGTAGCACCCCTAGGCCCCACCTGTCAGGTACCAGTAGCAACCCCAACTCAACTGCAATACTCAAAAAGCGTCTCCAGACACTGCCAAATGTCTCCTGTGGGGAAGGTGGTGTCCAGTTCAGAAACCTCTGCTCTAGAGAGAGACATGTCACCCTCTGGCTGTAGATGAGAAGCAAATGCTGAGCGTGTAAAGGGGGAACTCAAACTCTTGAAGCTAGGACACAGGAGGCAGAGCAGGATTTAGTTGCAAGTCCATCAGATCGCATGCCCTGGCTCATCCGTTGCACAGTCTTCCCTGGTTGTGATGAAGATGGATCTGGCCGTGACCAGAGGCGGGGCTGCCGGCTACATCCCCAGTGCTGACCGTGGCAGAGCTCTTGTAGACTGAGTATTTTGCTAAGGATTTATTTTGCATCTTCTTTCAAAATCTCACTGCAGATGGTGATTGCAGCCATGAAATTAAAAGACGCTTACTCCTTGGAAGAAAACTTATGACCAACCTATTTAGCATATTCAAAAGCAGAGATGTTACTTTGCTGACTAAGGTCCGTCTAGTCAAGGCTATGGTTTTTCCTGTGGTCATGTATGGATGTGAGAGTTGGACTGTGAAGAAGCAGAGCGCCGAAGAATTGATGCTTTTTCACTGTGGTGTTGGAGAAGACTCTTGAGAGTCCTTTGGACTGCAAGGAGATCAACCCTGGAATTTCTTTGGAAGGAATGATGCTAAAGCTGAAACTCCAGTACTTTGGCCACCTCATGTGAAGAGTTGACTCATTTGAAAAGACTTTGATGCTGGGAGGGATTGGGGGCAGGAGGAGAAGGGGACGACAGAGGATGAGATGGCTGGATGGCATCACGGACTCGATGGACGTGAGTCTGAGTGAACTGCGGGAGTTGGTGATGAACAGGGAGGCCTGGTGTGCTGCGATTCACGAGGTCGCAGAGTCGGACACGACTGAGTGACTGAACTGAACTGAACTGATTGCTCTCTTTTCAGAGATAAGGCAACTGAGGCTCAGAGGAATAGAGTAAGATGTCCACGATTGCACAGCTAGTGGGAGGAGACAGTCTCACCCAGGTCTCTCTGGTTTCAAGGTCCATGTTCTCCACAAGAGCACTGAGACATCCAGACATCTGCAGAGACCCCTGTCACTCACCTCTCTTTCCAAAAACAAAGGACAGTTGCTCCCTGTATTTCCCTGGCTGACCAGGGTTCTGTGCTTGGCCATTTTACCCAAGAGCATGTATGGTGGTTCATTTTATAGGTCAATGTGACCAGGCAACAGAATTCCTAGATATTTAGTCACACATTATTCCAGGTCTGTCTATGTGTTTCTGGATGAGGTTAATATTTGAGTTGGTGGACTTAAAGCAGATTGCCCTCCCTGGTGTGGGTGGACCTCGCTAAACCAGTTGAAGTTATGAATAGACCAAAAAGCTGAGTCTATCCAAGTAAGAAAGAATTCTTTCTGCCTAATGGTCTTGGAACTGAGATATAGGCTTTTTCCTGTCTTTGGACTCAAACGGAAACGTTAGCTCTTCCTGGACCTCAAGCCTGCCAGTGTTCAGATTGGAAATATAATATACTGCTGGGTCTCCTGTGTCTCCAACTTGCCAACCCACTTTGCAGCTCTTCAGACTTACCAGCCTCCATAATCATGTGTACTAGCTCCTTATAATACATCCTTTTGCCCATGTACACCCTACTGGTTCTGTCTCCCTGGAGAACCTTAATAGAGCAGTTGGTTTAGCTTTTACCCATGGTAACTTCTTATTTCTCATATTTTCAACATTTCTGCCTCATTCTGTTTTAGGGCTGTAACCAATATCTAGCTATTTTTAAAAAATGCAGTCTGAGAATACTGACGTCAAATACTTGCTCATGTTGTTGATCACTGGATAACTTACCACTCATCACTCTAGATGAGCTCCTTCGTAACAGTCTTCCAGTCTGTCAACTCTCTCTTTAGCTTTCCAATTTACACTTTAATCGATTCTATCAGGCTTTGTAAATTTCAGTGAAAAGCTGCCTTGTTTTCAGGATTTCTAAATGTTTGTTTTCATACCCATCTGTTCTTTTCTCATCTCTGCCTGTTTTATCTCCTTAGTTTTTTTTTTTTTTTTTTTCTTTAATCTGTGTTACTTCTGCCTTTAACTCTTAGAAGAATTCAACATTGTAATTTAAAAAATCATTTTCAGATCACACTGTTATTTTCATTTTCTCTAAAGCGATCTCATCTCCTGATTGCTGTTTTTGTTGATTTGGTGTAACTTCAAGAGTTAGTTAATTTTTGTTTCATTCTGTTGTAGCGGCAGTGGCTTTGTACCCACCACTCCCTTTCTGGGCTGGGGGTGGGGGTCGTTTTCTCTATATGTACTCTTAGAGTCTCCAGTTCAAAGCTACATCTTACAGTGGGTTTTGAGAGAGTTTATCCTAAGGAGATAACTGGGAATAATGCAGGTCCAGTCACTGAGTCATTTGATAAATTGGCCAGATCTTTCTTGGCTGCAAGCCTGTTGTTTGCTTTTCCTCATCTTGATAGGTATGTATCTGGAGTCTAGGCAGTGGTTGATAGAAGCATTTTTTATTCTCTATAAGGAGGGAGCTGCTCCCCATCCTTGGCTCTGTTCCCTGCCTTGCATCAGCCATGTTTAGTTTCAACCACTGTGTAGGAAACAAGCTCCCTGCCTCCTCTGCTTCCAGGCCCACAGGCCAGCAGGCTGGCAGCTTCAGTCCCACTTTCACGTCGGGCTTTCTGGCTAATGGAGACGTTGTCTTTTTGTGACCATGGCAGCCTTTTAAATCTATCATTACTCTGTGTTGGTGCCAGTGGAAGGCTCAAAGCCTGAATCCTGATGGAGTTTGATGCTCCCTGTGGTACACAATCTCACCACCATTCTGCAATATTTTATCAAAAATCTCCCTACAGGGAATAGTTTCTGGTTGTTAGCTTGGGTTTAAAAAGCACTGTATTAGTAGTCAAAAGTACAGGCTGAGTCAAACTGCCTGGGTTCAAATCCCAGGTGTACTACTTACTAGTTTTGGAAACTTGGGCCAAATTGTTTAAAGGCTTTAAGCCTCTTCTGTGAAACACATCAGTAGTCTAATTTCCTAAGGATATCATGTGGATTATATAAGACAATTTGTATAAAAATACTTCCCGTAGATTCTGGAACCTAGTCAGTCCTCAGTAAATGTCTGCTGTTATTATGGTGGTTATTACTCCTTGGTTTGAATCAAATATCACTTAAAAATCATCTAGCCAATCTTCTCACTCAGGTAAGCTGCATGCATGTGATAGCTTATGGAGAACAATGTCACATCCGAAGATTTAGCTTTGGACCAGGGACCAGGATTTTTCACTCAAGAGCTTTTGTCTAGCAGAGTTTT
>SJYT01020755.1:441906-502775 GCA_006410635.1 Cephalophus harveyi | reverse complement strand
CTGGGTATTGTTTTTGCTTTGGCTCCATCCCTTCATTCTTTCTGGAGTTATTTCTCCACTGATCTCCAGTAGCATATTGGGCACCTACTGACCTGGGGAGTTCCTCTTTCAGTATCCTATCATTTTGCCTTTTCATACTGTTCATGGGGTTCTCAAGGCAAGAATACTGAAGTGGTTTGCCATTCCCTTCTCCAGCAGACCACATTGTGTCAGACCTCTCCACCATGCCCACCTGTCTTGGGTGGCCCCACAGGGCATGGCTTAGTTTCATTGAGTTAGACAAAGCTGTGGTCCTAGTGTGATTAGATTGACTAGTTTTCTGTGATTATGGTTTCAGTGTGTCTGCCCTCTGATGCCCTCTTGCAACACCTACTGTCTTACTTGGGTTTCTCTTACCTTGGACTTGGGGTATCTCTTCACGGCTGCTCCAGCAAAGCACAGCCGCTGCTCCTTACCTTGAAAGATACATCTTAAGATAACAAGATTAATCAGACGGTTCTTGTTAAGAAGGAGAAACATGTCCTTTGGTAAGATACATTGTCATTATATAATCCTTAGTACACTGTTTAAGATGAGTTGTTTTGTTGTAATCATTAGCTCTGAGCTTAAAGAAAATAATGTGACTAAGACAAAGCAATGTAGAAAAAAAGTTTGTCCTTTCCGTCTCTCTGGACCCCTATCTCCTTCTTTAGGGCCCTGGACTCCTTATCAACCTGCCTGAGAATTAACTCTTACATGCATGTTCAGTCTCATCCCACTCTTTTGCAACCCCATAGACTGTAGCCCTCTAGGCTTCTCTGTCCATGGGATTTCCCAGGCAAGAATACTGGAGTGAGTTGCCATTTCCACTTCCAGGGGATCTTCCCCACCCAGGAAATGAACTTGCATCTCCTATGGTTCCTGCACTGGCAGGTGGATTCTTTACCACTGAGCCACCTGGCAAGCCCCCCAGTACGCTGATTCTTTGCCAAAAATTTTTTAAAAGGAGTTCTTTTTCTCTGGCAGAACCCTGACTGATACAGTTTCAGGGGTGGAGGAAATGACTTGGTCAAGGAGATGAGTCGTGACTCATGAGTTATGAGTTGTGAGGGGAACTGCATGCTGCCTAACCAACAGGCAGAGGAAGGATCACTGTATTGACCAAGGTGATTGATTCCAAAGCTAAGGGACAAGTAACCTAATAGGGGAATGGAGTTCTATGTGCTAACCCCGGGGATTCACTGGGTTACTTCTGAGCACTTCCTCGTCCAGTAGACTGGAACAGTGGAAAAACGATCGTCAAGGTCTCGATCCTTCCAGTGTGAAGGCTCAGGTGACCCTCTAGTAAAAGAGCTCAGCCTCACTGAGGCTGGCATAAAATAAGCAGGGACACAGGAGGACACACAGAAGGAAGCAGTAAATTTTTTCAGTTTCAGATAGGAGTTTGACTGAATGCATGTCACCCCACCATGAGGCGCTCACTGCTGGGACTGTGCACTCTGCCCCTCCTCTACCCCTTGTGTTGGAGGTGCACGTTGCTCTTTTATTTCTCAGGCAAGGTTTTATTGGGGCTCCTGCTGCAGTAGAGGGGACCGAGAACAACAGCGCTCCTTTGCTGGCTCACTCACTAAGGGCGGGGCGAGCCTGCTCCGTATAGAGAGCCGGTGGGAGGAACGCACATTCTTCAACCCGACGAAAGACAAGAGGGAAAACTGGGGGTTGGGGGGGCCGTCCCGGATATCTTCCATTGGCACCCCAGGTCTGCTCCCCATCCCTCTCCGTGGCTCTGGGCCGAGGAGGCTGAGCTGGGAGGATGGTGTGGGAACACGAATGGACTTCCAGTGATCGTCAGTCAATGGGGCCGAGACACAGGGCGCTCAGGAAGTGAGGGCAGGCCCTGCGCCTCTGGACCCCTCTCTAGGGCGCGCTGCAGGCTGGCCGAGCGCCACAGAGGAGGCCTGGCCAGGGGCCCACAGCACCCAGCCCTCTCTGCCTCAAGCTCCCAGCTCTCAGGCACGCAAGTGATACCAGCATCCACTGTGGCTTCAGTTCAGTTCAGTTCAGTCGCTCAGTCGTGTCCGACTCTTTCAGTTCAGTTCAGTTCAGTTGCTCAGTCGTGTCCAACTCTTTGCGACCCCATGAATCACAGCACGCCAGGCCTCCCTATTCATCACCATCTCCCGGAGTTCACTCAGACTCACGTCCATCGAGTCCGTGATGCCATCCAGCCATCTCATCCTCTGTCGTCCCCTTCTCCTCCCGCCCCCAATCCCTCCCAGCATCAGAGTCTTTTCCAATGAGTCAACTCCTCGCATGAGGTGGCCAAAGTACTGGAGTTTCAGCTTCAGCATCATTCCTTCCAAAGCACACCCAGGGCTGATCTCCTTCAGAATGGACTGGTTGGATCTCCTTGCAGTCCAAGGGACTCTCAAAAGTCTTCTCCAACACCACAGTTCAAAAGCATCAATTCTTTGGTGCTCAGCTTTCTTCACAGTCCAACTCTCACATCCATACATGACCACAGGAAAAACCATAGCCTTGACTAGACGGACCTTTGTTGGCAAAGTAATGTCTCTGCTTTTGAATATGCTGTCTAGGTTGGTCATAACTTTCCTTCCAAGGAGTAAGTGTCTTTTAATTTCATGGCTTCAGTCACCATCTGCAGTGATTTTGGAGCCCCCCAAAATAAAGTCTGACACTGTTTCCACTGTTTCCCCATCTATTTCCCATGAAGTGATGGGACCAGATGCCATGATCTTCGTTTTCTGAATGTTGAGCTTTAAGTCCGACTCTTTGCACCCCCATGAATCGCAGCACACCAGGCCTCCCTGTCCACCATCTCCTGGAGTTCACTCAAACTCACGTCCATTGAGTCGGTGATACCATCCAGCCATCTCATCCTCTGTCATCCCCTTTTCCTCCTGCCCCCAATCCTTCCCACGGTGGCTTATTAGCCCAGAAATGCCACACCATTCCTTGTGGTTGCCCTTCTCCCAGCCCACATCTTTGTAAGAGAAAGAGAGGAGGCTGGTGGTGGAGGCGGTGGTGGTGGTTTAGTCGCTAAGTCTTGTCCGACTCTTGCGACTCCACAGACTGTAGCCCCCCAGGCTCCCCTGTCCCTGGGATTCTCCAGGCAAGAACACTGGAGTGGGTTGCCATTTCCTCTCCAATGCATGAAAGTGAAAAGTGAAAGTGAAGTCGCTCAGTCATGCCGACTCTTAGTGACCCCATGGACTGCAGCCCACCAGGCTCCTCCGCCCATGGGATTTCCCACGCAAGAGTACTGGAGTGGGTTGTTATCGCCTTCTCCGAGGAGAGACAGTGACCTCCCCCTAACCTCCCACTAAAGTAACTTCCTTCTCCTGGGCCAGCAGTGGGAAAGTGCTTAACTCGCAAGACAGGTTGACACTTTATTTCTGGCTTCTCTCCATTCCCTCAACTGAATATTCAGGGCTAATGATCTTCCTCTGTCCTTGAATAAACGTTCCTGCCAGCCCCAGGAGTTGGACAGTCACCCTAAGGGGCAAACACTGTCTCATCTCAGATGTTAGAATGTCCGCATCACGTACTGATCACGGCTCCAGCTGTGATGTTAACCTTTGTCTCACCCCCAGCTCAGCCCTGCTTCAGGCTGGGAGCCGCGGCTGCCGGATGGACTTGGCCGGTTTCTTTTTTGTTTCTCCACCTTGCGCTTTTGCTCCTCTCCGCATCCACCTCCTCCGTGGTGGCCTCCTTGGTATTCAGTTCCCATCTTGTCCTGGATGGGAGCAGCGTGGGAGGGAGGAGGCCATACAGTATGTGAAATGCCTTGGATTCTAGAGGCTACAGGCTGCTTGCATGCTTCATCCTGTTCTTTTTTTTTTTTTTTTGTATTGTTTGCTTTGAAATAATTCCCAAATTACAGAAAAGTTGAAAGAATAGTACACAAATTCCTAGACTGACAAATTCTTAATATTTTCTCAGATTTCCTTGATCATTCTTTCTTCCCACCCTTCATTCACTCATCACCTGTTTCCCTTCCACACCTTTTTTTCTGAATGGAGATAATTGCAGGTGTCAACCCCTTTGATGTATGTTCCTAAGATCATGGAGATTATGTGACATAAATACATAAATATCAAATTCAGAAAATTGAACATTGACATAATATTGGGTTGGCCAGAAAGTTCTTCTGTTTGCTAATCACCCTAAAAATGTTCTTGTGTGCTAAGCTGCTTCAGTTGTGTCCGACTCTTTGCAACCCTATGGACTGTAGTCTGCCAGGCTCCTCTGTCCATAGGGATTCTCCCACAAGAACACTAGAGTGGGTTGCCATGCCCTCCTGCAAGAGATCTTCCTGACCCAAGGATCGAACCCACATCTCTTACATCTCCTGCATCGGCAGACGGGTTCTTTACCACTAGCACCACCTGGGAATCCCAAAAATGTTCCTAGTGGCAGATTTCCCCCAATTCAGACTCCAATCCTGATTGTGTCTCGTGTGTGTTAATCTGAAAAAGTTTCTTGGTCTTCCTGTTGCTTTCATGACGTTGATATTCTTGAAGAGTGCAGATCGGTTGCTTTGTAGACTATTCCATGGTTGGGTGTGAGCTGAGTAGGGTCGGGCTCTGCATTTCTGGCAGGAGCACTGCCTGAGTGCGGTGTGTCCTTTACGATGGGTCATGTCGGGGGACACGTGATACCAGTGTCTCCCATGTGATGTCAGCGTAGGTCACCTGGGTAGAGTGGCATCTGCCATATTTCTCCACTGTAATTACTCTGACTCCCATTGTCATTAATAAACAGTCTGTCGGAAATACTTTCAGACTATGTAATGCTGTTACTTTTCAAACTTCCATCCCCCAATTTTGCCATCCATCGTTAATTCTTGTCTTAAGCCCCAAGTCTGTCATTAAGTCAGTCTGGGTGGGGAACTCATGTTCCCAAATGAAGAGCTGTTATGAATTAGAGTTGCCACTCAGCTCTGTGGAAGGGGAGTTCTGCTCCCTCTTAACACTTGATTCCGGTGTGGATACAAGACTCATCCCCTAATCCTCCCTTGCAGGACTATGTTGGTATGTTTAAACCAATCTTTACTTGTGGGCATCACAGAAGAAATGTGAGATGAATGATGAATTCATCAGAAGACACTCTCTTGCATCACCTGGATGGACTGCTTCACGTGGACCACCCTATCTCAACCCCTCAATATTACATTCTCAAGAAGGAGAGAAAAGAACAAATGTTGTATGATGGTCTGATTTTGCTTATATATGTATAGAAGAGGCAAGTTCCTAGGGACAGAAAGAAGATTAAAGTTTACCAGGCTGGAAGGAGGGGGAATATAAAGTTATTGTTAATGATTACAAGAGCCTCTGTTTAGAATGACAAAAAAAATTTGGGAATAGACAGTGGTGATAGTTGCACATTGTGAAGATAGTTAATGTCATTGAATTGTACTTAAATAATGTGACTTAAAAATGGTTAAAATGGCAAATTTTGTGATATATGTAAATTTTTAAAATTAAAAAAAATTTTTAATTAAAACTTTAAATATTAAAATCATGTAATGTACCAAAAACACTTTATTGTACACTTTAAGTATGTGAATTGTGCAGTATGCAAATTATATATTCATAAAGCTGTTTAAAAAAAAAATCCTCAGTCACAGCCCCTCAGTTACATTCTCAAACACACAGCCATTATTATTGGTCATCACCGGCCATGTGGTTCCCTGCGGTTGTTGTTGTTCAGTTACTAAGTTGATTCTGACTCTTTGCAAACCCGTGGGCTGCAGCATGCCAGGCTTCCTTGTCCTTCACCAACTCCTGGAGCTTACTCAAACTCATGTCCATTGAGTCGGTGATGCCATCCAACCATCTCATCCTCTGTCATCCCCTTCTCCTACCGCCTTCAATCTTTCTCAGCGTCAGGGTCCTTTCCAATAAGTTGACTGTTCGCATCAGGTGGCCAAAGTAATGGAGCTTCACCTTCAGCATCAGTCCTTCCAATGCATGTTCAGGGATGATTTCCTTTAGGATCGACTGGTTTGATCTCCTTGCAGGCCAAGGGACTCTTGAGAGTCTTCTCCAACACCACAGGCCAAAAACATCAGTTCTTCAGTGCTCAACTTTCTTTATGGTCCAACTCTCATATCCATACAAGACTACTGGAAAAACCACAGCTTTGACTAGATGGATCTTTGTTGGCAAAGTGATATCTCTGCTTTTTAATACTCTATCTAGGTTTGTCCTGGAGAAGGCAATGGCACCCCACTCCAGTCCTCTTGCCTGGCAAATCCCATGGACGGAGGAGCCTGGTAGGCTGCAGTCCATGGGGTCGCTAAGAGTCGGACATGACTGAGCGACTTAGCAGCAGCAGCAGCAGCAGCAGATTTGTCCTCCTTTTCTTCCAAGGATCAACTTTCTTTTAATTTCATAGTCACCATCTGCAGTGATTTGGGAGCCCAGGAAGATAAAAATCACTGCTTCCACTTTTTCCCTATTTGCCATGAAGTGATGGTCCCGGATGCCATGATCTTAGTATGGTAAATTTGTAAAAAGAGGATTAAAAGCATACTTCAATGAGTCCATGGGTGAAGAAAGTATAGTATTCACTTACCTTTTGAAAGAAATATGTTTTTGTATGTATTGACTTAAATACTATATACTTATGTTTTCATTTTCTAAAATATATGTGCAGTAACACGTAAGATCTAAACATTCTGAGTGCAAGTTGATTGCTTCAATGTAAGGTATAAGTCATAACGCATGATCTACAAAGTGTGGTCACAGTAATTTAAAATATCTTGAGTCATTCAATATTTATGTTTGAAAAGTAGTTCTTTTTACTGTGACCCCCAATAACCAACTGGAAAACTTTCTACATGCAACGTAAAGTTTCTGTGTCCGAATCTACCCTTTTGATCAGCAACCATTCTCTCATTAACACTTGTGGCCCTGCTGATTTTTGCTCTCATTTGCACCACGTAAAAAGCCTCTGCCAGCTTCCCTTCCTCTCTGTTCAAACAAACAATAGCTTTTGGAACAAAGAAGGAAATTTGCAGCAGGTGAAAGTTTAGTTTTAATGATGCAGAGACCAAATTGCTTTTAAACTAGAAATACATAGAGAATGCCAAACTCCCTTTAATTTCTCATTTCTTACAATTATCTATTATAGCTTACCAAATCTCTTACTTTGAATCAGAGAATCTTTGAAATAAATTCAGAACCTAACCTTTTGTGCCTACATAGCTTATTAGCAACAAGAAAAATTACTTTTTTCACTGACCATGAGCTTTTTCTCCCTCTGGAATATAAAATAGAGACATAAACTTGTAGGCTGTAGAGGCAGCCACCGGTGAAATTTTCATATTTCCTCAGGGAGGGAAAATCTAGGGGAGAGGGTCTTGAAAAAGCCTGAGATTGGTCATTTGTATCCACATGTAGCAAAGGAGTTATTAGGCGCTGACGAGCGGCTCAGATCAGAACACGCAAGGCTGTTTCCAGCTCCCTTCATGCCTTGCAGTCCTTGAATCAGGGCATTTAATTGGTGTATAAAAAGTCACCTTAACAAGGTTTACTGTCACCTTTCCTGAACATCCTCCTGATGAAGGATTTGTAGAAACTTTTCTAAGCAGGCATCTCATGTCGTTCAGCTACTCCAGGGGAAGCAATGTCAACTTTCATACAGTCATTCCTCAGTGTCCACAAGGCATTGGTTCCAAAATCTCTAGCAATATGCGAATACCAGGGATGTTCAAGTCACTTTCTAAAAGGCATAGGGAAGTGGGTGCCCCGCCCCCCACCCCCCGCAGAGTCCGCTTCCGTGGATATGAGGGTTGAGTACCCTCAGTCATTCCTACTCCTTGAAGTTTCTTTCCCGCTAAAATCCAGAGGTAGCAGAAAGGATGGCGAGACCAGAAGGGAGCAGGCAGGGATGGCATTAGTCAGGCTAAATGACACAAACTGCTGGGCCAAAGGATATATTTATATACACTTAAATATTTTAATAGTGCCGCCCACTAGCTCTCTGCAGGGATTGTGTGTGTGCCTTTAGTTGCTCAGTCATGTCTGACTCTTTACCACTCCATGGACTGTAGCCTGCCAGGCTCCTCTGTCCCTGGGATTTTTCAGGCAAGAATACTGGAGTGGGTTGCCGTTTCCTCCTCCAGAGAATCTTCCCCACCCAGGGATCAAACTGGCATCTCCTGAATTGGCAGGCGGATTCTTTACCCGCTGAGCCATCAGGGAAATGTTCTCACCACACTTATTTAGGAGTGCCTTCTCTCCCCCTAGGCCTGCCTAGCAGAGTATTTCCAAATTCCTGGATTCTTTTTCTTTTCTTTTTTTCCAGCAGAAAGAAGTTTATTTAGGATCAGTAAAGAATCACAATTCAGGGTCTTCAACCAGGGTGAGACCCATGCGGGTCCCCAGCAGAAATCACGGATTTTTTTTTTTTTTTTTTCAGTCTGTTAAATGAGAAAGGGCTGATACCAAAGTTTCTGCAAAGCAAGTGCCTCACTGGGATATTTCTCTTCCCTTTCTCTCTCACCCCGCTCTCTCCTTCTCCTTCCTCGTCTCCCATCATCTCCTCTTCTTCCTGTCCCCCTTCTCCTTACATTTACTGTGCTAAAATACACATAACGAAATTTACCATTGTGACCGTTTTTAAGGTTATGTTTCAGTAGCACAAATTACATTCACATCCTTGAGCCGCTTCTCACCACCATCCATCTCCAGAACTTTGTCGTCATCTCAAAGCGAAACTGTGCTTGTTTAATAGCCACTCCCATTCCTGAATCCCCGCCAGCCTCTGGCAACCACCGTTCTACTTTCTTCGTCTATGAATTTGTCTCTTCTAGGTAATCCTACAGTATTTGTCCTTTTGTGTTTTTATAATTGGGCTTCCCTGATAGCTCAGTTGGTAAAGAATCCACCTGAATGCAAGAGACCCTCGTTCGATTCCTGGGTCGGGAAGATCCCCTGGAGAAAGGATAAGCTACCCACTCCAGTATTCCTGGGCTTCCCTTGTGGCTCAGCTGGTAAAGAATCTGCCTGCAATGTGGGAAACCTGGGTTCAATCCCTGGGTTGGGAAGATATTTTTTATTGCTATCGTTATTAATTATTTATTTGGCTGTGCTGGATCTTTGTCACTGTGCATGGGCTTTCTCTAGTCGTGTTGAGTGGGGGCTACTCCCTAGTTGCAGTACGAGGGCTTCTCATTGTGGTGGCTTTTTTTGTTGTGAAGCATGGGCTCTAGGCAAGCAGGCTCAGCAGTTGCAGCTCACTGGCTCTAGAGCACCGGCTCAATCGTTGGGGTGCTTGGGCTTGATTACCCCACAGCATGTGGCATCTTCCTGGATCAGGGATCAAATCTGTGTCCCCTGGATTGGCAGATGGATTCCTAGCCACTGGACCACCAGGGAAGTCCCATTCTTTTGTTTTGCCTTCTTTAACTGTTTTCAAGTTTCATCCATATTGTAGCATGGAGCACAACTCCTTATTAAGGTTGAATAATATTCCATTATATGGCTAGATGACATTTTGTTCATCGGGAATGATGTCACTCTGAACACTGGTGTGCAAATATCTGTTTTATGAACTTTGGTGTACAAACATCTCTTTAAGTCCCTGCTTTAAATTCTTTTGAAGTGGAATTTCTGGATCTGTGTTTTATTTTTGGAGGACTCCCCAAACTGCTTTCCACAGTGGCTGTGTCATAGTGCTTCTTTTTAGATTCAAATAGCTGATGTTGGGAGAAGGCAGTGGCACCCCACTCCAGTACTCTTGCCTGGGAAATCCCCTGGACGGAGGAGCCTGGTGGGCTACAGTCCATGGGATCGCTGAGGGTCGGACACGACTGAGCGACTTCACTTTCACTTTTCACTTTCATGCACTGGAGAAGGAAATGGCAACCCACTCCAGTGTTCTTGCCTGGAGAATCCCAGGGATGGTGGAGCCTGGTGGGCTGCCATCTATGGGGTCACACAGAGTCGGACACGACTGAAGCGACTTAGCAGCAGCAGCAGCAACTAGTAACCTAGTATGTGGGCTTCCCCAGGGGCTCAGTGGTAAAGATCCTGCTTGCAATGCAGGAGATGCAGTCCCGATCCCTGGGTTGGGAAGATCCCCTGGAGGAGGGCAGGGCAACCCACTCCAGTATTCTTGCCTGAACAATCCCATGGACNGCGACTTAGCAGCAGCAGCAGCAACTAGTAACCTAGTATGTGGGCTTCCCCAGGGGCTCAGTGGTAAAGATCCTGCTTGCAATGCAGGAGATGCAGTCCCGATCCCTGGGTTGGGAAGATCCCCTGGAGGAGGGCAGGGCAACCCACTCCAGTATTCTTGCCTGAACAATCCCATGGACAGAGGAGCCTGGCAGGCTACGGTCTATAGTCTGACAAAGAGTCGGACACGACTGAAGTGACTTAGCATGCACACAGCCTAACATGTACCCAGGACCATGGCTCCACTGCAACCATCCAGACTTCCCTCATGTATCCTCAGGTACATATCAGGCACTGTCACGTCTCGTCTCACTGAATTACTCACCAATTCTCTACCTCTTGCTACATCCTCTGCCTAAAATAGCCTTTCTTCTTCTGCATCTGGCAAAGTGCATTCATCCCTCAGAAGCTCTATCAAATGTCACCTCCTCTCTGAAGCCCATCCTGATTGGCTTCCCTTGTTTTAGCATTTATCCCACTGTATCCTAGTTAGTGGCTCATGTGTGTGATTATCTTCTGAGAGGGTGAGATCACTGAAATTATTTTATTTGTTCTGCTCACTCCAGCTCCCCCTCCAACAGTTTTTGGCATATACTGCTGCTGCTAAGTCACTTCAGTCGTGTCCAACTCTGTGCGACCCCATAGACGGCAGCCCACCAGGCTCTCCTGTCCCTGGGATTCTCCAGGCAAGAACACTGGAGTGGGTTGGCATTTCCTTCTCCAATGCATGAAAGTGAAGTCACTCAGTCGTGTCCAACCCTCAGCGACCCCATGGACTGCAGCCTTCCAGGTTCCTCCGTCCATGGGATTTTTCAGGCAGGAGTACTGGAGTGGGGTGCCATCGCCTTCTCCCTGGCATATACTAGGTCCTCAATTAATGTTTGATGAGTGAACGAGGATGCTATGTGTGTTGCATGTGGCATTTCCCTTGGTATTACACAGGCGTAAAGGCAATTTCCTTGCTCTTCAAATGGGCCTCCCCTTTTCCTCCAGCACCTAATAGCTTTGTAATGAATTGATCTGGTTAATATTTTAGTTTTCCCCTTTGTTTCCCAAGTGGTGCAATGGTAAAGAATCTGCCTCCCAGTGCAGGAGATGCAAGAGATGCAGGTTCGATCTCTTGATCAGGAAGATCCCCTGGAGAAGGAAATGGCAACCCACTCCAGTATTCTTGCCTGGTGAATCCCATGGGCAGAGGAGCCTGGTGAGCTACAAGTCTGTAGGGTCTCAAAGAGTTGGACACGACTGAGCACTACTTTGAATACCTTTACCACAATCCCTACTCCCAAGTGGCTACAGATAGTTTTTTCAGAGACAGATCACACTGTGATGGACCCATAAGTGCTTGATGTTCTTGTTTCCTGCATACTGTTCAGGCAAGAAATTGAGGCAGCATCCCACATGTACTGCCAAGGATGAAGAGCAAATGTCCAGATTTAGAAAGTCTGATTAGCACAAATTGCCTCACAAGCCACCCTTGGCCTTTTTGTTGTGGAGTGTTTGACACATGAGGGTTTGTTTCTCTGATCAGACTGTGTCCCCACGCTTTTCCAGGGACTAACAAGCAAGTAGACTGGGAACAGGTGCACGGCTGGCTGGCCACCTACCGCGACTCAGCCTTCCCTGTGCTGTCACCCCTTTGGCTTATATCTGAGAGTGAGACCTCTGGATGGTCACGGTGACCTGTTTGCTCCGATCTTGCTGAGAAGTCATTAGTTGCTGCTGCTGCTAAGTCTCTTCAGTTGTGTCTGACACTGTGCGACCCCATAGATGGCAGCCCACTAGGCTCCCCCATCCCTGGGATTCTCCAGGCAAG
The DNA here is from genome assembly GCA_006410635.1 of Cephalophus harveyi. NCBI lineage: Eukaryota > Metazoa > Chordata > Mammalia > Artiodactyla > Bovidae > Cephalophus > Cephalophus harveyi. Next base: position 490,772 of record SJYT01020755.1, on the reverse strand, counting down.
AACACTGGAGTTGGTTGCCATTTCCTTCTCCAATGCATGAAAGTGAAAAGTGAAAGTGAAGTTGCTCAGTAGTGCCAAGCTCTTAGCAACCCCATGGACTGCAGCCTACCAGGCTCCTCCGTCCATGGGATTTTCCAGGCAAGAGTACTGGAGTGGGTTGCCATTGCCTTCTCCATAAACCTCTGCAAAAACAGCAACCACTTCCCTGGGTGAAGAGCTGGAGTCGTTAAAATTTTCTCTCTGAAAGGAGAGCCAATGTTGGGTACAGAGATGAAAAAGCTTTGCTATGGAAATTGTTCTTGTGTTTGTTATTTAGTCATTCAGTTGCGTCTGTCTCTTGAGACCCCATGGACTGTAGCCCGCCAAGCTACTCTGTCCACGGGATTGCCCAGGCAAGGAATACTGGAGTGAGTTGCCGTTTCCTGCTCCAGGGATCTTCCTGACAAAGGGATCGAATCCACGTCTGCTGCATTGGCAGGTGAGCTCTTTACCACTGAGCCACTGTCTTTGCTATGGAATATGCTTATTAAATCCTGAGTCCAAATAAGGAGAAATATTAAAACTTGCAAATGAAAAATACTTGGTGTCAACATATCTTTCCAGCATGTCTTAAGCAGTGTTTTCCTGGGAGTATTGTTAATCAGCCCTCTGACACTGAACCAAACTTGGGTCCAGTTGCCCGCTGTATGATAATAAAGCCAATCTACTGACACCAAGCTGTGGCAAAGGAAAGTGCAGGCTTCCTGCAGGCCAAGTAAGGAGTATGGGCACCTCATGCTGAAANATTGTTAATCAGCCCTCTGACACTGAACCAAACTTGGGTCCAGTTGCCCGCTGTATGATAATAAAGCCAATCTACTGACACCAAGCTGTGGCAAAGGAAAGTGCAGGCTTCCTGCAGGCCAAGTAAGGAGTATGGGCACCTCATGCTGAAAAGACCTGAACTCCCCAATAGCTTTCAGGGAAAAGTTTTTAAAGACAGGGTGAAGGAGTAGGGTGTGGGGTACATGATAAGCTTGTGGACGTTCTTCTAACTGGTTGGTGGTGATGTGATCAGTGATCAATATCATCAAACTTCTAGTTCCAAATTCAGTTTAGGGTCTATGTGCTTGTACGTAGCATGCTGTTAGCTAATTTCTTCCACCCGGTAGGGTTTCAGCATCTGCAAAGCAGTTCAAAGGTATGGCTCAAGACATTATCTTTGGCTCTTGAGGAGGAACTAATGGGACCTGACTTTGTTTAATAGCCAAAGTATTGTTATTTTGTCTGGTCTGACTCTTTCCCTTTGTTTCTGCATTTTCCCACTTCTCTGATTAAATTTGCTCTTTGAAACTTGGGGAAGGCCTGGAAGGCTAAGGTACATTATCTTTGGCTCTTGAGGAGGAACTAATGGGACCTGACTTTGTTTAATAGCCAAAGTATTGTTATTTTGTCTGGTCTGACTCTTTCCCTTTGTTTCTGCATTTTCCCACTTCTCTGATTAAATTTGCTCTTTGAAACTTGGGGAAGGCCTGGAAGGCTAAGGTTTTTCTACAAACAAGAGGTAGTTGGAGGACAGGGGTTGAGGGGAATGTTCCATGGGGTTCTACTTGGTTTCAAGTGCCTAAGAGCTGATATATGCAATTATTGGCTTCCCATGTGGCTCAGCTGGTAAAGAATTCACCTGCAATGTGGGAGACCTGGGTTCAATCCCTGGGTTGGGAAGATTCCCTGGAGAAGGGAAAGGCTACCCATTTCAATATTCTGGCCTGGAGAATTCCATGGACTGTTTAGGCCATGGGGTCGCAATGAGTCGGACACAACTGAGCGTCTTTCACTTTTACTTTATGCAGTTATTGAGCCAGCACGTGTTCTAGAGACCTTGTTAGAACACACTCCGGGAATTCTTAATAATGTTTAGATATTTTGTCTCACCTACCACACACACACACACACACACACACGTGTGCACACACATACATGTGCACACACATGCACACACTGTTTGATGAGCCACTGGGCAAGATAATTAACGCTTAGTCCACCCCAAACTGCCACTTGTCCGGGAACTGCTCTTCATTTCTCTCGGAGTCCCATGAGAGCCACGTGTTCCTACCACCCCCTACCCACCAGCCTCAGATGTCTGTTCTAGATTGGCTCTTGACTCAAACAGACCAGTGTCTCCCTGCCCCAAGAAGTGTGGATCTGAGACCTAGGCTCGGCTCAGCGAGGCTTCATGGCCACAGCTAAGAGATGTGAAGCCTTCAGGGATCACGCCTCCTCCATGAGAGAAGAGAGAAGCAGAGACAAGAGCAGAGGGAGACTCCTGGGACTTGTGGGGGCCCTGGAGGCAGTTGTTCCTGACCAGCTGTCCCTCCTTTCTGCATCTTGATGGGCCAATGATTCTACAGATCCATGAGCCCCTCCAGGGCCTGCTGCTTTGTTTTGTACAGCCTGCAAACTAAGAATTTCCATCTTTTCGATTGTTGAAAAAAATCAAAAGAATAAAATGTCTTGTGACAGGTGGGAATTATAAGCCTTCAGCACTGCTGCTTCTACAGCCCTTCCCAAGCCAGATCCAAGCCACACATTTCTGCCCCTCTTCACCCCTGTGTTCAGCCTTCTTACTCTGACTCAAGAAAGACGAATCAGCCAGTGAAAGCCTGGCCTTCAAGTTGTCCTCTTTGAAGCCAACTCTTTCCTATTTATAAAATGCACTATTTATAACCCTGCATCCTAATTCATATTTTCTATACCATATTCATTTCCTATTTGTAAAATTCCAACTGCCTTATCACCACCATCCTTTTCATCCTTAAAGAAATTCCCTGTATATATGGTTGACTCCAAGGCTTCCGAAGTAGTTCAGTGGTAAAGAATCTGCCTGCCAGTGCAGGAGACATGGGTTCTACCCCTGGGTTGGAAAGATCCCCAGGAAAAAGAAATGGCAACCCACTCCAATATTCCTGCCTGGGAAATCCTGTCGGGGGCCAGCGTGAGGAATCCGGCCCGTGACAAGGTCATGAGGAAGGAAGCCTGGCAAACGCAAGCTCGTGTTTAGGTTTCAGGGGTTCCCCCTGGAATTTTCCGAGCATCCACCCCTCAAAGAATAAGAATCTGCCGGCCTTTGTACTCTGCATGGACTGCAGCCTACCAGGCTCCTCCGTCCATGGGATTTTCCAGGCAAGAGTACTGGAGGGGGTTGCCATTGCCTTCTCCATAAACCTCTGCAAAAAGAGCAACCACTTCCCTGGGAGAAGAGCTGGAGTCGTTAAAATTTTCTCTCTGAAATGAGAGCCAATGTTGGGTACAGAGATGAAAAAGCTTTGCTATGGAAATTGTTCTTGTGGTTGTTATTTAGTCATTCAGTTGTGTCTATCTCTTGCGACCCCATGGACTGTAGCCCGCCAAGCTGCTCTGTCCATGGGATTGCCCAGGCAAAGAATACTGGAGTGGGTTGCCGTTTCCTGCTCCAGGGATCTTCCTGACAAAGGGATCGAATCCACGTCTGCTGCATTCGCAGGTGAGATCTTTACTACTGAGCCACCGTCTTTGCTATGGAAGATGCTTATTAAATCCTGAGTCCAAATAAGGAGAAATATTAAAACTTGCAAATGAAAAATACTTGGCGTCAACATATCTTTCCAGCATGTCTTAAGCAGTGTTTTCCTGGGAGTATTGTTAATCAGCCCTCTGTCACTGAACCAAACTTGGGTCCAGTTGCCTGCTATGTATTGATAGTAAAGCCAATCTACTGACACCAAGCTGTGGCAAAGGAAAGTGCAGGCTTCCTGCAGGCCAAGTAATGCAAATGAAAAATACTTGGCGTCAACATATCTTTCCAGCATGTCTTAAGCAGTGTTTTCCTGGGAGTATTGTTAATCAGCCCTCTGTCACTGAACCAAACTTGGGTCCAGTTGCCTGCTATGTATTGATAGTAAAGCCAATCTACTGACACCAAGCTGTGGCAAAGGAAAGTGCAGGCTTCCTGCAGGCCAAGTAAGGAGTATGGGCACCTCATGCTGAAAAGACCTGAACTCCCCAATAGCTTTCAGGGAAAAGTTTTTAAAGACAGGGTGAAGGAGTAGGGTGTGGGGTACATGATAAGCTTGTGGACGTTCTTCTGACTGGTTGGTGGTGATGTGATCAGTGATCAATATCATCAAACTTCTAGTTCCAACCAGTTTGGGGTCTATGTGCTTGTATGTAGCATGCTGTTAGCTAACTTCTTCCACCCGGTAGGGTTTCAGCATCTGCAAAGCAGTTCAAAGGTATGGCTCAAAACATTATCTTTGGCTCTTGAGGAGGAACTAATGGGACCTGACTTTGTTTAATAGCCAAAGTATTGTTATTTTGTCTGGTCTGACTCTTTCCCTTTGTTTCTGCATTTTCCCACTTCTCTGATTAAATTTGCTCTTTGAAACTTGGGGAAGGCCTGGAAGGCTAAGGTTTTTCTACAAACAAGAGGTAGTTGGAGGACAGGGGTTGAGGGGAATGTTCCATGGGGTTCTACTTGGTTTCAAGTGCCTAAGAGCTGATATATGCAATTATTGGCTTCCCATGTGGCTCAGCTGGTAAAGAATTCACCTGCAATGTGGGAGACCTGGGTTCAATCCCTGGGTTGGGAAGATTCCCTGGAGAAGGGAAAGGCTACCCATTTCAATATTCTGGCCTGGAGAATTCCATGGACTGTTTAGGCCATGGGGTCGCAATGAGTCGGACACAACTGAGCGTCTTTCACTTTTACTTTATGCAGTTATTGAGCCAGCACGTGTTCTAGAGACCTTGTTAGAACACACTCCGGGAATTCTTAATAATGTTTAGATATTTTGTCTCACCTACCACACACACACACACACACACACACGTGTGCACACACATACATGTGCACACACATGCACACACTGTTTGATGAGCCACTGGGCAAGATAATTAACGCTTAGTCCACCCCAAACTGCCACTTGTCCGGGAACTGCTCTTCATTTCTCTCGGAGTCCCATGAGAGCCACGTGTTCCTACCACCCCCTACCCACCAGCCTCAGATGTCTGTTCTAGATTGGCTCTTGACTCAAACAGACCAGTGTCTCCCTGCCCCAAGAAGTGTGGATCTGAGACCTAGGCTCGGCTCAGCGAGGCTTCATGGCCACAGCTAAGAGATGTGAAGCCTTCAGGGATCACGCCTCCTCCATGAGAGAAGAGAGAAGCAGAGACAAGAGCAGAGGGAGACTCCTGGGACTTGTGGGGGCCCTGGAGGCAGTTGTTCCTGACCAGCTGTCCCTCCTTTCTGCATCTTGATGGGCCAATGATTCTACAGATCCATGAGCCCCTCCAGGGCCTGCTGCTTTGTTTTGTACAGCCTGCAAACTAAGAATTTCCATCTTTTCGATTGTTGAAAAAAATCAAAAGAATAAAATGTCTTGTGACAGGTGGGAATTATAAGCCTTCAGCACTGCTGCTTCTACAGCCCTTCCCAAGCCAGATCCAAGCCACACATTTCTGCCCCTCTTCACCCCTGTGTTCAGCCTTCTTACTCTGACTCAAGAAAGACGAATCAGCCAGTGAAAGCCTGGCCTTCAAGTTGTCCTCTTTGAAGCCAACTCTTTCCTATTTATAAAATGCACTATTTATAACCCTGCATCCTAATTCATATTTTCTATACCATATTCATTTCCTATTTGTAAAATTCCAACTGCCTTATCACCACCATCCTTTTCATCCTTAAAGAAATTCCCTGTATATATGGTTGACTCCAAGGCTTCCGAAGTAGTTCAGTGGTAAAGAATCTGCCTGCCAGTGCAGGAGACATGGGTTCTACCCCTGGGTTGGAAAGATCCCCAGGAAAAAGAAATGGCAACCCACTCCAATATTCCTGCCTGGGAAATCCTGTCGGGGGCCAGCGTGAGGAATCCAGCCCGTGACAAGGTCATGAGGAAGGAAGCCTGGCAAACGCAAGCTCGTGTTTAGGTTTCAGGGGTTCCCCCTGGAATTTTCCGAGCATCCACCCCTCAAAGAATAAGAATCTGCCGGCCTTTGTACTCTGCTTTTCCATTTTTCTGATATTCTCTGGAAAAGTCAATTCAGGGCTTTAGTCTTTTGCATTTGAAAGGGATGTTTCAGTTATACGCCCTCTGATAACTCTCTAGCTTGTCTAACAGGTTCCTCAGACCTCTTACAGCTTGTGAATTGCTTACAGCCCCCCAACCGCGAGAGGCACAAAGCTTAAAAGCATCTTAAAGATACAGAACCTTTTCTGAAGAGTTAAAAATTACATTGGTGACGGTTTTCACTGTTGATTCAATGACTGCTGCCAGACCTCCATATTCTTTATCTTTTAGGCATTTGGGAGGATGTTAATCAATGTAAACGGGATATGGAAAAAGATAGATAGTAGTTTTGATGTTAGCAACACTAGACTTTTGAGTTAATTACTTTTTTTTGTTATATATCACTGCACTCCTCTTGTGTCCTTGCTATGTAAGAATGTAACTTTATTTAGTGCTTTCTGAGAGTGGCACCAGACTTTGGGAAGATCAAGACAAATAAGTCTTTTGGTTGACAAACCCTTATCAGGAAAAAGGCTGTAAAATGTTAAATTGGCCCTTTTGGCTGGAAGACGATGTCAATTATCTAAGACTTGTGTATGCAATTAAGTATGTGGAGAGAAAAGCCTGGTTTTGATAAGAATCTGGGCTGTTAACTAACGCTGCATAACTTCATGTTACCTATTGATCTCCATGTTTCATCAAAAGTATAAAAGGCCTTCTGAACAATAAAGGATGGACCAGTTTCTCGGACTAGTCTCTCGGTCTAGTTTTTTGGGAATCTGGCTCCCCCCATGTCTTTATCTCTTTCTCTTACTCTTTCTCCTTTCTTCTCCTTCTTATTCTAAATTCAGGCTGAATTCCCATCTGGAGCAGGTGGCTCGCCAAGTCTACTTACCTTGCCCTGGCTTTTAAGTTCTGTGAGAGAGAGCGCTAAAGGCGGGGCACTCTCCGATATTCAAACAAGCGCCGGCGGCCCCACGTAGATGGTGCAAACTCCTTGTCCGGAGTTTTATTAGTTCAGCTCGTAAACCAAGTTATTCAGCCTCTTTTTCTCCCTTACTATTTTCTGGCCGAATTCCCATCTGGTGCAGAGGTACCCACCAAGCCTGTTAAATTTTGCCTGGGCTTCTAAGATCGGACCGGGGGGGGCCTCAGTGCCTCCTCTCCCTCGGGAGAACGGGAAGACGCCTGCGGCCTCACGTAGGTGGTGATTGGTATTTCATGCAAACCAAGTTATTCGGCTCCCTTTTCTCCATTTAATTTCCTCCCAATCTAACTTCATGTTTCTATATTAATAAATAAACAAATCTTTCCTCGCCGACACCGTCCACTCTTCGAATTCCCTGGATCCCCCGGGGCTGGACCCCGGCAAAATCCTATGGATAGAGGAACCTGGCAGGCTACAGTCCATGGGGTTCCAAAGAGTCAAACACTATTTCACAGCTAAACACCAACAACAAATCCTCAGCTCCATGCACAAGAGAGCATCAACTTTCTCCTTGAAATTCCATAGTACTCATGACAATACCGACAACCTTCAGTAGCTTAGGGGAGCAAGAAAGGTAGGAGTTTCATCTAAATCCTAAATACTTTCAACTGTGGCCAATATGTCATGAATATTCAGAATAAAGCTCTTAAAACATTCTTATTTCTCTTAATTCCAAAAGCATGCCTGTACCCTACTTTTGGAGAAGGAAATGGCAACCCACTCCAGTATTCTTGCCTGGAGAATTCCATGGACAGAGGAGCCTGGTGGGCTACAGTCCATGGGGTCTCAGAGAGTCAGACATGACTGAGCAGCTAACATAACATACCCTGCTTTTGGCTCAGACAGTAAAGCGTCTGCTTAGTATGCGGGAGACCCAGGTTCTATCCCTGGGTCTGGAAGATCCTCTGGAGAAGGAAATGGCAACTCACTCCAGTACTCTTGCCTGGAAAATCCCATGGACGGAGGAGCCTGGTGGGCCTCAGTCCAAGGGGTCACAAAGAGTCGGACGTGACTAAGCAACTTTACTTTACATTTACTTTACCCTGCCTTTTACTAATCATATACTTTATTTTTTTATTTTTATTGGCATATAGTAGATTTGCAATGTTGTCAGTTTCAGATGCACAGCAAAGTGATTCAGTTATACAGATACATATTGCTGTAGTTGTTTTAGTTGCTAAGTTGTGTCTGTCTCTTTTGAGATCCTGTGGACTATTGTCCATCAGGCTCCTCTGTCCTTGGGATTTCCCAGGCATGAGTACTAGAGTGGGTTGCCATTCCCTTCTCCAAGGGATCTTCCTGATCCAGGGATGGAACCCGTGTCTCTTGGGGGAGCTCCATACATATACACATGTTCACTCTTTTTTAGGTTCTTTTCCCATATAGGCTACTACAGAGTGTTGGGTAGAGTTCCTGTGCTATACACTAGCTCCTTATTAGTTATCTATTTTATATATAATAGTGAAGTATTTTAAAAGTTTATTTTTTTATGTGGTACTTCTCTGTTCAAGTGCCTGAAGTCCTCTCCAAAATACATCACATATTATTTACATTCTTTGAAACTTTTTCAAATATACTTTTTTTTTATGGGAAAGAAGAATATTTTTTCTTTTTTTTCTCATTCAAGTATATACAATATTTCATTAGGGATGATGAATAATAATTGATGTTAAGCCTTCCTTCCTGTGAAGTATATATTTACCAAGATTTCTGCTCTTCTCATGGCATAAAAACATGTCCCTGGCAGATATCTGAAATTTTAGTCCCCTAACCCTGCACATTGGAGAAGGAAATGGCAACCAACTCCAGTCTTCTTGCCTGGAGAATCCCATGGACAGAGGCGTCTAGTGGGCTACAGTCCATGGGGTCACAAAGAGTCGGACACGACTGAGTGACTAGCAACAGCAACTTTGCACATATTCTTAAAGCAGCCGAGAAACAAATATTTACCCTTGGTTGCAAATATGTCATTAGGCTTCAGTCAATGGGGCATTAGATTAAGGATGAATCTCTTCTTTCCGAAACTCATCGTGTGCCCTACAAAAAACCACACAACCTCTCTGGTGCCTTATTCTGATCTGTGTTGGCATTTTGATGGGGAGGAGGAGTATAATTGCTCCACAATGCTGTGTTAGTCTCTGCCGTACAATGAAGTGAATCGGCTCTATGTATACATATATCCCCTTCCTCTTGGACCCCTCCTCCCCCCAGGTCATCACAGAGCACAGAGCTGAGCTCCTGGTGCTGTAGAGCAGCTTCCCACTAGCTATCTACGTTACACATGGTGGTGTATATACGGCAGTCTCAATCTCCCAAATCATTCCCCTCTCCCCTTCCCCACCGTGTCCACGTGTACATTCTCTGTGTCTGCATCTCTCTTCCTGTCCTGTAAATAGGTTCAAGACAGGGAAGCCTGGCATGCTGCAGTCCATGGGGTCACAAAGAGTCAGACATGACTGAGCGATGGAACAACAAAATGCCATTTTTCTAGATTCCACATATATGTGTTAATATACAATATATGTTTTTCTCTTTATGATTTATTTCATTCTGTATAGCAGACTCTAGGCCCATCCACATGTCTACAAGCTTTATTTTGCTTAAGGTGCGTACGTGCATGCTCAGTCATGTCTGACTCTGCAACCCCATGGACTGTAGCCCGCCAGGCTCCTCTGTCCATAGGATTTTCCAGGCAGGAATACTGGAGTGGGTTACCAGGTAGGCTGGATTAAATCATCTCTGAGGTCAATTTTGGCTCAGACTCTACTTCTCCAGTCACTGCTCTTTCCCTGTTATTCTGTGATATTGTGGATATTCGTCATTGGAACAGGTGTCCAGACAAGGTCCATGGGTGGAATATAAATGCATTCATAAGGAGACGTTGGCATGGTGACACTGGATTCTGTTCTGACCTTTTTCAACAAATGGGTATTTGGCCCCCTCCACTTCAGTGTTTGTCTTCGTGGTAAAAATCTAGCTCTGAGAAATGATGCCAAATCCACAAGATCTTGTCTATGGGACTCGTCAGCGGGACAAAGATGGAGTCACCCAGCGCTCATTAATCCACGTGGAAATAAAAAAGATTAAGCAGCACAGACACTGGGACCACTGGGAAAATTACAGAAACAAAGATCATTACATGCATCTGGTTTTCCAGGGGGAAGAATGTGGAGATAAAGCCCTAAGTCTTTAATAAGGCTAGAAATTAAAACTGGGATTAACGACAACAAGAAGCGTTTATAAGAAGCAGCACACAATACTCCCGCTTAAGTTTTCCTGGCCTGATTTCTGGAAAATTTTCTGTGGTGTGAAATGTATCATCAGCTTCCTCTCTGGTTGAAAGACAACGGTCACTGGCCACTGGTTTCAGGTCCATGGGCTTTCCCTAGACACACTCGTTCTTCTTGAGACTACACTTCTTTAAAAGCAATGATTTAAGGACTTACCTGGTGGTCCAGTGGTTAAGAATCCACCTGCCAGTTCAGGGGACATGGGTTCAATCAACCCCTGGTCCAGAAGCTAAGCTCCTACACGCTGCAGGGCAGCTGAGCCCATGCATTGCAACCAGAGGAGCCGTCGCAATGAGACGCCCGTGTGCCACAACTAGAGAGAGGCCTCCACTCTCCAGTGGAGAGAGAAAGCCCTTGGGCAGCAAGGAAGACCTAGTGCAGCCAATAAATAAAGCTTTTTTAAAAAATAAATAAAAGGAATACAATTTAGCACTGTTTCTATGAGGCTTCTATAGCGATGAGGGAGTATGAATCTCTTGACTATCAATAGAGCTTCGAGGTCTGGCCTTGTCCTGTGATACTCTGAAGAAAATAGCTCCCAAAGGAAGTGATTGAGGGGAATACAGCCTGGCCTGGGGGTGGGAGAGGGGAGAATGGACTCCCTCCAAATTAAAAGGCTCGTATCCGCCTATCAGTGGTGGTGTGGAAGCCTCTGTTAAATGTAACTGTGCCACTCAGATGACCAACTGTTATGAGCTGAATTGTGTCCCCCTCCCAGAAAGATATGTGGAAATCTTAACCCTCAGGACCTCAAGATGTGACCTTATTTGGAAACACCATCTTTATAAAAGTAATCAAGTTAAAATGGAATCGTTAGTTAGGGTGAGTCTTCATCCAATATGCCTGATGTCCTTATAAAAAAGGAGAATTTAGATACAGATACACACACACTGGTTCCAAAATCACTGTGGACAGTGACTGCAACCATGAAAGGAAAAGACACTCCTTGGAAGGAAAGCTAGGACAAATCTAAACAACACATTAAAAAGCAGAGACATCATTTTGCCAACAAAGGTACAGATACTCAAAGCTATGGTTTTTCCCGTTGGGCTTCCCTGGTGGCTCAGCTGGTAAAGAATCCACCTGCAATGCAAGAGACCTGGGTTTGATCCCTAGGTGGGGAAGATCCCCTGGAGAAGGAAATGGCTACCCACTCTGGTGTTCTGGCCTGGAGAATTCCATGGACTGTATAGTCCATGGGGTTGCAAAGAGTTGGACATGACTGAGCGACTTTCACTTTCACATTTTTCACCTTATGTATCAGTGTAAGAGTTGGACCATAAAGAAGGCTGAGTGCCGAAGAATTGATGGTTTTGAATTGTGCTGGAGAAGACTCTTGAGAGTCCTTTGGACAGCAAGGAGATCCAACCAATCAGTCCTAAAGGAAATCAATCCTGAATATCCATTGGAAGGACTGATGCTGAAGCTTCAATACTTTGGCCACCTGATGTGAAGAGTCAACTCGTTGAAAAAGACTCTGAAGCTGGGAAAGATTGAGGGCAGGAGGAGAAGGAAGCGGCAGAAGATGACATGGTTAGATAGCATCACTGACTCAGTAGGCATGAATTTGAGTGAACTCCAGGAGATAATGGAGGACAGAGGAGCCTGGCATGCTGTAGTCCATGGGGTTACAAAGAGTCAGTGCAACTTACAGGCTGATCAGCAGCAACACACACACGTAAACAGATATGCACAGAGGGAAGGCTTCGTGGAGAGACAGGGAGCATGCCCTGTGAAGGCTGAAGATTGGAGGATGGGCCTGCAAGCCTAAGAACATCAAAGATTGATGGCAAGCCATCACAATCTGGGAAAGAGCCCCCAGCACCAACCCCGACTTGGGATGTTGCAGTTTGGGGAGCAGCCCCCAGCCAATGGGTAGCAGGATATGGACTCAGAATTACAGTCAGAGAAAAGCAACACAGAGAAACAAGCTTGTTTGAATGTACAATGAAATATTGAACTTCCTGAAGAGGATGCAGTCTTTAAAAAAAAAAAAAAAATGTTTAGTGTTGTCCATATATTGGGTTGCGGATAAATTTCATTCAGGCATTTTGTAAGATGGTATGGGAAAACCGAACTTTTTGGCCAATTCATTATATTTCTCATAGGTCATGGTAATTACATTTCTTTAATATTAAGACATGATTTGTCCCTATGTGCTGGGTGATCATCTATTTACTGAAACTGAAAGACTCACTGCTTTGCAAAGAGAATGGATACTGCTCAGAAGAGACATCAGCAGTTTACTGGATGTTTCAAAGTAAAATTTTAAAGATCCTCGGTGACCAGCTGGGGAAGAACAAAGACTTGAAAGCCAAATTTTCAAAGGAGAAAGCAAATGGGGTTCTTAGCATTCCCAAGGCCATGATTCATGTAACAGGAACTAAAGCTTTGAAGAGAGGCCGCAGAGTATGTCACAATGTGTGGGCTATGACATAAGGGAAGTTCACAGCCCATAGGAAGAAGAAAGGCCTTCTAGAACCTTAAAAGAATTCCGAGGGAAGGAGAGGAGGAGCCTCAAGAAGCACCTGGCACCCACATCCTGCTGAGTCTGGGCAGCCAAGGAACGGGCAATGGCAGGAGTACTCAGACAGACCCGGGGAATCTGGGCACCTCGGGAGAAGGGGGAATGTTGGGGCAGTGTGATTCTCAGGCAGGTGATTAGCAGGGTCTGAGAAAGGAGGAGAAAAAGTGAGGACCTGAGCTAATCCTTCATTCACACCCCTGAGTGTAGCACGTGAGCAAGGTGTTCAGAAGCCCCATCCATCCCTGCGGGCTTGCAGAAGTGCCGAGACTACTCGGGGGAAAGACAGGAGTGGAGACCACGACAGGGTGACTTTTGATTGTGGGAGCCTTGGAAGCAGGAGCTTTCCCAGCAACCACAGATGTCAGCAGCAAGAGTCAGCCAGCGGGCGCCCAAGACTGTCGCAGACACAATTCCCTTGTGGTTGTCCTTTAGTCAGTAAGTCATGTCTGACTCTTTATGACCCCGTGGACTGTAGCCTGCCAGGCTCCTCAGTCCATGGGATTTTCCAGGCAAGGGTACTGGAGTGGGTTGTGTTTTCCTTCTCCAGGGGATCTTCCCAACCCAGGGATCAAATCCATATCTCCTGCACTGGCAGGCAGGTACTTTTCCATTGAGCCACCTGGGAAGCCCACAGCTCCGTAGACCCAGCTGAAATGCCTATGAGCAGAAGAGATGATCTGGGACTTAGAGAAGTCCAGGAAGACAGAAGGTGGAGAAAGGCAGATGCTGTCAGTCCTATGCTGTGAGACTGGGAGCTATCTCTGACCATCAGTTACTCCTGTGGGAAAATGAGGAAGAAAAAGAAAGTAGGGAGATATCCTGGAAAACTATTTATCTGAAGGTGAAAGCCACTCAGTCGTGTCTGACTCTTTGTGACCCCATGGACTATTCAGTCCATGGAATTCTCTAGGCCAGGGAATCTTCCCAACCCAGGGATCAAACCCAGGTCTCCCACATTGCAGGCAGATTCTTTGCCAGCTGAGCCACAAGGAAAGCCCTCATTTATCTGAAAGAGTAATCAAAAGAAGGTCTTTAAAGCTGAAATTATCAAATGATGATTTAAGTATTATATGAGCTCAAGTTGCCATAACAAATAACCAGAGACCAGGTGGCTTAAACAACAGAAATTTATTTCTCTTAGTTCTGGAGGCTGGGAAATCCAAGATCAAGGTCTGGCAAGGTGGGTTTCATTCTGAGGCCTCTTCCCTTGGCTTGCAGAGGGGCTGCCATCCTGCTATGCATTCATATGACCTCTTTCCTGTGCATGTGAGGAGAGAGAGCAGCTCTCTGGTGTCTCTTCTTATGAAGACATCAGTTCAGTCAGACCAGGGCCCCATCCTTACCACTTCACTTAACCTTCAGTTCAGTTCAGTTCATTTCAGTCGCTCAGTCGTGTCCGACTCTTTGCGACCCCATGAATCACAGCATGCCAGGCCTCCCTGTCCATCACCATCTCCCGGAGTTCACTCAGACTCTCGTCCATCGAGTCCGTGATGCCATCCAGCCATCTCATCCTCGGTTGTCCCCTTCTCCTCCTGCCCCCAATCCCTCCCAGCATCAGAGTCTTTTCCAGTGAGTCAACTCTTCGCATGAGGTGGCCAAAGTACCGGAGTCTCAGCTTTAGCATCATTCCTTCCAAAGAAATCCCAGGGCCGATCTCCTTCAGAATGGACTGGTTGGATCTCCTTGCAGTTAACCTTAATGCTTCCTTACTCCAAATATAGCCACATAGACAATCAAGCCTTTGACCTATGAACTGGAGGTGGGGGCCTGGGGGAGACACAAATATCCAGTCCATAATAGGTAGCAAATTTAAGTGTTTTCTTCTCCCAAGTTAGGTAAGTGGCTCAAGATCAAGTTTATTTCCATTACAGAGAGGTGAACCAAGTTTCTCTGTTTACACCTGCAAAAACACATAAATATCACGAGTGGGCTTTCCTGGTGGCTCAGTGGTAAGGAATTCACCTGCCAATGAGAGAGATGTGGATTCCATCCCTGGGTCAGTAAGACCCCCCAGAGAAGGAAATGACAACTTGCTTCAGTATTCTTGCCTGGGAAATCCCATGGACAGAGGAGCCTGGTTGGCTATAGTCCATGGATCGCAAAAGAGTCAGACGTGACTTAGCGGCTAAACAACAAGAAATCATGAGTGTATATATTTCATACATAAACTATTTGAGGATTTACACAAAATGTTAGCATTGAGTTTCATTAGGAAATGGCCTTTTCGGTGATTTGTATTGGACTATTTTCACACACCTGTATTTCCATATTTAGCCTGCATTTCTTTTATACTAAGAAAAGGTATGTATAACACTAGAAAATAAACAGTCACTATCATCCAACTATCAAAATTTGGTTAAAAAATGATAAGCATGATAATATTTAATCCTGGAAAGATTTGGGAAATGAGAACTGCCATTCTTTACTGGTAGAAACATGAATTGTTCTAGTCTTTCTGGTGGGACCATGTAGTAACATGTGTGAAAAGCCTTAACATGTGCATCTGTTCTAACTTAGCAATTCCACTTCTGGGAATTTATTCTTTAAAGGTTTATTCTAGGGAACATAAGAACACGTATAGCGACTTATACAACGATGTTTGTGACAGCTTTATTTCTTAGCAAAACCCTAATAAATAATTGGACACAGCTCTCCAATTACACCCACTTCCCTGGTGGCTCAGATGGTAAAGCGTCTGCCTGCAATGCAGGAGACCTGGGTTCTATCCCTGGGTCGGGAAGATCCCCTGGAGAAAGAAATGGCAACCCACTCCAGTAACTTGCCTCGAAAATTCCGTGGACTGAGGAGCCTGGTAGGCTACAGTCCATGGGGTTGAAAAGAGTTGGACACGACTAAGCNTGGTAAAGCGTCTGCCTGCAATGCAGGAGACCTGGGTTCTATCCCTGGGTCGGGAAGATCCCCTGGAGAAAGAAATGGCAACCCACTCCAGTAACTTGCCTCGAAAATTCCGTGGACTGAGGAGCCTGGTAGGCTACAGTCCATGGGGTTGAAAAGAGTTGGACACGACTAAGCGACTTCACTTTCACTTTCTCCAATTACAGGGGACTGATGAAAAAATTAGATATTCTATGCTATGGACTATTATACATCTTTTAAAATTCAAGTTGTAGAAGCACATTTGTGTTTACAATATATCATCAACTGAAAGATTAGGCTACAAAACTGTAGGGGTAGTATTACTTCATCAGCCACAATATTACTGCAAAGCAGAACATCCCAGAACTCAGTGGCTTACTTCATACAGCTAATCGCGTGCTCACAGTGGGCAGGTTTTCTGAGGTTTGGTTGATCTGGGCTGGGCTCTGCTGGGTGGCTCTTCTTCAGGCCAGGGCGGTGGGATGGGCTCTCAGCTGAAGGTGGGATCAGGTCAACCCCTTTTGTCTCTCATCACTCCAGGACAACTGCCTCCAGGAGCACATTCGCAGAGTAGAACAAGCCCCACCCACAACCACATTTAAAGCCTCTGCTCATTTACATCCACCTGCATTTCAGACCTGAGAAAGTCCACGGTCAAGCCTTGTATCAATGAGTCAAGGAAACACTGGGCGCTGTGGAGTGAGAGGAATAGCCAGGTGGCATGGCAAAGGGCACGGGTACATGAAGGGGGGAAGAACTGCAGATAAGGTTACTGTCTTCCACTTTTGATGCCTTTTAAAAAATAAATATGCCATATCTGCCTCCTGGTTATCTGCTTGTGAAACAATCTTTTTCAATAAGAAATGGGTTTTGTATTGAGCGACAGAAAACTTGACTATCCCTTAAAAAGTAAAATTTTCTTATTTTAATTTTCTTATTGGAACGAGCAGACCAGATGCAAGCAGGCTCATGTTATCAAGGAGGCAGGCTCATCTATCATTCTGACCATCTTCAGCAGGTGGTCTTCCTCTTCAAGTCACAAGATGCCTGATGCCCTGAAGATAAGCATGTACCTGTTCCCCAACCCTTGAATTTTTCAGAAGTATCAGCATTTGTTTATGTGGATTAATGTGGATTTTGTCTTTACCTTGGTGGGTACAGAGTTGCTGAAAATTGTATTTTTCTTTTTTTGTCTCTTTTGTAAAGAAATACCAGGTGTCCAGGATTAATAATAAGAACTGTTTATTGACACATTGCCTAGAGTCACCCAACATTTTTACCCAATTCTGATATCAATTTCTCTGAAAAGATTACCCAGCCCACTTGCTTCCCCTTGCAGCCACATCAGCAGCAACTGCAACTTAATACTCATGGCTAGCACAGAGTTCAGTCATAAGCAGTCTTTCCTTATAAACAAAGCAAAAGGACACCTCCAATACGTTTGCAATTTTATTTCTTGCTGTGAAAGACCTGGTAAAATGTCTCTTGTGGCATATCTGGAACAAAAAAGAACCCCATCAAAGGCAGGGAGGCCAAGGGGGTGCCAACACAATTAACTTCAGCCATTGGGGCTTTCAAGTTAAGGAAGCTGATTGTAGCAAATGTCTCTTTGCAGAACTGCCAACTTATTAGAGATCCACCAGGGACCCGGAGCATGGGGAGGCTGTCCCAAAGGCTGGAAAGCCTTGCCTGACATGAACTTAGAATCAAGTTTGGTGAGTTTCTACCCCAATGAGAATCATTATTCTCTAGTTAAGTTTTTAAAAGAAACTTTAAGTCATTCAGGAACAAAAAATCATAGGATAAAGACTTCAGAGTTTGTTCTTTATGCTTATAACCTACGAGGGGAAAGGACTGTTTTAGCCTTCTGTTACTTGGTTAACATAGAGCCAATCCTCCAGAAATACACTTGTCTCCCTTACTCGCGCCCTCTCGGCCTCTCTCCCTTTCTTCTGTGCTGACAGCACTCCTTGATAATGCTAAATACCCACATCTTTGTTCTTTATGCTTATAACCTACGAGGGGAAAGGACTGTTTTAGCCTTCTGTTACTTGGTTAACATAGAGCCAATCCTCCAGAAATACACTTGTCTCCCTTACTCGCGCCCTCTCGGCCTCTCTCCCTTTCTTCTGTGCTGACAGCACTCCTTGATAATGCTAAATACCCACATCTTAAGTCTACTGCTCTTTGAATTTTGGCAAATGTGAACCCGAACCCGTACAGCTATCACCCAGTGCAAGATGGAAAACATTTCTATCATTCTGGAAAATTCCCCCATGCCTCTTTCCAATCACCAAACCCTATTCTAATTTCTATCACCATAAGCTAGGTTTGCCTGCTCTTGAACTTCATACTAATAAAGTCATAAAGTATGTATTCATTTGTGTTTGACTTCTTGTGCTGAGGCATTATTTTTGATTCATCCATTCAGCAGACAGAACTTGTCCCTTTTGATTGGTGAGTCATATTTCATTATAAAAGTATTCCATAATTTGTTTATACTCTCTGGTTGATGTTCCCAATTATTATGAATAAAGCTATAATGAACATTCTTGGACACATCTTTTTATGAAATCTGTATTCATTTCTCTTGGGTATGAATCTAGAAGTGAATTTTCTGTTGAGCTAAATTTTTACTGTTTGGTGTTTTCACCAATGACATATGGTTGGCAACACTATATATTGTCAGTATTGTAATTTTAGACACTCTGATGAGTGTGTTGCAGTATCTCATTATGGTTTTAATTTGTACTCCCTTGTTACCTAATGATGCTGAACACATTTTCATGTATTTCTTGGCTATTTAGGTATCTCCCTTTAAAAGTACTTGTTTCAAGACTTTTGTCCACTTTTTATTAATTGGGATTTTTATTACTGGTTCATAGGAACTCTTTATTTATTCTAGATGAAATCCGTTTTAGACATATCCTTCTTGAATATTTTATCCCAATCTGTAGCTTGACTTTTCACTCTCTTGCTGATGTTTCTTTTGATGAGAAGTTTTTAATTTTGGTAAAGTCCAGTGTACAAGTGTTTGCTTTTGTTGGTAGTGCCTTCTGTGACTTTCTAAGAAATATTTGCCTGCCCACAAAGTGAAGCTATTTTTGTATGTTTTAAAATTTTCCACTTCAAATTGATTTATATGTGCAGTGTGAGGCAGGAGTCAAGTTTTGTTTTTTCCCTATGCCAGTATCTAGTTTCCCACCATTTTTTTCTAACATTTACTGACATGTGATTTGTTTGCCTTTCCACATTGGATTGCTTTGAAACTTTTGTCAAAAATCAGTTGACCATGCGTCTATATGTCACCCAGGAACCACTGTGGGTCTATTTCTGGGCTCTTTATCCTGTTCCATTAATCTATTTTTTATCCTTATAGCAATAGTACATTTCCTTGATTATGATAGCTTTTTAATAAGTCTTGAAATTAGCAGAACTGCTCCAACTTTGTTCTTCTTTTTCATAATTGTTTTGGCATTTGGGATCCTCTGTAAATATTTTAGAATCAGCTTATTCAGTTCTAGAAAAATTCCTGCTGGGATTTTGGTTGGAGGCTCTTTATCCTGTTCCATTAATCTATTTTTTATCCTTATAGCAATAGTACATTTCCTTGATTATGATAGCTTTTTAATAAGTCTTGAAATTAGCAGAACTGCTCCAACTTTGTTCTTCTTTTTCATAATTGTTTTGGCATTTGGGATCCTCTGTAAATATTTTAGAATCAGCTTATTCAGTTCTAGAAAAATTCCTGCTGGGATTTTGGTTGGGTTTGCATTGACTCTATAGATAAATATGAAGAAAGCTGACATTTAACATACTAAATCTTCCAATTCATCATGATATATTTCCTCATTTATTTAAGACTTCTCTAATTGATCTCAGTAACATTTATAAGTTTCTGCATAGAGGTTTGCATATCTTGAGTTAAATTTAAATCTATACCTGGTATTTGATCCTTAAGTTACTTTAGGTAGTGTATTTTAATTTTTCCCCATTATTTGTTGCCCATTATTAGGTAGTGTATTTTAATTTTTCCCCATTATTTGTTGTAGAGAAATACAATTAAATCCTTATCCATTGACCTCTTATCCTGCAACTTTACTTAAAAAGTCTACTTGTAGATTCCTTTGGATGTTTCATGTACACAATGTCATCTGTGAATAAAGATAGTTTTCCTTCTTTCTTTCTGATATTTATGCCATTGATTTCTTTTTTAATTAATTTATTTTAATGAGAGGCTAATTACTTTACAATACTGTAGTGATCTTTGCCATACATTGATATGAATCAGCCATGGGTGTACATGTGTCCTGCATCTTGAACCCCCCCAACTCCCTCCCCATCCCATCCCTCAGGGTTGTCCCAGTGCACCGTATGCCATTGATTTCTTGTTCTTGTCTTACTGCACTGGTTTGCCCTTCAACTGCATTGTAGAAGTCACGAAAGTGAATATCCTTGCCTTGACTGTAGAGGAAAACCACCCAGTATCTTACCATTAAGTGTGATATTAGTTCTAAGTGTTTGATAACCCTTATTAGAGAGGAAGTTTCCTTGATTTTCTACTTTGCTGAGAGCTTTTCATTGTTACTATTTTTTAATAGAATAAAATGTGTATTGAGTTTCCTCAGATGTTTTCTCTGCATTTATTAAAATGGTCACAAGGTTTTTTTTCTTCATGACATTGATTTTTGAAAGATCAACAAGTTTTCCATACCTTGGATAAACCGCATTTTGTCAAGTTATATTCTTCTTTTTATGCATTGCTGTAGTCTATTTGCTAATATTTTGTTTGTAGTTTTGGTTAACTTCCTGAAGCATTCTAATCTGAACAATAATCTGTCTTCATTCTGTAAAAGGAAGACCCCCACTCAATAGCTGCACTGTTGCCAAACAAGCTTTTGATGAATTACTGATTTTAAAAAACCATTTTTATTCTTCTGTGTGAAAATTTATAAAGTAAAACTGAATGGAATTTACCATGGCACAAACAAGTGTGTAGATTGGAGACGCTTTCTGTGAAACTGGAATCAGTTAAAAGCTACAATAGAAATAAATTCTATCTCTGTGGATGTAAGAATGCTCTAAAAAATAAAGGTTTTTATTTTTTAAGAAAAGAAAAATGTTAAAAGCAAACAAAAATTTATGAAGTAAAACTGAATGGAATTTACCATGGCACAAACAAGTGTGTAGATTGGAGACGCTTTCTGTGAAACTGGAATCAGTTAAAAGCTACAATAGAAATAAATTCTATCTCTGTGGATGTAAGAATGCTCTAAAAAATAAAGGTTTTTATTTTTTAAGAAAAGAAAAATGTTAAAAGCAAACAAAAACAATTCTATCTGATATAGAAAAGAGCAAAATCAAATCCTATAATCACTGTTAACTGAGTGAATATTAAAGAGGCTGGCCCTCTATTCCTTGCAATGATGCTTGTTTTCATCAATTGAGCATCAGTGCAAAAATCCTAAAGTGAACATTTTTAATCCTGGGATTAAGAATTGTCCTTTTATAACCTAGGAACCAAAATTATCTATGAAATGTGTGCCATGAGTTTAGGGAAAAGAAGAAAGAAACACCTCTGTCTCACATCACCGCCAATCTCATCGCCCCCAGTTGCCAGCTCAGGGTCGGCCCCACTCAAGACCTTTGGTTTCTGAGTTAAAACAGCAATCTGCTGTGTTCAAGGGTGGACTCAGCACGGGCCTTCTTTCTGCCCTAAAGTAAGGTCTCTCGTTCCATGTCCCATATCAAGGGACCTCAGCTGCACCAAGCCCTAACAACCGCTCCCTTGGAGTCTCTTTTCCCAGCATGTCCTTCCCTAGATTTGCATCTAGAGGAGAACCAGATAAAGGTCCCCTCTCAGTCCCAAAGTAACCCACCGTGGTAAACTAACTTTTCTAAACTGAGTGTTCAAGCAGGCGATGCTGGGTTAGGATGCCCTGGTTCTGGCTCCTCTCCTCCACCCTGGTCAGGAGTCGACCTGCTCCCAGGTAACCTATATCCATGGCCCATTGTCAGACATCCAAATGAGGCTCAGAGATTGAGAAAATGAGCCCAAGGATGCACGGATGGTGGGTAGCCAAAGTAGGACTGAGAGGGTAGCCTGGCTCCAGGGTCCAAGGTCTTAACTTTATCAACCTATCATCTCTGTTTGTATGTATCTATCAGTCATCTGTTTACCATCTGTCTATTTAACTAGCATCTATTTTTCTATCAATCTATCTAATATAGAAACACAGATTCAGTTGAGTATTGCTGTAGAAGTGAGAGTCAGGGCTTCTGCCCCCGTCTCCCTCACATGCATGTATTATTAAGCTGGAAACCATTCTAGGCACTAAGATACAATGAGAAAGGACGCCTCGGTCTGGTAAGAGGTGCAGCCTCTTGACAAAGAGAGCTCTAAAGAGGGAACCGCCGATGGCAAAGATATGGGTTCAGGGACAAGCATGCTAGAGAGGAACCCTCAAAGACAGAGGCTGAGAGAAGGGAAGGAACCGGGGGTCTGCGGGGAAGACAAGAGATTCAGTGTGGCTCTGAGCCCAATCCCAGAGGTGAGGGAGGTGGGGCAGAGGCAGGGAGAGATGGGATGAAGGGCAGTGGGTAGGAAGAGTGGGAGGGGGTATCAGGATGTCCTGTGTCTGTGACTCCAGAGGAAGGAAGGGAGGAAGGAGGGAGGGAAACGGAGAAGAGGCTGAAAAGCCAAGGTGGTTCAGGTTTTGAAAGACTCAGTGTTCTAGTAAAAACTTTGAAATTTTCATTGTCAATGAGGAATCATGAATGGCTTAATCAGGGACATGATAAGTAATACTCGACTGAATCTGCATTTCTATATTAGATAGATAGAAAAAAGTAGATGATAGCTAAATCAGATCAGTTCAGTCGCTCAATCATGTCTGACTCTTTGCGACCCCATGGACTGCAGCACACCAGGCCTCCCTGTCCATCACCAACTTCTGGAGCTTACTCAAAGTCATGTCCATTGAGTCAGTGATGCCATCCCACCATCTCATCTTCTGTTGTTCCTTTCTCCTCCCCACTTCAGTCTTTCCCAGCATGAGGGTCTTTTCCAATGAGTCAGTTCTTCGCATCAGGTGGCCAAAGTATTGGAGTTTCAACTTCAACATCAGTCATTCCAATGAACACCCAGGACTGATCTCCTTTAGGATGGACTGGTTGGATCTCCTTGCAGTCCAAGGGACTCTCAAGAGTCTTCTCCAACACCACAGTTCAAATGCATCGATTCTTCGGCGCTCAGCTTTCTTCACAGTCCAACTCTCACATCCATACATAACTACTGGAAAAACCATAGCTTTGATTAGATGGACCTTTGTTGGCCAAGTTATTTAGATAAATGATAAACAGAGGGTTGATAAACACATACATACATAGATGATTGATAATGGGTAGATATCTAAGTACATGGATACACAGATGATTGACTGATGATAGACAGGCAGGTAGATAAGAGAAAGATGGTGTAGGAGACAGGGTGAGAACGGAGGATGAAGATGGGGAGGGGGGGGGGTAACGATATATTTTTCCCCCAGGGAGTTGGCGGTGGGGGTTGAAGGCACTAGGAGTTGACAGAAAGTAGGATTATTTGTCACATTTCTCCTCCTCCCACTGTTTCATGAATGCATCAGGTCAAAGAGTCCTGTCGCTGCACAGCTGGAGCCCAGGCAACAGAGGATGCGAGAGGCGAGGGCTGGCCCGAAGAAACAGCCGCCTCCGATGAATGAACGCCCAGCACCTAGGCTTAGATCACCGACCAGACGGCCAGACGCACTGAGAACCCAGCAGACCATCCCTGCTCCAAAAGCCCCTGCCTGAAAATGAGGGGTTCTGTTCTTGTATTTTGCCTTCAGCAGCCTCGTCCACCTGGGTCTCCGTCTCCAGCTCTCCTTGGTCCTCCTCCAGACCCAGCCAGATGGATCTAAGCGTTGTTAGGAGGGGACAAATCTGCAGGTAGCCACCACCTTGCCCCCCAGCCAACTCGCAAAGCCAGGCTCCAGCTGCGAGGGGCCGAGCCACCCTGGGAGGGAAATGACCAAGGTCAATGCTGGGGACACAGCATCTGCAGCAATGCATTTCCCCCTTTCTTCTCCTGTGGTCATTGTTACTTTCCACTGACCAGCTGCCTGCAGGCTCTGGGCGGAGACAGAATGGGTAACACAGCCTCCATTCAGCGGAGATTAATGCCTGAAATGAGCCACACCTCTGAACAATTGCTTCCTAGAAGAGGGAGGGCGCTGAATGGCCAGGGAGCCCCATTGATGACTGTTATAAAAAAAAGAGGTGAAGGCCTGCATGGGAGGGAAGGAAAGTTTCACACTGCCTCCCAAACCTAGCTCCGATTCTTCCCCATCCCTCCTCTTTTCCCTTCTGCCCGTCCTTTTGGCCCATTTGCCCTTAATCCAGACTCGTCCTTTTTTGTGTAGGGACTCGGGCCACCAGCCGAAAATTCCCAGGTTTGCTACTGTAAGTCCTATCACGGTGGCTGCTGCCGACCACATTGCTACTATTATCTGTACAACTTTCCAACTTGACAATTAGTTACTATCATTCACACTGTGCAGTCAGCTGTTAAATCCTCATTTATGCTCATTTGAATATGAATGTGCTGTTCAATAACATGTTAGATTGCCATGTTTACAAATATACTCCAGGTATTTAGAAATTTAGATGATGCAAAACATACTGTTTAAGCTGCGCTCGGTGCCAGTTTAAATAACTTAAGCCTATTTATCAGTCACTTAGCAATTCTTTTCACATACTCCTGTTTTCCTGGGTCCTACCCTTCTCAACCAAAACTAAAATATGCTCTCTTTCTGTGGATTTGCTTGGTTGCTGTATTAAACTAATAATCTTCAAGATGGGACTTAATTAGCAGTCACCTCTACTGTGGGTCTTCCTTTCTAATTCCTGCTGACCTAATTTCTGCCTATTTGAGAAGCAGGTGAAAGAGTAAACGGGAAAAGGAAAGGGAAAAAAAAGTGATCCTTACAGCTGCAATGTTTAAATATCAAGTCTCTGAAAGCAAATGATTTCTATGTATCAATTGCCTGAAGGGGAGGGAAGAGAAAATTTTTGAATGAAGGTAAAATTTAAGAGAGCAAGATGTACCTGGTCATAAACTCCTGGGAAGAAGCATTGTATACACAGAGCAGGGGCTTCCCGGGTGGCCCAAGTGGTAAAGAACCCACCTGCAATTGCAGGAGACGAGAGAGACTCGGGTTCAATCCCTGGGTCAGGAAGATCCCCTGGAGGAGGAAATGGCAACCCACTGCAGTATTCTTGCCTGGAGAATCCCATGAACAGAGGAGCGTGGCAGGCTACAGTTCATGGGGTCACACAGAGTCAGACACAACTAGAGTGACTTAGCACACACACACACAGAGCAGGCCTTCTCAAATTTGATCTGAGGCACTTGGGGATTCCCTAGGACTTGATCTGGCTCAATAAGTGGGGCTGCGGCCAGGATACTCAACCATCTCCCAGGTGCCACTGATGCTCCTATGAGACCACGTATCAGAGCGGGTAGCAAGGCTCTAAAACATAAATCATACATCCATCTTCAACTATTCTCCTTACAACAAGAACACACATTTCCATTAGGAGATTTAAGGACCAAACTTGACAATTCCACGTCTGATATATC
This sequence comes from Cephalophus harveyi, assembly GCA_006410635.1. Taxonomy (NCBI): domain Eukaryota; kingdom Metazoa; phylum Chordata; class Mammalia; order Artiodactyla; family Bovidae; genus Cephalophus; species Cephalophus harveyi. Next base: position 465,406 of record SJYT01020755.1, on the reverse strand, counting down.
CAAAAGAACTGAAAGCAGAGTCTTGACGAAATAGTTGCATACCCTGGTTCACAATCGCATTATTCACAGTAGCCAAGGCAGGGAAGAAGCACAAGTGTCTGACTGCGGATGACTTGGTAAATAGAACGTGATCTATAAATATAATGGAATGTTATTCAGTCTTAAAAAAGAAGGAAATTTTGGGACAGGTTACAACATGAAAGAATCAATCAGAGCGGGTAGCAAGGCTCTAAAACATAAATCATACATCCATCTTCAACTATTCTCCTTACAATAAGAACACACATTTCCATTAGGAGATTTAAGGACCAAACTTGACAATTCCACGTCTGATATATCCAAAGAACTGAAAGCAGAGTCTTGACGAAATAGTTGCATACCCTGGTTCACAATAGCATTATTCACAGTAGCCAAGGCAGGGAAGAAGCACAAGTGTCTGACTGCGGATGACTTGGTAAATAGAATGTGATCTATAAATATAATGGAATGTTATTCAGTCTTAAAAAAGAAGGAAATTTTGGGACAGGTTACAACATGAAAGAATCTTGAGGACATTATGCTAAGTGAAATAAGCCAGACATCAAAGTACACGTATTGTGTGAGTCCACTTTTACGAAGTATCTAGGATAGTCAGACTCATAGAAACAGAAAGAATGGTGGTTGCCAGGAGCTGAAGGGAGGAGGAAACGGGAAGTTGTTTAACGGACAGAGTTTCAGTTTTGCAAAATGAAAAAGTTCTGGGGATTGGTTGCATAACAATGTGAATAGACTCAGCAATACTGAACTACGCTCTCTAAAATGGTTAAGAGGATACATTTTATGTTATGTGCATTTTACCACAATTTTTAAAGTTTTTTTTAATAAATTGGAAAAAACAATCTTGGTTTTAGGGACATTATTAAAAAAAAATTCTTTTTCTGCCAAGAAAGCTATATTTCTTCTAACTGTTGTTCAATTCTTCAGTGGGCTTGTCAGCTATCAGCAGCCCTCATACCAGCCAGAAAAGAATTAGTCAATCCCATGTCCTTTGCTCCAAACTCTATGTCAGTAATTATTACATTCTGATCAACGTTCATATTCTGTGTGAATATGAAACCACCGCCCGGTTTCCCAGGTGGCGCAGTGGTAAAAAGCACATCTGTCACTGCAGGAGATGCAGGTTTGATCCCTGGGTCAGGAAGATCCCCTGGAGGAGGAAATGGCAACCTGCTCTGGTATTCTTGGCTGGGAAATCCCATGGACAGAGGAGCCTGGCGGGCTACAGTCTATAGGATCACAAAGAGTCAGACACAGCTGAGCACACATACACACACACACACACAGACACTATACCTCATATCCTCGAGTGTGAGCTTTTGAAGAGGATGGTTTGCCCTACAGCTATGCAGTAGGTGCTGCTGGGGTCCCAGGCTCAGGCACTTCGTTCCTCCTCCTTCCCGACACCATGCTGATTATATTCAGGTGTCTCCCCTTCTCCACTCTGTCCCCTAGTGTGTGGGCCATGAGCAGTCTGTGTCAACTCTGATGGCATCATTCCCCTCATCAACGACTGGCTCCCACATCGTCATGGGCCAATTTCGCAATCACTGAAACAGGAGGGGAATCTGCTGAGCAGCTTCGGGAACAGATTTCCTTTCTTTTAAAAAGAGATTGTTCCTCTAAGCAGGAGGGATGTTGTTTGTTTGGACGAAACACAGGGAATGAAAGCCACCATCTTGACACGAGTCTTAAGCCAGCACCAGAAAGGGGAAAGAGACAAAGGAATCCAGAAAGACGGAGAAAGAGCCAGAACCCCCCTGCCTTTGGATCCCTCACTGTATAAAGAAATAGAGTGCTTCGTGGTTTAAGTGAGACGAGCAGGGCTTTTCTGTGTCTTGCAGTCAAAACTGTCTTAATCGACACCACTACCCAGCAGATAGGAGTACTCGGAAATTTGCTGGATGAATTAAAATAAGATGCAGCTGGTTCGCTGCCCTGAGGACTCCTCAGGCACCGAGACTGTCCCGCTTGCTAAGCAACCTCGTATACGAAAAGGTTTTTCCAACTAGAAATATATAGGGAGTTTTTGTTTGTTTTGCTTGCTTTTTTATTAAAGGATTCTCCATGGGCTATTTTTCCTAGAAAACATTTAAAATGTCTTTTGATTTTACCTTTTGACAGCCTGTGTCTGACAGAGCAAAGTTCAGGTACAGGCCATCAGGATAGCAGACGTTTGCGTGCATGCTCAGTCACTCAGCCGTGTCCGACTCTGTGAGACTCTGTGAACTGTAGCCCACCAGCCTCCTTGGTCCGTGAGATTTCCCGGACAAGAATACAGGATCAGGTGGCCATGCCCTCCTGCAGGGATAGCCAAATGTTGTTGTTATTGTTGTTATTTTGTCGCTAAGTCATGTCTGGCTCTTTTGCGATCCCATGTTACACGTCATTAATTTCCAACAGCCCTCAGCCTGATGCTGTTATCATGCCCCTTTTACAAATAAAGCAACAGAGTCACCGAAAATCGCATTCCCTTGCCCCAGGCCAGCAGCTGGGATTCCGACAGTTGTCTCCTGCATTATCCTGTATGGCTGAACTTTGGCTAGGTGCACTCTGGCACTCCTTAGTTCAGATAACTGCAATCCATTCCCTACAGCATGGCCAGAAAATCCTCAAACTATTAAAAATCTCCTTAAGACTCAAAGCATATCAACCTCCTGTCAGGGCCCTTCACTGGATTCCAGGTGGGTATTCTAGAGAGCATTCAAAAGGACTGACACAGCCCACAAGGCTCTTCTTATGCTGCTTGGAAGAAAAAGGTATGACCAACCTAGACAGCTTATTAAAAAGCAGAAGCATCACTTTGCCAACAAAGGTCCATCTAGTCAAAGCTATGGTTTTTCCAGTAGTCGTGTGTGGATGTGAGAGTAGGACTACAAAGAAAGCTGAGCGTGGAAGAATTGATGCTTTTGAACTGTGGTGTTGGAGAAGACTCTTGAGAGTCCCTTGGACTGCAAGGAGATCCAACCAGTCCATCCTAAAGGAAATCAGGCTGGGATATTCATTGGAAGGACTAATGCTGAAGCTGAAACTCCAATACTTTGGCCACCTGAAATGAAGAGCTGACTCATTAAAAAAGACCCTGATGCTGGGAAAGACTGAAGGCAAACGGAATAGGGGGCAGCAGAGGATGGATGGTTAGAGAGCATCACTGACTCAGTGGACATGAATTTGAACAAAGAGAGTTAGTGAAGGACAGGGAAACCTGACATAGGGCAGTTGATGGGGTCACAGAGAATTGGACAGGACTTAGATTTAGTCACTGAACCAAAAACATGAAATGCTCATCTCCACCCCCTGGTCATTTCCAGTCCTGCCCCCATCCTCCTGGCCACTGTGACCACCTTTCAGCTCCTCTAACACTCAGCCCTTTTTTATCTCAGGGCCTTTGCGCCTGCTCTTCATTCTGCCTGAGCTCAACACCTTTCCCCGCCAACACACATTCCTCCTAGATAACTTCAGCTCATCCTTCAAGTCTCAGTGTAAACATTTTACATTCTTAGGGAGTTCTTTGCTGATCCATTAGTCTAAGTGTGCCCCTCGATCATCCCCTCCCCTGTCTCAGCCTTTATCAGGATGGATAATCCCATCCGTCCGGGTGACTTGCTGCTTCGTCTCTGTCTTACCTAAGGAGAGGTTCAGCTACACGTATGAGGGATCATATCTGTGATGTCACTGAGGTGTCTCACATGACAGGCATATCATAGAAAATGGTGGGGAGATATTCAGGGAAAGGAGGGAAGAAGGAAGCTGAGAGGAGAATAAAAAGTTGAAAGGAAAGAAGGGAGGTGAAAGAGGGAGAAGACTGCAAGGAAGGAAGGGATCGTGGGACTCCTCTGAGTTACTTCGAGTTGGAAAGCCTTGATCACCATGACATACTCCACTCAGAAGGCTCAGCCTTGTTAATAACTATTAGCTGATTTCCTTCCTCCCTCCCTCTCTTTCTATCTCTGCGTCTAGTTTCCTATTTCCATATTCCTTTTTTCAAAAACAAAATCTCTATAAAACAATTTAAGTGATTAGGGCTTTCCCTGGTGGTCCAGTGGCTAAGACTCCACGCTCCCAATGCAGGGGGTTCAGGTTGGATCCCTAGTCCGAGAACTAGACCCCACATTCTGCAGCTAAGAGTTCTTATGCTGCAACTGAAGATCCAGCATGCTGCAACTAAGACCCAGTGCAACCAAATAAATATCTTTTTAAAAAGTAAAAGAAAACATCAAAACATTAAATTATCCCTGCATCTTAAGGCTTCCCTGATGGCTCAGTGGTGAAGAATCTGACTGCCAGTGCAGGGAACACCAGTTTGATCCCTGGTCCAGGAAGATCCCACATACCACAGAGCGGCTAGACCTGTGAGCCTGCGCTGAGCCTGCGCTCTGGAGCCTGGGAACTGGAACTACTGAAGTCCTAGAACGCTAGACCCCACGCTCTGCTGCAAAAGAAGACACTGCAATGAGAAATTCTTGCACCACAACCAGAGAGCACTCCCGCTCACCACAACTAGAGAAAAGCCTGCATGGCAACGAAGACCCAGCACAGCCAAAATAAATAAAAAATGAAATTATTTAAAAAACTATCCCTAAAGGGAAATATCTATGTTGGATCCATGAGATATTTTTACCTTTTTTTTTTTTGCAGAGTCACAGGGATTTTCTGCCTCACACCATCCTTTTCTTCTCAAAGATGTATCCATATATATTATGTGGATGGCTCTTTACAATCTCCCCTACAGCTCAGTACAATGATACCAACTAAGCTAATGTATTGGAACTAGGCATATAACTAAGAAAGTCACCTAGACGTATACTGGGATATTTCACATATAGGACTGACTGACTGTAAAGAAATTACATCATGGAGTCAACAGATTTACTGGTCAGACATTTTGCTTTAATGTATTAATTTTTAAAAACTAGTGAGAAAAATTTGATGATGTGGGAATATTTGAGCAAACAGAAAACAGTTAAAGTTGTTGTTGTTGTTGTTCAGTCCTGTCCGACTCTTTGCGATTCCATGGACTGCGGCACGCCAGGCTTCCCTGTCCTTCACCATCTCCTGGAGTTTGCTCAAACTCATGTCCATTGAGCTGCTGATGCCATTCAACCTTTTCATCCTCGGTCATCTGCTTCTCCTCCTGCCTTCAATCTTTCCTAGTATCAGGGTCTTTTCCAATGAGTTGGCTCTTCACATCAGGTGGCCAAAGCATTGGAGCTTCAGCTTCAGCATCAGTCTTTCCAATTTAAAATTGAGAGCCATTAAAACAGAGAATATCCTGTGAAAAGCAATACAATTTCCAGCATTTTAACTCATTTTAAAATAGACAAAACAAATTCATTCCAGAACATACCTAGCTACCTATGAGATGAAATTATATTCAGTTCAGTTAAGTTCAGTCACTCAGTTGTGTCTGACTCTTTGTGACCCCATGGACTGCAGCACACCAGGCCTCCCTGTCCATCACCAACTCCTGGAGCTGACGCAAACTCAGGTCTATTGAGTCAGTGATGCCATCCAGCCATCTCATCCTCTGTCGTCCCCTTCTCCTCCTGCAGACCTTTGTTGGCAAAGTAATGTCTCTGCTTTTGAATATGCTATCTAGGTTGATCATAACTTTTCTTCCAAGGAGTAAGCATCTTTTAATTTCATGGCTGCAGTCACCATCTGCAGTGATTTTGGAGCCCCAAAAAATAAATTCTGACCCTGTTTCCACTTTTTCCTCATCTATTTCCCATGAAGTGATGGGACCAGATGCCATGATCTTCGTTTTCTGAATGGTGAGCTTTAAGCCAACTTTTTCGCTCTCCTCTTTCACTTTCATCAAGAGGCTTTTTAGCTCCTCTTCACTTTCTGCCATAAGGGTGGTGTCATCTGCATATCTGAGGTGATTGATACTTCTCCCGGCAATCTTGATTCCAGCTTGTGTTTCTTCCAGTCCAGCATTTCTCATGATGTACTCTGCACATGAGTTAAACAAGCAGGGTGACAATATACAGCCTTGACGTACTCCTTTTCCTATTTGGAACCAGTCTGTTGTTCCATGTCCAGTTCTAACTGTTGCTTCCTGACCTGCATACAGATTTCTCAAGAGGCAGGTCAGGCGGTCTGGTATTCCCATCTCTTGAAGAATTTTCCACAGTTTGTTGTGGTCCACACAGTCAGAGTCAATTGGCATAGTCAATGAAGCAGAAATAGATGTTTTTCTGGAACTCTCTTGCTTTTCCAATGATCCAACAGATGTTGACAATTTGATCTGTGGTTCCTCTGCCTTTTCTAAATCCAGCTTGAACATCTGGAAGTTCATGGTACACGTACTGTTGAAGCCTGGCTTGGAGAATTTTGAGCATTACTTTACTAGCATGTGAGATTAGTACAATTGTGTGGTAGTTTGAGCATTCTTTGACATTGCCTTTCTTCGAGATTGGAATTAAAACTGACCTATTCCAGTCCTGTGGCCACTGCTGAGTTTTCCAAATTTGCTGGCATATTGAGTTAAATTTCTTTTTCAGAGCACTGCCTAACTAATATAAGTAAAATGGTATTGATCAAGAGAACTCTACACCACAGACACCATAGATTGCTCCCTTAGGTTTGAAAGCACAAAAAAAGGATTGTACTTTAAATACCAAAAAAAAAAGGGAAAATATCTTTTTTCTTTGTTTGAGTCATTTTCAAATTCATTTATTCAGAGTGCCCTTCAGTTAAGAGCTTGATGTAACAATGAGACTGAGGAAAGGAATGAAAGAAGAAATCTATGCATTCAAATGAGTATTATCATTCGAGAATGCTATCTGACAATTATGCACTTATTCTTCAGTAACTCCGTTCTCAATTATTTGGGAGCATTTCCATTGGGAACTATCTTTTCTGTGGTTCTGTCTGGCAAGAGGTGCCCAAGTTAGAATATCACTGATGCATGTGTATCACCTGCCATGATAAAGATGTTGGCTTGGAAGGGAATCTTCAGTTAAGTCTTTATCTTATGGATGAGAAAACAGAGATTCAGAAAATCTGAATCTCCTGACAGAGACACTTGACAGAGTCACAGAGCTTTCATTCACTTAAAAGCCAATGAGAGAATGAGAAAGAGTATTTGAATCACCACTTCACTGAACTATTCAACATATGTAATACTGATTATTGGATTCCTTCATTCATTCATTCTACAAATATTTACTGAGTGCCTAGTATGTGCCCTTCACTGCTGAGGATGTTGCAGTGAACAAAACAGACACAGAGCTGCACATCTTCATGGAGTTCACGCTCCAAGGATTCAATAAAATTTAAATCCCTGATTCCAATTTTCATTGAAAGGTCGCTATTTTAACAATTCTAAGAAACCACTTAATTAGCATTGAAGATGTTGAACAAATGGTCTGTTGACATAATTTGATGAGTGTAGGAATTACAAATATGAGTCAACTCCACTGATTACAAAGAGAAAAGAGAGTAGTGTACAATCAACTTTTTTAGAAAAGAATTAAACCCCATGAAGAAACCACCTGTAATGCAGGAGACACAGGTTTGATCCCTGGGTTGGGAAGATCCCTTGGAGGAGGAAATGGCAATGTTCCAACATGACATCCAGATTCACCAGCCACGCCTCCTGAAACAGAGGGGAAGACTGTTAGGAATAAGAGTAAAGAAAACTAAGCCTTTTTAAAGGCTTTCTATACAGGGTAAGAAAACATGAAACTTTTGGCAAGCATCCTGGCAGCTTGCAGAATGAAACCACTTGCTGCCTGTAAGTGTTTATCCCACAGCTGTTGGAAATGAAGGGTGTCAAAATACACAAAAGTAAGACTCCAGGCACAGATATCAAAGAAGCAAAATTCCAGGGCATGCCCAGGATCAAAGTGGACAATAGATGGGACTCACGAGGAGACACAGGAATGAGAGGCCCTGGACCATGAAGAAGACCAGCAGATCTTGATATCACAACCAGAATGTGGCCTGTGTTCATCTCTCCTGTACCATCATGGAAAACTATCCAGACCTTCAGAAATCCGTTTTAATAGGATACCAGGATACAAGAAGGGCTTCCCAGGTGCCACAGTGGGAAAGAACCCACTTGCCAATGCAGGAGACTCAAGAGATGGGGGTTTGATCCCTGGGTCGGGAAGATCCCCTGGAGAAGGAAATGGCAGCCCATTATTCTTGCCTGGAAAATGCCACAGACAGAGAAGCCAAGCAGGCTAGAGTCTAGGGGATCGCCAAGAGTCGGACGTGACTAAGCACGCGCACACGCGCGAAAGGACACAAGGCCTGTGGCTGCTAGCTCATCCTGTACAAGGTGCGCTTATTACTCAGTGGTGAGATCATGAAAGCTTGGTCAGTGCTTCCTTTTCCCTTTCTGTGTTTTCTTCTTTTTTAATGAAATATCATATTTACTGCACCAATAGAAATTGTTATTCTTAAAAGCCAAATGATGATCGTATTTGGGGCTTTCCTGATGGCTCAGCAGGTAAAGAATCCGCCTGTAATGCAGGAGACGCAGGAGACGCAGGCTTGACCCCTGGGTTGGGAAGATCCCTTGGAGGAGGAAATGGCCATCCACTCCAGTATTCTTGCCTGGAGAATCCCATGGACAGAGGAGACTGGTGGACCACAGTCCAAAGGGCCCCAAAGAGCCAGACATGACTGAGTAATTAAGCACAAGCACAGATCCTGTTTTATAAAGAAAAACATTTCTGTTTCGAGAAACTAAAACATTTGTATTTTGAGAAGTCAGCGTTCTAAAAGCTCATGTATCCCTCTTTGGTTTAAGTGAAAATATCACATTCAAGCCACAAAGAAGCGGCTAATTCACTAACAGGGTACAAAGACCGTAATCTTCTAGGTGAGAGTTTCACAATTTGGAGAAATGATGATATGCTTTGTTTTTCTGTTTTTCAGTCTTTATAGAATTTGACCATGTTAGTTTTACAATTTCAATAAATGTTTACTAAAAATAAAATACAGTGAGTCTCTGCTATGGCTAGAAGAGACATGTGCTAAGGTTCCCCCTTTCACGTAAAATGATAAAAGTGAAAGGGAAGTCGCTCAGTTGTGTCCGACTCTTTGTGACCCCGTGGACTGTAGCCCACCAGGCTCCTCCGGTCACAAAACTAGAGAAAGCAATGGAGAGACAATCCACAGGTCAACTAAGTCATAGAACAGGAACTATACAAGGATTAAATTTTTTCTCTTACATCATCTATTCATTTAAATTATTCAAGAGACTTTTGTAAACATTAGGAAATTGGTCCCTAAAATGTCGTATGTATCTCAAGTAGGAAAGAGAAAGAGAAGGGAGTCGAGCTGCATGGTAAGTTACTCTGATGAGAATCTAGAGAAAACACAGGATAAACCACGGTTCTGAGCTGCAGGCTTCATGAGACTGAATCAGTGAGGATAAATATGGCTTCTCAGCCACCATGTGCCCCGTTCTCAGTCAGCTGGCAGGACTTCCCAGGTGGGGCTCGTGGTGAAGACCCCGCCTGCCAATGCAGGAGACTTAAGAGACTCGGGTTCGATTCCGGGGTATGGAAGAGCCCCTGAAGGTGATCATGGCAACCCACTCCAGTATCGTTGCCTGGAGAATCCCTAGGACAGAGGAGCCTAAAGAGCCACAGTTCATATGGCTGCAAAGAGTCAGACACAATTGGAGAGACTTAGCACACAAGCACAGGATTTGTGTCACACAACCAATTCTCGGTGGACAGCTTGACTACCTATATAAAAACATGTATATCCTTTGACCCAATAATTCCTCTTTTAAGTCTTTAAGAGCTGATCAGAGAAGTACGCAAAATTATTTGCACGCAGCTGCTCATTTCAGCCTTCTCTACGATATGGAAAAAATGGACAAGCCCTCAATGTCCAATGAAAGGGCCTACTTAGATAATTAAGTAGTGTCTATGAGGGACTCATGCTGCCTTTAGAAAGAAACATGCAGACATAAAATTGATGATATGAAAAAAATCTCCACGACATATTTTTGGGCAAAAAGAAGCAGTTTATAAAATGACATGCATGATATGGTGTCATTTTTATTTAATGACATGTACAAATGATAGCGAGATAGCTAGAAGAATGGTCTCCAGTCAATTGGCAGTGGATAACTCTAGGTGGAGAATTTATGGCATCGTTTACTTTGTTCCATACTTTGTCCTGTGTTGTCTGAACCTTCTACAAGAGTGGATTTGGATTTCAGCATCCAGTCCTGGAAGAAAGTGGAAAGAACAGCCTCAGGAGCCTCTTGGAAAGTCCTGGGAAACCTCAGCACACTGATCAGTGGAGGCCCTGTGGATGGATTGGAGGGTGGTCAGAAAGGCTTAAATGATGTGGAAGCAAAGAGAGTGCCTAGGCAGTTTATGGCAAGAGAAAGGACTGTGACGAAGCAGAATTTCTGGGTGATTAGGCTGAATTCTCGCGAGTCTGAGTGCGATTGCATGTCTCCATCATTATTCATAGAATTCCTGCCATCCCAGGACTCAGTGGGCCACTGGAACAGCCTGCTAACCAGGATTTTTTTGGTTAGCTTAGGACCTGTGCAGGGAAAGCAAATACTAAGTTAATGGTCTCAAGAAATACCACCATCTTTCAAGGTGGAAGAGGAAGAAACTGTTCCAGGGAACATAGTAAATCATCAAGGTAGGCTCAAAACTATCCTGAATAGTGGTTGCATTCAGCACTGTGAGAAATACCAAGTTTTTCTTTCCTAAAAAAAAAGATGAAAAAAGAGACTAAAGGATATATACTCTTACTATAACAGGAATCCAGCAGTGATTATGGAATATCCTTGTAAGTATTAAACATAGCTTTGAAATCCTCATTAATCAAAGATGTGAGTAGTTATCTACTCAAAGTGTAATAGGTCTAGTGGGCAAAGTTTTCTGGGTGGGTAAATAAGAATTTGGGCTTGGTTACTAGTTTGCCTGATTGAAGATTCTTTTTTGAGTGGGTGGAGCTAGCAACAGAAACTAAAAGTATTCACTTTTTAAAGAATTGTCAATACTTCATTAATATATTTTCCATTAACTAAATTTTTAAAAAAGTTATCATAAAGATATAGCCAAAACACTTATTAAAAGGAAAATATTTCCAAAATTATGACCCTAAAGAGTTCCAAATTAAATACCATCCTCATTTTCAGAGGACTTTCCTATTTGATCCTTTTAAAACTTAACTGCCAAAAGAAACCAAGGATAAAACCGTAAAGTAAAACCAAGCTACAACAAAGACTCTTCAAACATTTGCGCCTATTTAAACGTTTTAGAACATCTCAAAGTTCTCAAACCTAGTTAGAAAATATTTGATGTTGCAAGACAGATTTTCTATCATGCACTTTGAGTTAACACAGAGATAGGACTTAATACAAGAAGCATGGCTTCTCCCCTTGGGGATTCTTAAGACACAAGAAATAGAGCATGCTGGCAGTTTAGTTGGTTTGAATTAATAGCAATGTATTTATAGGATATTATTAAGATCCAGTTATTCTCTGGCCCTTCACCACTTAAAATTTTCCCATTTAGCAGAATCTATACATGGCTAATGTTAAAAATGAGGTTTTTTTTGTGAGACCAAAAAAAAAAAAAAAAAAGTATGCAATTGTATAATCTTCAAAGTGTTTAATTTGTATTAAAGCTAAATCCCGGGGCTCTGAAACCTTAGGGGCTCTCGATGTGGATTTTTGTTCTGGTTCACACACCTTGAGACAAAGGCTCATAGTCAAGATGTGGAGGAAAAAGACGTTTTTTTGTGTGCGAGATGCGGGGCAAATTTATTCCCGAGGCAGCCTGGAATGGGCTTCAGAAAATGGATAGAGTGTCTTCTTAAAGAAAGGGCCTCTAAGTAAACTCGACTGCCATTCAAAAGATTTGCTCTGACACTTAACAAGTGGTGCGGGAAGAAAGGAAAATCTGTTGTCAGGTTTGGGGTGTTTATCAGCCCCCCTCGAGACACTTGACCTAATGCTTTGCCCCCCCCTAATCCGCTGATCTGCATGCCATGGCTTTGCGAGCCTCAGCCCCCAACTGCCAGCCAAATTGCCTGCGACGCTTGTCCCAGCATCCAGCCCCCTGGGTACATTGTGTGCGGCTCACCTACTCCGCGCCTCCCCTCCCAGCCCCCCTCTCGCGGCTCCCCTTAAATTTAATTCTGCTCACAAATTGTGAAATAAGTTGTTTGGGCTGGATTTGTCGAGTGAATTGTCCCACTAATGAAACAGTCTGTTCATTATACAGTCGTAGGACGGAAGATTTAGCGCTCCCATACCCCGGGACCCAGGCAGGTTAACGTTTTTAGACGGACATTTGACAAAAGAATGAATAGCTCTCTCCTGTCAAATCAGGCTTACAAACAGCTTGGCATACAAACAGTTACTACTTGTATGCATGTGGATTTAGGGTCCCCACCTGCTAATGCCCCAGATTTGTAAGTACAAATTGGTTAGTCTTCAAACTGTTTGCAAAAGGAAGAAAATGACCAAAAATTAGTTTGTTTTAGCCTTTTCCCCTCCCCTCCCCTCTCCACTCCTGCAAGTGAAACATTAAAAAAAAAGAGAGAGACAGAAAAAAAGGATAAAATAGTATGTAATAGTCTCGTGGAATATTGTTGGCTTTTTTTGCTTAAGGCATCGAATGAAGCTGGATCATTGTTTGGTAGGAAATATTTTGTGCTGCTCAGGCATCCTGCTTCTCAGCCAGCGGCTGAAAATTTAATAGAATTAATTGAAGATGTGTGATGTTAAAAGATGGAGGAGAGGAGATCAAAAACTTTAGGTTCTATTCATTTTAGTACCTGTTGTTTAAGAGTAGTTACAATACCTCCCTTTTGATCACATTGGTCTTTTAAAATGAGTCATTTAGATTTTTGAACCTTTTTCATAGGGCAATTATGTGTAAATTAGACAAAACCCATTTAATTTTTCTATGTAGGTTTCAACTTTTTGAATGCATGAAACTAACGTATTGAGGGAGAATGCATTACAGGTAATGAGGTGAATATTCTTACCATATGATTTATCATCAGTTTGTGATCATTTTTACTCTGGATTGGGTTAAGTATAATTCTTCGATTTATTATAACCACAAGAGAACAGCAGACAAAATTAGTATCACATATTTCTATCACTTTATAGGAGAAACAAAGGTAACATTCTAAGAATTTTTCAATGTCAAGGTTGAGGTAACTAACATTTCTGACTTAATAACTCTTTCCTTCTTGAATAGATACAATCCCAGGAAGGCCAATTCCTTGTAACACTAGGAGTTGGGATTTCATATTTTAGTTAGTTCATCATCACATTTCTACATACTCTAAAAATAATTTTTAAAAACTCAGATCTGTTGGCAACTTTGTAAGCAGCAGTTATGAGTAAATTCAAACATCCCTTAAAACCTTTACATTTCATGCCTAAATCCTACTGTTATTTTGCAGCATTGAGTTCCAAACAGTAACTGTTAACTCACAAATGTGCAAGGTCAATGACATTTGGCCTTTGGAAATGTGAATAGAGCAAAAGGATCAGGCTGCTAAAGAGTAAGCGGACAGCCTTCATCCCTCATGTGGCTGAATCATTTTTTATGACTTTGTCCAAGTATAGAATATACTGCATACATGAGCTCTGAAGTCAGCATTGGTCCTTTAAATCTGAGGACAAGTTCAAACAACTCTACAACAAACTCTACAGGACACTACACAAGACCAGCCCTGGAGGGTCTCTGCATTTCCTCTCTCTCCCCACTCCTCCCAGAACTCGGCCAACATTTACCTATATACAGCAGTCATTCCTTTTTCCAGAAAACCTAAGATTTTTTTTATCATTTCGTCATGACATTTTAGGGCATTTCGAAGACAGAAGCAATGAGTTATGAGTAACTTTGAGCTGAGAAAATGCATATAGTTAGTGAAATAATATTTTTAGAGAAATATGCTTAGAGAAATGGGCATTTCTCCATTAATTTTGTAGCAGAATGACTCCTTTACTGTGGAAAGCTATTGGAAAATTCAAGGGCTCTGGACAGTTACCTATTTGGGGTAGGCTTCTCCTTACAATCCAGTAGGATTAAAAAGAACCCAGGGGTGAGCAAGGCCAAAGCTGCTCCAAGCTCCATGCAAAGACTGAAGGAAAATGAATTTAGGGCTGCCTATTGCCTTAGTGCTGATGAGAACAAAAGTTGCTGGCAGAAGTTTTTTCTAATAGCAAGTGGTAGGTATTAAAATACAAAGCCTTCCTGTTCTAAAAAGGAGACCTGGTGCTAAAGAAAGCTGCATAATTAGTTGGGGGTTGGGGGTAGGGCTTCAGGTTTCTGCAGAAAGAGGTGCCATTGACCTACATGTACAGTCTCCCAGGGTGGCAAAGTGATCCCTCTCAGAGCCACCCTGCCCCTGCAATATGGGAAGAACAGTATTTCAGACTGTTCTTGTGATGAAGAAGTTACACCTAACACAGTGCCTGGTCACCTGGTCCACCTGGTCCAGCAATTAAAATTAGACATGCAAAATCAATATCTATGTCTGGATCTATCTCTACCCTGATGAGGTTTTGGAGTAATCTCAACTGGCTAAAGCAGAAAAGTCCTGGTGTCCAGAGGCATCCAAAAAGCCCAATGGAAAACACAGGCTCGTAGTTTTAGCTTAATAACCTCACCTGATTGGTAAACTGCTTTCGGGTGCTAGACTATCTGGTAAAACTTAAATTCATCAAATTTCAGGTCTGGATGGATGCCTCCCTTATTTCACAGATGAGGAAACTCAGGTTCAAATTCAGTTCAGTTCAGTTGCTCAGTCGTATCTGACTTTGCAACCCCATGGACTGCAGCACCACACCAGGCCTCCCTGTCCATCACCAACTCCCGGAGCTTGCTCAAACTCATGTCCATAGCATCAGTGATGCCATCCAACCATCTCATCCTCTGTCATCCCCTTCTCCCGCTTTCGATCTTTCCCAGCATCAGGGTCTTTTCAAAGGAGTCAGTTCTTCACATCAGGTGGCCAAAGTATTGTAGTTTCAGCTTCAGCATCATTCCTTCCAACGGATATTCAGGACTGATTTCCTTTAGGATGGACTGGTTGGATCTCCTTGCAGTCCAAAGGACTCTCAAGAGTCTTCTCCAACATGGGGTTAAAAATCAGGGCCCCTGACCCCCAGTCTAATAATGTTGTCTTCAACACATTCATTTTATTTATTTTTATTTTTGGCTCTGCTGGGTCTTCATTGCTACATGGGCTTACTCTAATTGTGGTGCCCAGGCTTCTCACTGAGGTGGCTTCTCTTGTTAGGGAGCACATGGGGTTAAAAATCAGGGCCCTTGACCCCCAGTCTAATAATGTTGTCTTCAACACATTCATTTTATTTATTTTTATTTTTGGCTCTGCTGGGTCTTCATTGCTACACGGGCTTACTCTAATTGTGGTGCCCAGGCTTCTCACTGAGGTGGCTTCTCTTGTTAGGGAGCACAGGCTCTCGGGTGCATGGGCTTCAGTATTTGTTGTGCATGGGCTAAGCAGCTCTGCAGCATGTAGAATCTGAGTTCCCAAACCAGAGATCAAACCCATGTCCCCTGCATTGGCAGGCAAATTCTTAACCACTAGACCACCAGGGAGCTGGACACAGAAAGAGATGGACACAACTGAAGCAGCTTAGCACGCACACAAGGACCATTAGGAAAGCCCCCAACGCATTCATTTTAAAGGAAACACTATTAATGTTATAAGCTGGTTTATATTTTAGGTGAGTGCATGCGTGCTCAGTCATGTCCCGCCCTTGGCGACCCCATGGACTATAGCCCACCAGGCTCTCTGTCCACAGGATTTTCCAGGCAAGAACACTGAAGTGGGTTGCCATTTTCTTCTGCAAGGGATCTTCCCAACCCCTGGATTGAACCCACGTCTTGCATCTCCTGCACTGGCAGGCGGGTTCTTTACCAACTGTGCCACCTGAAAAGCCAATGATCTTTGGGTACATACTTTTATTTGTATAAAACGGGATATTTGGGTAAGTTCAGTGAATTTTCTAATCGACACTGGCCACTTTTTGCCTTCTCGGTGTGTTTATGGATCTGTAAGAGCTATTTTTAGAATTAGTGTCTACTTTTTTTCCCAGTTAAATCCTGGGGTGGTGATTGTTGTTTTGTTACTTGTGAAGTCAAACAAAACTTCTATTTTTTAAACACGTCTATTCTCTTTTTTCTTAATGTCTTTTAAAATCTTGACATCGAAAATACATTTTTCAAGTAAAAGATTTATTGATTTGAGAAAACTGTTCCTAAACCAGTGCCCAAGGGGAAAATGAATGGCAAACAGAAATGCCTATTACAACAGGATTTATGACAAATGTACTTGTTTTACTTTACACAGGTTCCCTTAAGATAACCTCGGGTCCCCTAGAAAAACCTATGAGAGGTTTTTGCTTTCTCCNGAGAAAACGGTTCCTAAACCAGTGCCCAAGGGGAAAATGAATGGCAAACAGAAATGCCTATTACAACAGGATTTATGACAAATGTACTTGTTTTACTTTACACAGGTTCCCTTAAGATAACCTCGGGTCCCCTAGAAAAACCTATGAGAGGTTTTTGCTTTCTCCTTTGCCATTTCCCTTCTGGGAAGGCTGCCAGACCAGCTTCATCACAAGCACCAATTCAACAAGATGGGCCAGAAGCTAAAACAGCTACCTTTCAAGGCTCAGGTTAGGCTATCAGCTGCTCATCACTTAGACTCAATCTTGCCTTGATTCAACAGAGTCTTAAAATTCAAGTATTATCAGCACTCCAGTTTGGCAGAGATTATCTTTTAGAGAAAGGGATACAGAAAGAGGAAGCTAGAGCCGCAAGATGATTTCATCATTTCGCCCTTCAGCTCACAGCAGATGCATGCAGCAGCCATCACTTCACTCTTTAACTAAACATGGGCCCTCTACAGTCAATCCCATTTAAGAAGAAATATAGTGTAGGGGTTGAAAATCAAAATAAAAACAAATAGGCTATGCGGTCAGAGGACACTGCTTTGAATTTTGTTTCAGCTACTCCAAAGCTGTATGACCTTAGTTATTTTTTTCTGCTTGTACAGACTGTTTTAGTTCACTTTTTATTGAAGTATAGTTGATTTACAATACTGTGTTAATTTCAGGTGTACAGTGTAGTGATTCCATATTTTTGCAGACTGTACTCCGTTGCAGGTTATTACAAGATAATGACTATAACTCCCTGTGCTATATGGTATATCCTTGTTGCTTGTCTGTAGTATACATAATGGACTATCTCTTCATCCCATGTCCCTAATTTGCCCCTCCCTCACCCTTTGGTGACCACAAGCTTGTTTTCTATGAGTGTGTTTCCGTTTTGCACATACATTCATTTGTATTATTCTTCACTGTCCACATGTGAGGATGTACAGTATTTGTCTTTCTCTGACAGTTCACTAAGCATAATATTCTTTAGGCCTATCCACGCTGCTGCAAATGGCAAATTCTTATTTTATTTTTTTTATGGCTGAGTAATGCTCCGTTGTGTATATGTACATTGCACATACATTCATTTGTATTATTCTTCACTGTCCACATGTGAGGATGTACAGTATTTGTCTTTCTCTGACAGTTCACTAAGCATAATATTCTTTAGGCCTATCCACGCTGCTGCAAATGGCGAATCCTTATTTTATTTTTTTTATGGCTGAGTAATGCTCCGTTGTGTATATGTACTCCAGCTCTTAATCCAGTCACCTACGGAGAGGCACTTGGTTTTCTTCCGCGTGCTGGCGGTTGTAAATAGCGCTGCTGTGAACCCTGGAGTGCACGAACCTTTTCACATTAGTGTTAGATTGCGGCATCATGTGCTAGTTCTAGCTTCAGGCTTTGGAGGAACCTCCATATTGTTTTCCATAGAAGCTGCAGCTTGGTTGAGTTTCCCACGGCTTCTACATCTATAATGTGGGGGTGGCCCTGGATACTCTCAAGATCCCCCCGTGTTCTGCTCTTCTGAGTGAGGTCCTTGGACCAGCGGCATCAGCGTGACTTGGCTAGGAAGGCAGAAGCTCAGGCCCCATTCCACCTGCTGAATCAGAATCTGTTTTGATAAGACGCTGGGATGATTCAAATACAAGTTAACGTTTGAGGGACGCCCACTTCTCTCTACACTCTCAAGTTGCCGCTTGAGGCTTTGGCAAGGAGGCGTGTAAATGAAGACTGGAGTTTGCCGCTAGGATCCCCCAAACGCCAGAACACCACCCAGCAGTAGGGGTTGCCAGGCTAGTTATTTAATGAGTTTTATGATACATTCAGTCTTCCAGACCTCAAGGCAATTTGACCATTAAAGAAATAACTTTTTTAAGGTAGCCCAAAACAAGGCAACTCAAGCGCATGATGGGATTAGCGTGGTGGCACTGAAGTCAGAGCCGCACCACGCGAGTCCCTCTCCATCCGCCACCACGGCAGTCCTCAGCGCTGATTACGGCGCATTGTCTCATCAAATTAAACACCAAAGGGATGTTGTAAAGGCAACACATGGCCCTTTTTCAAAAGCAGTTAGCCTGGCATCGCGCAAGCGGCCCCATCGTGGCTCTCCCCGCCCCGCCTCCCCGAAACCGTCTAAATCAACGCATTGAGGGTATTAGCTTTTGCAAAACAATGTCTCATAAAAGTAGTTCCTTCTAATTGCGGGCTTGCAAGCGCGACCGGGATGTGAGACATGAAGGAGAGGAGACGGAATCAGGTTAGCAGGAGGAAATCAACTGTCCGTCTTTTCCTGTTTGCTCATCCAGGTGGCAGCCGTCACGGCAGAGAAGAGGTCTGTTCTCAGACCCGCCACGTGGAGGCATGTGGAGCTCTCAGAGATCTATTTTTTGGCCCTCTCTATTAGGCATGGCAGACAGGGGGGTAGGTTTAAGAATCCAAATAGGAATAATTACATGCATTTAAAAGACCTGCTGAAAGGGAGAAGATTTTCTTTAATGATCGGGAGAGAGTGGGGAGGGTGTTGTGTGGAAGAGTCAGCCTTGGGGCAGCTTTGTCAGCCTCTGGTGGGTTCAGTGGAACCTTCAGGCTTTATAAGAGACAGTTTATAGGCCACTGAAAGGTGAAGCTTTTCCCTTGAATTTCAAGAGAAAAGTCATCAGCAACATTAGGAGCAGTGTTTTTGATTGTTATTTTGCACTGATGCGGCTGGTCTTTCCTCCAAGGAGCACGAACACTCACCTAAGTGTAATTAGCAAAAAGCAGTCCTCACAGAGGGCTTCCCTGGTGGCTCAGCAACAAAGAATCTGCTTGCTATGCAGGAGACTGCCCGCAAGGCAAGAGACTTGGGTTCTATCCCTGGGTTGGGAAGACCCTCTGGAGAAGGAAATGTCAACCCACTCCAGTATTCCTGCCTGGGAAATCCCATGGACAGAGGAGCCTGGCGGGCTACATTCCATGGGGTCCATGACTTAACAACTAAACCACCACCTCTCCTCATAGAGCCCCTGTGAGCCCTGCATGGGATGGTGCCAAAACCATCTTCCTCTCTGCAAATTGCAACCCTTTTTCCCACCCTCCACTCAAAGCATCCCCAAAATAAAAGAGCTTAACCAACTTGGTTGGGTATGGGGTTTCCATTCAGATAGCCATGGAGTATGTCAAGTCATTTTGCAGTACACCTTTAATTAATTCAGGGCTGTTTGTCAATTATATTGCAATAAAACTGAGGGGGGAAGATTGCCATGGGTCACTTCCTACCTTCTAGTTTGTGTGTGGCCCTTTGTCACCTCTCACTATACCATGGGGCTTCCTTAGTGGCTCAGTCAGTAAAGAATCTGCCTGCGATGCAGGAGACCCGGGTTCTATCCCTGGGTTGGGAAGATCTTCTGGAGAAGGAAATGGCAACACACTCTAGTACTCTTGCCTGGGAAATCCCATGGACAGAGGAGCCTAGTGGGCTACAGTCCACGGGGGTCACAAAAGTCGGACAGGACTTAGCAGCTAAACCACCATCACCTCCACCAAAAAGTTGCCCACCACCCCTAGGGGCAGCCCTAAGTCTGTAACCCCTTCTGTGTCTATTCAGAGACAAATACAACCAAGCGGGTAGGGAATCTGACTCACAGCCTGAAAAACAAAACTTTTGTGTGTGTGTGTTATTGAAAAATAAGAAATGATTTTTTTTTTAACTTTTGCAAATACGCTGTAGAGGGTAAAATAAAAGGTGAAAATCTTATCAACTGACCATCTTTCTGACCAACCTTCTCCCTCTGCTCAAGGGTGCCCCTGTTACTGGTATGTTCTGTATTTTGAAAGGGATCTTAGATGGTGCCCAGTGAATTTCCCAATAGCTACTGGAATCTCCTCTGTGAGATGAGAATGCTGTAGAATGAGGCAAAAATACTGTTGTAACTTCACCCTGATGGGAATATCTCACAAATAACATAGGCTTTCACGCTGGAAGTTGGGAGATACTGAATTTTGATAACTTTTTTAAACTCTGGGAGGATCTTAGGGGTGTTAGTTTACCCTTCATGAAACAGACATGATAAAACCCAGTACCTTTCTACCACGGATACCTAGCATCCAGGACAATAGAATCCAGGAGAGTGGCAATTTTAGTGGCTCAAAATTCCAAGCCTTTTTCCTTAACCAAATGAAATCTTTAAAACTTTAAATAGACAGAAGCTGCATGAACCATCATTGAGGTCATTGCCTGGCAAAAGAGCAACTCATAATGTAAAAGGATGATTTTAATGAGAAATAAAACTCATCTATAGGTCTAATTAAAAACATTCAGCATGGAAAGAGTTCATTATAAACGTCATGGAAACATTGTGCTCTGGCTGGAATAACAGGGCGTATGTGTCTTAGAGTGGGGAGTGGTCCCTCCATTATGAGCCTGAGAACACAGCACAAATCTATGCCCCCAACCAGGATAAGGCGGGATCCAGTGACCTGGTGGCTCCTGATGTGGGATTCATGGGGCTTGGTGCACATGCAGAGTCCTTTTCATTCAGCTGAAATAATAAATAGGCTTAACCAATTTAAATGATCTTAATAAACTTGTAACCCTGGCATTAGGGCCACTTCGGGATCTACTGCAGCTGAAGCGTAGCAACCAACCAACCTGCTGGGGAAGGAGCTACTCAAAACACACCTGTGATGAGTGATTCTTTGGTATCAATTTAAAGCCCAAACACTGATGCAATTTGGCCCTCTTTAGAGCCAGGCTGCCTCAGCCACTCTCTCCATTAATTAGTGTGAGCTGTAAGATGTTGCTAATAGCTACACATCTTGTAAACATGTTGAGCCGATCCTGCCCCTGAAGGCTGGCACTGTTAAGTGATATCTCAGCTGGGGCTGGCAGAGCCGGCGTCCCCATTAGGGACGAGCCCAGAGGTGTGCAGCCTCTGGGCAGAAATCAAAACATCATGCTCTGAGTGCTCCCTTTCTGTTGTGGTTCCCATAGAGGTGACTGCCTTTTAGTCATAATGATAATAATAATGAGGGGAATAAAAATAAAGAAGAGAGAGAGCGGCAGGAGACAAAACTTGCGTGTACATTCACTAGGGAACGTTTCTGATGAGGCCTGGTGGTGGCGTTCTGCAAATACTGGTTTCCTGCCACCAAGGTAAGCGAAGACCTCAACCTAGCAGAAAAGAAAGGCTCTTGGACTGAACCTCAGTCAGCTGAGATAACTGGTCAACCACTTTAGAGCTTCTAGCTACCCAAACTAAAACCATAGCGGAAGATGAGGAAAAAAGGTTTTGTGTTTGTCTGGTGGTTCAGACAGTAAAGAATCTGGCCTGCATTGCAGGAGACCAGGGTTCAATCCCTGGGTCGAGTAGATCCCCCGGAGAAGGGAATGACAACCCACTCCAGTATTTTTGCCTGGAGATTTCATGGACGGAGGAGCCCAGCAGGCTACAGTCTTTGGGGTTGCAAAGAGCTGGACATGGCTGAGTGACTGACACTATCAATCTCAACCCAGCTTTCAGCTAGGAAACTGCTAAGGGTGAAGAAAGGATGAGTGGAGAGGTAGAGAGGCCCCATGGACGCAGTACAGTTGGTCTGCTAACTTCATGCTCAAATTCTTTTGCAAGATTATGTTCTGTTCTAAGTGTGCAGAAAGGGTGATAGGAAACCAAGGAGAGAGGAAGCCTGAGTTTGGAGTCAGCTCATTCCTGCTTGCCTGCAGCCAGTTTCAGCACTAGAAGTCCAATGTCCAGGGAAACCTCAGTCCCAGACAGACCAGGACAGTTGGCCACCCTACTTGGAGACACAGAGGGGCATGGTGGAGAAAGACCCCCAAAGACCATGTCATCCAACTTCCTCATCTTATACAAGCGGAAGCTGAGGTGCAGTGGGGTCCTTGAGAAGCACAGCCTGGGACGCAGGTCCTCTTAAAGATGACTAGATGTACTGTCTTGTCAGGTGGGTGAAATCACCAGCGGTTACTAAACGCAGACATGACATAAGACAGAGTAAAGTGGGCTCTCATCCCAGTTCTGCCACTAAATGGGGGCCTGGGACAAGATAATTCCCACCTGCTAAGCATACTCCACTGACTATTTCTTTAACCTGAATGATATTCCTTTAGGGAGGTTTAATATATCCACTTACCTGGTGAAAAATTGAGTTCAGAGGAATCAAGTAACTGGCGTAATATAATGTAATTATTAATTATAATTAATGTAATGTAACATAAGAGGTGAAATCTGAAGGTGGACTCCTTTGGCATCAAAGTAAATATTTTTCCCAGGATAGCACTTGACAACATGAAACTGTTGGCAAATTCCAACATCCTCCCATGAAATGACTCATCCCAGAATGAAAGTGAAAGTGTTATTTGCTCAGTCATGTCCAATTCTTTGCAACCCCATAGACGGTAGCCCACCAAGGCCCTCTGTCCATGGGATTCCCCAGGCAAGAGTACTGGAGTGGATTGCCCTTCCCTTCTCCAGGGAATCTTCCCAACCCAGGGATCAAACCCAGGTCTCCAGCATTGCAGGTGGATTCTTTAACATCTGAGCCACCAGGGAAGCACCTAGAATGCCCAAATGGTGGATAATTGAAGGACGTGTACCTTATCTGTTTCCAAGAAGGATTTGCTATAGTTCAATCCCTGGGTCAGGATTTAGCTTAGCCAGATTACATGTATTGACCTGAGCTTGCTTTTCTTTTCTCTTTTCTTTTACAAGAGTCTACCAGCACTGATAGATTTTAAAAAATTTTAAGTCATCAGCTTCTTATCTCTGCCAGAATCAGAATAGAAGCTCCATAAGGACAGGAACTGTATTCACTATTATAAGCCAGGACACATATACCTGGCCATGGTAGGTGTTTCATCTTTCATCTTTTTTGAAAGGAAGAACTTCAAACTTAAACATGTATAAATGTCAAATATTTATGCTGTATATTTTTATTTTATAATGGATTTCAAAGTTGATTACAAACCAATAAACAAGGAAGTAAATGTCAGGGAAACAAAGATATATCTGCCAGAAATTTTTTACCCCCAAAAATTAT
>SJYT01020755.1:354855-441683 GCA_006410635.1 Cephalophus harveyi | reverse complement strand
TTTTACCCCAAAAAATTATTGGATGAGTTCTTAAAAATATGTGTGTATTTTTTTTTAATTAAATATTTTAGTTATCCTAAAAGAGATTGCTATTTAAAGAATCACTTTTTTGGTGTGGTTCCTGTAATAAAACAAAGAAATGAAACTTTAAAGTTAAGTCTCATTTCCCTTTATTTACAGGGAGCACAAAGCTGAATGGGTTGTATTTTGTAATTATTATTTTTGCCTTTTACATATTTACCAAGTATCTATTGTCAAAATAATAAATAATCAGAAGTCTTTAAGCTGATTTTTAAAGTAAGTCTTTAGGTCTTTTCTAAATGATTAACATTTTCTAAATTAAAACTTCACGGTTTAGTCTTTAAGTTGTATTTGACTCTTACAACCCATGGACTATAGCCTGCCAGACTTCTCTGTCTGTGGAATTCTCCAGGCAAGAATACTGGGATGGGTTGCCGTTTCCTTCTCCAGGGGATCTTCCCGACTCAGGGATCGAACCCGGGTCTCCTGCAGTGCAGGCAGATTCTTTACTGACTGAGCCACCAGGGAAGCGTAATAAACACATGCAAGCACCTCTGTTTCTTCAGCATGTATGTTACACATGTGCATGTGCACTCAGCCACTTTAGTCGTGTCTGACTCTTTGAGACTCTATGGACTATAGCCCACCAGGCTCTTCTGTCCATGGATTCCCCAGGCAAGAAAACTGGAGTGGGTTACGGTGCTCGCCTCTGGAGGATCTTCCTGACCCAGGGATCAGACCCGAGTCTCTGTGTTTCCTGCATTGCAGGCAGATTCTTTACCAGAGAGCCACCAGAGAAGCCAGATTTCCTCTAATACTATGGCTTCCCAGGTATCACTAGTGGTAAAGAATCTGCCTACCATCGCTGGAGATGAAAGAGACATGTCCACCACATCTTTGAAACATGTATTTGACAGTGTTGAGTAAATAAGAATAGATCACATAACTTCAAAAATGTTATTGAAACAGCCTCAGCCTTAGAACACATTTTAGAGGAAAAAAAAAAGTAAACTCTTTTATAGAGTTAATCATAATAAATAATAAAGCTATAAGTCAGCTTTGACAGCTGGAGATCAGAAAATAAACTTAAAAGCTATATATGGTGTTTGGAGTTTATGTATAGATGTAATGATCTGAGAAATAACTTCCTGATTGGATTGTACTAACTCTGTGTTAGATGTGCTATTAAGATACTGATGGACATCATCTTTCTTTGTGGATACAAGAGGTCTAGTACAATAAAGAATTGATTAAATCTGTGACCATTTCAAGGCAAACAGTGCATAAAATACCCATACTACATCAAGGAAGTGTGTTAACAGATGCATGAAGCCATGTGACTCTGCTGCTTTGGCTTAGTCTTTGTATCTCCCTAGAACTATGACTAATCCTCTTTATCTGAAAAACTTCAAAGACTCTGACTTGACACACATGGCATACATATAACAGACAAACTTAGATCCTGCCAGCAGGTAATCAGAAGTAACAAAAAGGTGTCTCTTGGTGGAGAATTGTCTTGTTGTCCAAGGCATCACTTCAGTTGACCCAACAGAAACTCATCCTGTCGCAGCCCACTGCTCAGAGGAAGAATGAAGGCTGGTTTGCTGAGGCAAAAAGTAGCATAGCCGATCAGACTCTGAAGTGATCAACTGCATCCCACTGTATTTACTTCAGTTCAGTTTATTTCAGTCGCTCAGTCGTGTCCAACTCTTTGCGACCGCATGAATCGCAGCACGCCAGGCCTCCCTGTCCATCACCAACTCCCGGAGTTCACCCAGACTCATGTCCATCAAGTCAGCCATCTCATCCTCTGTCATCCCCTTCTTCTCCTGCCCCCAATCCCTCCCAGCATCAGAGTCTTTTCCAGTGAGTCAACTCTTCCCATGAGGTGGCCGAAGTACTGGAGTTTCAGCTTTAGCATCATTCCTTCCAAAGAAATCCCAGGGCTGATCTCCTTCAGAATGGACTGGTTGGATCTCCCTGCAGTCCAAGGGACTCTCAAGAGTCTTCTCCAACACCACAGTTCAAAAGCATCAATTCTTCGGTGCTCAGCCTTCTTCACAGTCCAACTCTCACATCCATACATGACCACAGGAAAAACCATAGCCTTGACTAGACGGACCTTAGTCGGCAAAGTAATGTCTCTGCTTTTGAAAATACCATCTAGGTTGGTCATAGGTTTTCTTCCAAGGAGTAAGCGTGTTTTAATTTCATGGCTGCAGTTACCATCTGCAGTGATTTTGGAGCCCCCCAAAATAAAGTCTGACACTGTTTCCACTGTTTCCCCATCTATTTGCCATGAACTGATGCGACCAGTTGCCATGATCTTTGTTTTCTGAATGTTGAGCTTTAAGCCAACTTTTTCACTCTCCACTTTCACTTTCATCAAGAGGCTTCTTAGTTTCTCTTCACTAGATGTGTATAAGAGACAGGGCAAGAATACTGGGATGGGTTGCCGTTTCCTTCTCCAGGGGATCTTTCTGCATTCAGGTGCTTATATCTTTCCTTTTCTCCTTTGCTTTTCGCCTCTCTTCTTTTCACAGCTATTTGTAAGGCCTCCCCAGACAGCCATTTTGCTTTTTTGCATTTCTTTTCCATGGGGATGGTCTTGATCCCTGTCTCCCGTACAATGTCACGAACCTCATTCCATAGTTCTTCAGGCACTCTATCTATCAGATCTAGGCCCTTAAATCTATTCCTCACTTCCACTGTATAATCATAAGGGATTTGATTTAGGTCATACCTGAATAGTCTAGTGGTTTTCCCTACTTTCTTCAATTTGAGTCTGAATTTGGCAATAAGAAGTTCATGATCTGAGCCACAGTCAGCTCCCGGCCTTGTTTTTGTTGACTGTATAGAGCAGCAGCATAGTGGTCAATATTGTCTTATCTCTGACAATGGGAAAATGTTTTTTTCCACTGTGTGAAGCATCTATTCCTAATTAAAATTTTTAAATAAAAAATGGCTGTTAAATTTTGATATAAAGCTCTTTTGGCCACCAAAGTCATAATTATAGGGGTTTTGCCTTGTGATTTATTAATATAGTGAATATGATATCATATTTCATAATTTCAAACTATCTTGAATTCTTATAATTTTTGCATTTTAATAAACTGACTTTTATATGCTAAGATCTTTTAGAATTGACCTAAGGATATATAATAAAAAGATATATTGATGTTTCTATTCTCTCTGACACTGTAGGAAAGGGGATGCTGTTAATACAGTTCTAGAATTGTTTTGCTGAAAGCAAAGAATAATAATAATGTAGTTCACACTTATATAGCATTTACTCTGTGACAGAGGCTAATCTAACAGCTTTGCATGTATGAATACCCTGATGCTGGGAAAGATTGAAGGCAGGAGAAGAAGGGAGTGACAGAATGAGATGGTTGTGTGACTCAATGGACATGAGTTTGAGCATGACATGACTTAGCAACTGAACAGCAACAATGCCTTCAATCCTCAGAGCAGCTCTGTAAAGAAAGTACTGCCGCCATCATCATCATCATCATCTTTGTTTTTCAGATGAGGAAACTGAGCTTAAGTAACTTGTTCAACGTGACACAGGTATTAAGTGACAAAGTCCAGACAATTTGTCATGAGAAATTATGCTTTGATTCACTAAGTCACTCATTTATTCAACTGTAACATGTACTTGGGCTGCCCAGGCAGCTCAGTGATAAAGAATCCACTTGCCAATACAGGAGACTTGGGGTCAATCCCTGGGTCAGAAAGATCCCCTGGAGAAGGAAATGGCAACCCACTCCAGGATTCTTGCCTGGGAAATCCTGTGAACAGGGGAGTCTGGAAGGCTACAGTCCATGCAGTCACAAAAAGTCAGACATGACTTAGTGGCTAAACAACAGCAACATGTACTTACTGAGTGCCTCCTATTTTGAAGGCACTACATAGTATACTTTCCTTTAAAAAAAGAAAGGCAAATAAATAGTTAGGCCCAAGTAATGAATCTAATGTTGATATCCCTTTAGTCTAGGCAGTATTTTCATAAATCTTTCTCCCTTACCTTTTAATATTTGATTTATTAAATATGTATTTAATATCTGTCTGTCTTACTGAGACCCAGTATGTAGACTGAGAGAATATTAAGCTTAGCCCAAGATCCTAGGTTAGTGTGATGGCATCCTGACAGATCCTATGTGGGTGCCCATAGTTACAAGGGAAAGCTAAGTACCAAATGTCTTCAAAAATCAGTTTGCTAAGGAGACTACAGATGACATTGCCAGGCACAAAATGTATTGTCTAAAAAAGGTAGAAAACTAGCTAGGCTCAGATGTATGACATGACACAGCGTTCTTGGTCAAGAAAGGGGTGAAAAAAGGGGGGAGGAAGTTGTTCCTCATATCCATCAGCACAAGAAAATCACCGAGTACCAGCCACAGGCAGAAGGCGAGACTGGAGCCATGACCAGGAGGTGACTTTCACACCATGTGTCTTTCCCCTGCCCCAGAGTCCCTGTGGCATTTTTAAAATGCTGGTCCTTGATACCTTCTATTCAGTTCGGTTCAGTTCAGTTTCTCAGTTGTGTCCGACTCTTTGCGACCCCATGGACTGCAGCACACCAGGCCTCCCTGTCCATCACCAACTCCTGAAGTTTACTCAAACTCATGTCCATCGAGTCAATGATGCCATCGAACCATCTCATCCTCTGTCGTCCCCTTCTCCTTCCACTTTCAATCTTTTCCAGCATCAGGGTCTTTTCAAATGAGTCAGTTCTTCATATCAGGTGGCCAAAGTGTTGGAGTTTCAGCTTCAGCATCATTCCTTCCAATGAATATTCATGACTGATTTCCTTTAGGATTGACTGGTTGGATCTCCTTGCAGTAGGCGGGACTCTCAAGAGTCTTCTCCAACACCACAGTTCAAAAGCATCAATTCTTCTGTGCTCAGCTTTCTTTATAGTCCAGCTGTCACATGGATATATATATATAAAGGGATATACCCAGTTGGTGCTAGTGGTAAAGAACTGGCCTGCTAATGCAGGAGAAATAAGAGACAAGGTTCGATTCCTAGATCAGGAAGTCATGACAACCCACTCAAGTATTCTTGCCTGGAGAATCCCATGGACAGAGGAGCTTGGAGGGCTGCAGTCTATAGGGTCTCAAAGAGTCGGACGTGACTGAAGCAACTTAGCATGCATGCACTCAAAGGGATATAAAACTATAGGCAAGATGGCTCCAGCCCTGGCTTACCTTTTTCCAGCAGTGTGATCTCTATACCTTAACGACTCTGAACGTGAGTTTCTTCATCTATGACTTGAGGATAACAGCATTCTGTCTCCCAGCGCCACTGAAAAATCAAAGGAGACGATGTATATGAAAGTTGCTTCTATGCTGCAGAGCCCATACAAGTGGTAGTTATTATTAGCTTGTTTCCAAATGTTGAATCTTGACAGTAAAGACTACAGCAAACATTTTTAAACACATAATGTTCAACTTCTTTTGAATTCCTTGCCTAAGAGGGATTCCAAGAAGTCTGATTACTGGATCAAAAAATATGAACAGTTTGATTCACGTTAGATCTGAATGGCTGCCTGATTTTCAAATGCTTTGAACCAATTTCCATTATAACTGGCTGCATGTGGAAGTAGCGTTTTTGCCAAGGCCTCATGGACACAGCAAATTTTTATTTTAAAACACATTGGCTAATTGTATACGTTGTTATTTCCATTTTGGACTACTGGTGAAATCTGAGCATTTTTCATGTCTTCCTTTATGAAAGATAATTCCTCGTGTGTGTGACTACTGATCTATTTATACATGACCAAATTTCCCCTGGTATTGAGAGAGAGACAATAGCATGTGGAGAAACCAACTTGAGCTTTAAAATATCACTTATGTATAGGCATATTTGCAGGATTCTGTGGTCAGTAAACTCTCAAAAACCAAGGACCCAAGTTGCAAAGATTTTCTTGAAATGCAGCCCTGCACGATGGTTTACCCACATCTGATGCCTGACGCTGAATCTTTGGTCTTTTCTGTAGCGTGTTGCCTACAGAATTTGACAGTGTTGCCTCTGTGAATCCCAGGAGATCAGGAGATGGGGAGACCGCGTAGCCTGGAGTGGGCTTTCGGGAAAGTCTTGAGAGAGAAGGCAAAATTGCCCCGCCGCAGATCAGTGAGAGCAGAACACGGACACGAGGAGCTGGTCCATCGAAAGCACTTGGTGCCTGGCCTCGGTGCTCGGCTGTCCTGTCCACGGGGAACTTCCGCTCCATCCAGGAGATGCGTGTTCACAGAGTCAGGACTTGGAAGTAAACAGCAAACCACAAAACACAGAGGTAACTATAAGAGAGCTCAAATGATAGTATGTAATTATAATATGTGTGCGAATATAATGGCATGATATTTGAGTAAGATGTTATAATACTTGAGTATTACTATATTAGAGTAATATTTGAGTATGCCTCTATAATATGTGAATATTGACCCTATAGAATATTCTTTGAGTATGGATTAATCTTATAGCATGTGAGCATTAGTGCATGTGTGCATTCTAAGTCGCTTCAGTCGTGTTTGACTCTGTGACTCTTTGGCCCAAAGCCCGCCAGGCTCCTCCATCCATGGGATTCTCCAGGCAAGAATATTGGAGTGGGGAGCCATGCCCTCTTCCACGGGATCCTGACTCAGGCCTGACTCAAACCCAGGTCTCTTTCCTCTCCTGCATTGGTACATTATTTACCACTAGCCCCATCCAGAGAGCCCAACTCAACCCTATGGACTCGTTTTACAGATGAAAACATTGAGGTTCAGAGAAGTCGTGTGAATTGCCTAAGGTCACAGGAGCCAAGTTAAACCCACCTGAAGCCCGGAAGTGTACATCCGATGGTATTTATATTGTGTCTCCTGAGTATGTGGCAAGCTTCTGTTTACTTACATTATCTCATGCAATTCCTCCAACCTTTCCAGATGAGCAGTCGGTCCTCCTTAGCCCTGGCTCGTAGGATGGCACTGAGGCTCAGGGAGATAAAATCGCCCAGGCTGTTGATGGCAGAGCGGGATGAGCTAAAGTCGGTCTGACTCCAAAGGCTGTGCTCATTCCATGACCCAGCCAGTCTCCCCAGGAGGTGATGGGTCCACATTGCGGCTGTGGGGGAGTCAGAAAGCTGCGGGAACCATCTGAGGCAGGGGTGCTGTGACTCTGCAGAAAAGCTGATGGGCCGGGAGCCACAGAGACCCACAGCATTTACCTGGAGCTCAACCAAGCGGCAGTTTGGTTCTGAAATGAGTGCTCCCATCTTCACGGCCCATCAATGAAAAAGAGACCAAAACCCCAGGACTTATCACGTCATTTGGGGCAGGCCATGAACATGAACCATAACCAAAAGAATTCTTTGCCATTAGAGGTAATCAGTAAAAACGCATTGTTTGCTTGCTCAAGGTAGCAAATCTCTTTCTTTTCCTAAACCTTAAGACACGCAC
Source organism: Cephalophus harveyi (assembly GCA_006410635.1). Classification (NCBI taxonomy): domain Eukaryota; kingdom Metazoa; phylum Chordata; class Mammalia; order Artiodactyla; family Bovidae; genus Cephalophus; species Cephalophus harveyi. The sequence goes on along the minus strand of SJYT01020755.1, from coordinate 434,220 downwards.
AAACAATGCACTATAATTGTCAGTTTGTTGATAAACAGGTTTATTAATGCAAGTTTCTCTTTGTTTTTTGCCTTGTACCTTGTGAAATCCTAGTGAAGAAAAGTAAGCATTAACCAAGTAAAGTTTTCGAGTAAGAATGAAAATACTTTTCTCACTTTATTTAAATAGAGAAAGTTAATCTTTCAGGTAAACAGTTTTCAAAAAGTGAAAATGTTTCTCTCACCTTATTTAAATAGAGAAAATTTATTCTTCAGGTTTAGGGTTCTGCTTTTTTAAATATATGGTTTATCGGACTCACAGACGTAAAGAAGGAATTTATTGTTATTGGGGGGGAGATGGGGGAGTGTTGGGGGAAGGGATAGGTAGGGAGTTTGGGATGAACATGGACACACTGCTCTATTTAAAATGGATAACCAGCAAGGACATACTGTGTAGCACAGGGAACTCTGCTCACTATTCTGTAACAACCTAAAAGAGAAAAGAATAGATACATGTATATGCATAACTGAATCACTTTGCTGTCCACCTGAAACTATTACAATGTTTTCAATCAACTCTACCCCAATATAAAATAAAAATTAAAAAATAAGATAAAATAAAATATGTGCTTTATTAAGAAGGATTTTGTGTTATTCTCACACACTTTCATATTAATTTGCATCCCGTCTTTTTCAGGAAATATAACAACATTGTGTGCACGTGTGCTCAGCGGCTCAGCCATACCCAGCTCTTTTCAACCCCATGGACTACAGCTCGTCAGGGTCTTTCTGTCATGAGATTTCTCAGACAAGAATACTGAATGGGTTGCCATTTCCTCCTCAAGGGGATCTTCCTAACCTCCTCAATAAAGTTTGAGAGGCAGGATTTTCAATTTTCAACATGTAATAATGGCCCCCCCAACCTATTTCTGGCTAAGAAAGGGTCAGTGGGAAAATAACTGGATCGAACACATGTCTCCTGCATTGTAGGCGGATTCTTTACCTGCTAAGCCATCAGTATGATTATATTAATCATCTGAATTAAATATAATATACTTTGTTATTGACTTTCATTTCATTCATTAACATCCAGTACAAAGATTAGGCCATGTTTGCATAATGATCATTGCAAATTATTCTAGGTAAACATTTAATATTTTAAAAACTCAGAATCTTTTCATAAAGTTTCTTTTTTAAAAAATTACAATTAAACTGATAGTNATATTATCAAAAAGTTCCATTTCAGAAGTAGGAGGGGAAAACTTTACTATCTGTGAGCCCTTTGACAAGTTACTTGCTTTCTCCATCCCTCAGTTTCATCCATAAAAATGAGAGAGTAATTGTACTTCACAGGGTTGCTATGAAGATTAAAAGCGGTAGCATATTTAAAAACACTCAGAACATGAGCAATACATAAAGAAATGTGAACTATTATTACTGTCTCTTATACACATCTAGATGTGTATAAGAGACAGATTTATAGTGACTAAAGGAAATCAAAGTCATAGTAAATTAGCATCATATTATAGCAAATTAATTTGAAATCTATTTACATTGTGTTTTCATTTTATTTACAGTTTGATGGCTTAAAAATTTGTGCTATTTCTGTACACCTGAAATTAACACAATAGGGTAAATCAATTATACTTCAATAAAAATTATTTTTTTTAATTATGCCATTTCTCCATGCCTATTATTACTTGAATCTTATGCAAAAAAAAAAAATATATATATATATGTATATATACTGATCTTCCCTGTAGCTCAAATGGTAAAGAATCTGCTTGCAATGCTGGAGACCCGGGTTCAATCCCTGGGTCGGGAAGATCCCGTAGGGAAGGCAATGGCAACCCACTCCAGTATTCTTGCCTATAGAGTCCCACAAACAGAGGAAACTGGCAGGCTACTGTCTGTGGGGTCGCAAAGGGTCCGACACGACGGAGTGACTATACCATAACCATATGCAAAAAAAATGTCTGTTAGAACCAGAGATGATTTCGAAATCAACTGAAACACAAATTTGTTGCATTAATAGACCAAGTTACAAAATGTAATCCAACCTTGAACTGTGGATGATTAGTGTATGTTGAATGTGGTAAAGAACAATTGACAGAATTGAGTTTGCCCTGGGGAAACATGTTATGGCACAATGTTGAAACAGATTTTTTACACTTTCAACTGGAAGAGGGAGAGAATTTGCATGAATAGCACAGGATAGGACTGTGGTCTCTAGAGCTGCAAAATGTGGGTCTTTGTAACCTTCATTTAGCACCCTTGCAAATCCTTTGAATAAACATGGACATATTTTAAATTTTTTAAAGAACTGATTTCTGGAATTCCAAAACATTTTTCCCATATTTCAACAGCCATAAAATTACAAACAGAATAATAACAATATTCTGCAAGGATGTGTGGTTTTGTATGAACACATTAAAAAAAAATTTACAGTTGTTTTTAACTGGCTGGGCTCAGTTTACGGTGTGAGTGTGTGGCTGACGGCTACAGTTCTAAGGAAAAATGGATGTGAGTGTTTATTTGTGATTGTTTGCTACCCATAACCACATTGACAGCATTGGTACATAAGGCTGGTGACAAAAATAAAATACTAGCAAGCTATACAACTCTCCTGGGGGAAATCAGAGCCCAAGAAAGGGCAGTCTCCCCATACCAGGCCCCAGTTCTGCCAGGCTTGTTAGGACACTGAGGTCTGGAGCCTAGCACCATCTGCCAAGGGGCACTTGGCTTTGCCCACCTTTCCTACTTCAGCTTCAGAGCTGGGAACAGAAGGGCTGAAAGATCGTGTGCAACAGGCAAGCATCAGTGCGTGCCCCCATTTATGCACATAGCCTCCTCTTTTCTCATTCATTGTGCCCCTTCTTAGTCTCAGCTCTTGATTAAAGATCTGATAACCACGTTGACATCCTCCTGTCAATTTAAATACTCGGGTTGCTTCTTTGATTTAAATCTGAGGGACTTCCCTGGGGATCCAGTGATTAAGACTCCAAGCTCCCAGTGCGGGGGGCTCCGGTCCGATCCCTGGTCAGGGAACTAGATCCTGCATGCCACAACTGAAGATCCCCATGCTCCAGTGAAGATCCTGCCTGCTGCAACTAAGACCCGGCACGGCCAAATACGTAAATAAAAATAAATACCTATATTAAATCTGAAACCTTACCTCTGAGATGTATCGAGAGCGTTAGAAGTTATAGTTCTCTCACAAAAGCAGAACACTGATGGGCCACAGGCCCAGGTGACCAGGCCTGCTAAGTCCTGGGTCTCAAAGCTGCAGGGGCCTCCAGGGGCCACCTGGTTGGGCCTTCGCCCCTCTAGGCAGCAAGGTCACAGGCCTGGTGGCTGTCTGTCAGCTCAGTGAGGACACGGCACGAGGGCGGCCCCAGGCCCTTGGTCCCACCCGGCCACCTGGTGGAGTCAGTGCCTCCCTGTACTGAGCTAAACAAAGACCGCTTGGCGTGGGCTCCGTGACGTTTACAGCCGCGGCCCCGAGAGAAGACGGTGAAACAGCAGGTGATGACACGCAGGCCGTCATCACACAGGCCTGGCCCCGTGGACGAAAGGAAGAGCGTGCATTACATGGCCTTTTCAGCTCCTTCTGAGCTCTCCAATTCTGAGAATCATAACAGCTAGGGCAAAGACAGCTTTTTAAATAAATTTTTATTGGACTATAGTCAATTTGCAGTGTCGTGCCCATCTCTGCTACATAGCAAAGTGATTCAGTTACACACATAGAGACATTCTTCTTTATATTCTTTTCCATTATGGTTTATCACAGGATATTGAATGTAGTTCCCTGTGCTATACAGTAGGACTTTGTTGCTTATCCATTCTAAATGTAATAGTCTCCATCTTGCTGTTGTTCAGTAGCTCTGTTGTGTCTGACTCTTTGCAACCCCATGCACTGCAGTATTCCCGGCTTCCCTGTCCTTCTCCATCTCCCAGAGTTTGCTCAAACTGACGTCCATTGAGTTGGTGATGCCACCCAACTGCTGGTGTTAGCAGTTTAGCTGATTGCTATTTAGCTCTGTCGTCCCCTTCTCCTCCTGCCTTCAATGTTTCCTAGCATCGGAGTCTTTTCCATGAGTCGGCTCTTTGTATCAGGTGGCCAAAGTGTTAGAGCTAAAAAATAGAAGATTATGAGAGCCCAAGGGATTAATTTATACCCCAGTGATAGACACCAGGAATGCAGCAGAGAAGAAGCAAACCCATGCCATCAACGAGCTTACCTACTAACAGGGGTGGGAAATGCCCCAGGGCCACTGGTGAGAGCACGTCTATTCTCACACCTTCCCAATCCAGCTCATGAAAGTCTATTTTGAAGTTAGAAATCGGTCACATAAACTATTGTTGTTGAGTCGCTCAATCGTCTCCAATTCTTTGCAACCCCATGGACTGTAGTCTTGTCCTCTGTCCATGGAATTTCCCAGGCAAGAATACTAGAGAGGGTTGCCATTTCCTTCTAGAGAGGATCTTCCCAACCCAAGGATCAAAGCCAAGTCTCTTGCATTGGCAGACAGATTTATCACTTAGCCACCAGGAAGCCCCAAATAAACCATACGTCTTTCAAATATAACTCTTCTGCAGTAATTTAGAAAAAGACTGAGGTAGCCCTTTGTGTACTCATGAGAAATGGACTTAAGAAATGCTAAGAATCCAGGATATAGTAACGCAGTTATTGTTGTTCAGTCGCTCAGTCGTGTCTGACTCTTTGTGACCTCATGGACAGCAGCGTATCAGGCCTCCCTATCCTTCACCATCTCCCAGAGTTTTTTCAGATTCATGTGCATCGAGTCGGTGAGGCCATCCAACCTCTGTCATCTCCTTCTCCTCCTGTCCTCAATCTTTCACAGTATCAGGGTCCTTTCTAATGAGTCAGCTCTTCTCATCAGGTGGCCAAAGTATTGGAGCTTCAGCTTCAGCATCAGTCCTTCTAATGAATATTCAGCATTGATTTTCTTTAGGATGGACTGGTTGGATCTCCTTGCAGTCCAAGGGACTCTCAAGAGTCTTCTCCAACATCACAGTTCGAAAGCATCAATTCTTCGGCGCTCAGCTTTCTTTATGGTTTAACTCTCACATTCGTACATGACTACCGGAAAAACCATAGCTTTGACTAGATGGACCTTTGTAAAGCACTTATCCTCCAATTAAAAAAAAAAAAGAAAATCCATGGACATAACAACTAGTGTGTTTCCATTATGCATTGTGGACATACACACAAAGATGCACACAGACATGCATGAATTTGTATATTAGAATAACTCTGGAGATTATACAAGAAATAGGAAGCATGGATTGACTCTGAAGAGAGGAACTGAAAAGCCCAGAGTAAGAAGAGGAGAAAACTTTTTTTTAAAATTGGAGTATATCTGACTTACAATGTTGTTAGCTTCAGATGTACAGCAAAATGATTCAGTTAAACGTATATATTTATTCTTTTCCATTATAGATTGAGATACTGGATATAGTTCAGTAGGACCTTTGTGTTTATCTGTTTTATACTTGTATCTGCTAATCCCAAACCACTAATTCATCCCTTTCCTCCCTTCCCCTTTGGTAACCCATGGACAGAGGAGCCTGGTGGGCGACAGTCCATGGGGTTGCAAAAGAGTCAGACATGACCTAGTAACAATATATACCTCATCTTTGTCCCTGCCTCTGTTGATGGACATTTAACTTCCATGCCCTGGCTATTGTAAACAGTGCTGCCATGAACACTGTAGGATGTGTATCTTTTTGAATTATGGTTTCCTCCAGATACATGCCCAGGAGTGGGACTGGTGGATTATATGGTGGATTTAGTTTAAGCTTTTTAAGGAACCTTCATACTGTTCTCCATAAAGTGGCTGTTCCAATTTACATTCCCACCAAGTCTGTAGGAGGAATACTTACTTTCATTGTGTTTCCTTTTTTTACTGTTTGCATTTTTATCTCACATGTTACTTTTTCAGTGAAAAAAACTAATAAAAAGTAAATACCCACACTTGGAAGGAATAAACTCAGTTTAATATTTCCTCTCATACTGTATTCAAACCAAAGTCAGCACAAGTTTAGTCACTCAGTAGTGTCCGACTCTGTGCAACCACATGGACTGTAGCCACCAGGATCCTCTGTCCATGGGATTTTTTCAAGGCAAGAATACTGGAGTGGGTTGCCATTTCCTCCTTCAGGGGATCTTTCCTGATCCAGGGACCAAGCCCATATTTCCTGCATTGCAGGCAGATTCTTTACTGCTGAACCACTGGGGAAGCCCGGGTGGATTAAAATTGTTAATTTTTAAAGGATTAACTGTGTGCTGCAATCATCAATGAAATAATTGCCTCAGGCAAGAATTATCAATGGATTAAAAAAGCCAGTGTGCCAGAGTTGGTTGGGGGAACAAGAGAGTCACACAGACTCAAAGCTTCCTCCCACAGATTACTTTTTAATTGTGGAAGAAAATTTAACTCGATCTATGGGTAAGGAATGATGTTTTCTAGCATAAAATCAAAAGAAGAAATCCACCCCCTGAAACACACACAAATTAAACAGGTCTGATTGCACACAAATTGAAATTTTCTTTCCCTCAAGAAAATTTCACTGTAAGCCTGATTAAGAAGTAAACTGCAAATTTCGTAAAATGAATATGGAAATGAGTTAGTCTATGTATTACATGGGCTTTCCAGGTGGTGCTAGTGGTTTAAAAAAAAAAAACCCTGCCTGCCAATGCAGGAGATGTAAGAGACCTGGGTTCAATCCCTGGGTTGGGAAGATTCCCCTGGAGGAGGAAATAGCAACCCACTCCAGTATTCTTGCCTGGAGAATCCTGTGGACAGAGGAGACTGGAGAGCTACAGTCCATGGGGTTGTAAAGAGTCAGACACGACTGAAGCAACTTAGCATGCATGCATGCAAGTGTTATATAAAAAGTTGACATAAATTGATTTTTAAAAAGTAAAACCACAATAAGAAAATGGACAAAGGAAAAAGATATTTCACAGAATGGATGATAATATGAAAAAAAAAGTCTTATCCCATCATCCACCAAAGTAATGCCAAGTAAGACGAAACTGTACTTTTCAAATTAGCCAAAATTCAAAATACGAGAGTACTTAAAGTAACAGGCACTGAAGCTGGAGGGCATATAAATTAGTTGAAATGTTCTAAAAAGAATTTAGCCAGTGTACATCAAGAATTAAAAAACAGTTCATATACATCAGCTCAATAATTCTACTTCTATGACACTAATCTAGATAAAAAAGCCAAATGCAAGCAAGACTTTATATCTAGAATATTCATCACATCATTGTTTATAATAGCAAACAGTTGGAAGGCCCTCAAACATAGGGAAATAGTTAATTACAATACTTCTGAAACTTCCATACAATAGACTATTCTGCAGCCAATAAAATCAGGGTTCTTTTGGTGAAATAGTAAGGCAGACAGGATCCCTATTTGGATATTTTTAAGAAAACTATTGAAAAAGAATTAGATTAACAATGACCATCTCTGTGTTGTGAGACTATACATGATTTTTATGTTCTTATTTATACTCCTTTGAGTTTGCTAAACACTTTATCATGATTTTATAATAGGAGAAAACTGTATGTAATAATGGTCATAGCAGCATCAAAGCTAATATTTACTGGACATTTCTTTTTTTGGTATTTATTTACCTGGTTGCTCCGGGTCTTAGTTGCAGCACGTGGGGACTTTGATCCTCCTTGTGGTGTGTGGGATCTAGTTCCCTGACCAGAGGTTGAACCCAGGCCCCCTGCACTGGGAGCTTGGGGTCTTAGCCACTGGACCACCAGGGAGTCCTTACTGCGTGTCTCTTACGTGCCAGACACGTTACCTGCACTATCTCATTTATAGATAATTCTGTGTTGGAAGGACTCGCATTACTCCCACTTTGCAGGTGAAAAGACCAAGTTCAATGTTAGTTCCAGAAACCACATCCGGCAGTCTCTCCCCAGAGTCCACATGTTTGAAGAATTTTAGCTGATGAAGGGAAATGAGTTCGATCATTAATAATTATGACAATTTTTTGTAATTAACAGAGAAAAATATTGACATCAAAATGTTAACAGTTGCTATGTCTATGGATGGAATTTAGGATGATTACAATATTTTATTTTTTTACATTTTTAAAAATAATCACAAAGTGAAGCGAAAGTCGCTCAGTCGTGTCCGGTTCTTTGTGACCCCATGGACTATATAGCCCATGGAATTCCCCAGGCCAGAATACTGCAGTGGGTAGCCATTCCCTTCTCCAGGGGATCTTCCCAACCCAGGGATCAAACCCAGGGCTCCCACATGGCAGACAGAGTCTTTATCAGCTAGGCCACAAGGGGAACCCCAAAATAATCATAGATTACTCTAATAATAAAGGAAAATTATAAAAAATATATAATGGAGTAATATTATGGGTTAATTTGGAAAACTCAGTTCAGTTCAGTCGCTCAGTCGTGTCCGGCTCTTTGCGACCCCATGGACTGCAGCACGCCAGCTTCCCTGTTCATCACCATCTCCCAGAGTTTACTCAAACTCATGTCCACTGAGTCTGTGATGCCATCCAAACATCGCATCCTCTGCCGCCCCCTATTCTGTTTGCCTTCAGTCTTTCCCAGCATCAAAGTCTTTTCAAATGAGTCAGCTCTTTACATCAAGTGGCCAAAGTATTGGAGTTTCAGCTTCAGCATCAGTCCTTCCAGTGAATATTCAGGACTGATTTCCTTTCGGATGGACTGGCTGGATTTCCTTGCAGTCCAGGGGACTCTCAAGAGTCAACTAATAGCCATGTAATAAGACACCTTATGTAGAAAATACATTTTAAGTTCCAAAAACGTGAAAACACAGCCCTCTACAGAGAGGTGGCTGGTTGCCCCATTTTTGATGATTCAGTATGCTTATAACATTGGTGGTACAATGGTAGAATTCTCACCTCCCAGTAAACTTACCCCTGGGTTTCCCTGGTGGCTCAGATAGTAAAGAATCTGCCTGTAATGCAGGAGACCCGGGTAATAGTACTTCCTCAGGGCCTATCCAGTACTTCTTTGTATCTACCAAAATGCTAGCACAATTTTTAAAATATAGAATTATCTTCATAAATGTCTATTGATGGAAAGTGGCAGTACTAAGAGAAATGTTCTGGGGATTTTTTTTTTAAATTAGGAGGCACAAGGACATGCAGCAAGCATCTTGTAAGGTGAATTGATCCCTACCTGAGTCCTATTAAAACCTAAAGCTGCACTGTCTATTATTCAGGTTCTTTCCAAGACAACTGGAGGAAGAAAGCCTGTGAATATAGACTATCAGAAAGAAGGCAAGCGAGATTCATTCTCAAATCCAAAGTTAGGTCCCAAGATACTTCCTCAGAAAGGCATTTGCTTCTGCTGCCTTCACTGAAGTGTTTGCTATAATTAACTATACCCCGTCTTCTCTTTCACCCACTCTACTCCCCAGAGTCCACATGTTTGAAGAATTTTAGCTGATGAAGGGAAATGAGTTCGATCATTAATAATTATGACAATTTTTTGTAATTAACAGAGAAAAATATTGACATCAAAATGTTAACAGTTGCTATGTCTATGGATGGAATTTAGGATGATTACAATATTTTATTTTTTTACATTTTTAAAAATAATCACAAAGTGAAGCGAAAGTCGCTCAGTCGTGTCCGGTTCTTTGTGACCCCATGGACTATATAGCCCATGGAATTCCCCAGGCCAGAATACTGCAGTGGGTAGCCATTCCCTTCTCCAGGGGATCTTCCCAACCCAGGGATCAAACCCAGGGCTCCCACATGGCAGACAGAGTCTTTATCAGCTAGGCCACAAGGGGAACCCCAAAATAATCATAGATTACTCTAATAATAAAGGAAAATTATAAAAAATATATAATGGAGTAATATTATGGGTTAATTTGGAAAACTCAGTTCAGTTCAGTCGCTCAGTCGTGTCCGGCTCTTTGCGACCCCATGGACTGCAGCACGCCAGCTTCCCTGTTCATCACCATCTCCCAGAGTTTACTCAAACTCATGTCCACTGAGTCTGTGATGCCATCCAAACATCGCATCCTCTGCCGCCCCCTATTCTGTTTGCCTTCAGTCTTTCCCAGCATCAAAGTCTTTTCAAATGAGTCAGCTCTTTACATCAGGTGGCCAAAGTATTGGAGTTTCAGCTTCAGCATCAGTCCTTCCAGTGAATATTCAGGACTGATTTCCTTTCGGATGGACTGGCTGGATTTCCTTGCAGTCCAGGGGACTCTCAAGAGTCAACTAATAGCCATGTAATAAGACACCTTATGTAGAAAATACATTTTAAGTTCCAAAAACGTGAAAACACAGCCCTCTACAGAGAGGTGGCTGGTTGCCCCATTTTTGATGATTCAGTATGCTTATAACATTGGTGGTACAATGGTAGAATTCTCACCTCCCAGTAAACTTACCCCTGGGTTTCCCTGGTGGCTCAGATAGTAAAGAATCTGCCTGTAATGCAGGAGACCCGGGTAATAGTACTTCCTCAGGGCCTATCCAGTACTTCTTTGTATCTACCAAAATGCTAGCACAATTTTTAAAATATAGAATTATCTTCATAAATGTCTATTGATGGAAAGTGGCAGTACTAAGAGAAATGTTCTGGGGATTTTTTTTTTAAATTAGGAGGCACAAGGACATGCAGCAAGCATCTTGTAAGGTGAATTGATCCCTACCTGAGTCCTATTAAAACCTAAAGCTGCACTGTCTATTATTCAGGTTCTTTCCAAGACAACTGGAGGAAGAAAGCCTGTGAATATAGACTATCAGAAAGAAGGCAAGCGAGATTCATTCTCAAATCCAAAGTTAGGTCCCAAGATACTTCCTCAGAAAGGCATTTGCTTCTGCTGCCTTCACTGAAGTGTTTGCTATAATTAACTATACCCCGTCTTCTCTTTCACCCACTCTCTTCCCTCCCCTAATTCTAACTCAGCCACAAGCCTCAGGGGACCATCGGTATTGTTCCTTCCTCATTAAATGGAAGACGCTTTTCAACTGTGGTGTTGGGGAAGACTCTTGAGAGTCCCTTGGTCTGTAAGGAGATCCAACCAGTCCATCCTAAAGGAGATCAGTCCTGGGTGTTCATTGGAAGGACTGATATTGAAGCTGAAACTCCAATACTTTGGCCACCTGATGCGAAGAGCTGACTCATTGGAAAAGACCCTGATGCTGGGAAAGATTGAAGGCGGGTGGAGAAGGGGACGACAGAGAATGAGATGGTTGGATGGCACCACTGATTCAATGGACATGGGTTTGGGTGGACTCTGGGAGTTGGTGATGGACAGGGAGGCCTGGCGTGCTGCAGTCTACAGAGTCGCAAAGAGTCGGACACGACTGAGCAACTGAACTGAACCGAACCACTTCTAATTTGGCTTCTTCAGTCAGGAAAGCTGTTAAGACAGCTTGGGCACCTCCTAGGGGAAGTCAGCCACCTTGTCAGAGAGCCTGTCCATCCGGTTTGGTTTGCAAAGAAAGACTGCCATCTAGCGCCAGAAAAAGCAATGCTCCCATTCATTTTCTTGAGCTCACGGTGGATAAAATATTGATAGCACCATCTCACTTCTACACTGAATCACATTTAAATTTTCTCAGGAAAACATCTGATTGTCTTTCTACCCTAAAATGTGTACTTCAGTGAATTGAAAAAAACACATAATTGGGCACTTCTTTCCTATGCAAATCCCCAGAAGCCTGAGCTAGAAAGGAAAGGGGATGCGGAGAAAAAATAAAGGCAACTTCAGTTCATGACCAGTGTGCTGACTTCCTCTTCATTGCTGATGCTTTTCCCTGTTTGTTTCCATATTATGACTCCTTTGTCAAAAGCTTCACCTAATCCAGTCCCATGGACTCAGATTACACATATGTTCATATAGCAACACTTCCTGATGCTGTTAAGAAATGACTTTCAAAATAGAAGGTGAAGGTGAAGGTGAAGTCACTCAGTCGTGTCCGACTCTTTGCGACCCCGTGGACTGTAGCCTACCAGGCTCCTCCGTCCATGGGATTCTCCAGGCAAGAATACTGGAGTGGGTTGCCATTTCCTTCTCCAGGGGATCTTCCCGACCCAGGGATCAAACCCAGGTCTCCCGCATTGGAGGCAGACGCTTTAACCTCTGAGCCACCAGGGAAGCCCTTCAAAATAGAGACAAACCGGAATTCATGGTCAGTCGAGTGCTTAGGACTCCACGCTTCCACTACAGAGGGCATGGGTTCCATCCCTGGGGACGGAACTAAGGTTCCACATGTGACATGGCTCGGCTGAAAAAAAAGAGAGAGAGAAACTTGTTTTGGTCTGTGCCCAGGTTGGAAAAGAATTTCCAGACACAAGGCAGAATGAGAGAATAGAGTTTATTAGAGAGGAGACACTGTCAGAACAGGGGGCCAACTCAAGGCAGAGCCGATGCCTCTGTGGGCTAGTGGGCAATTTTTATAGCCTACAAGACAGTAAAAATCCTGCTGGAAGAGTGGCATCAGCTGATTGGTTAGTATGCTATAGGGTGGGTATTTTTTACCTAATATGAGGTCAGGGAGCTAGCTGGTTTAGGTCAGGGGGCTCATGGCAATGGTTGCTAGGGACTCAGTCTGTTCTAAAGACGACATTGGGATAGGACTCCATGGCCTGTGTTCAAGGCTTTACACCTGTGGCCCTGGTATGCGTGCATGCGAGTCACTTCAGTTGTGTCCAACTCTTTGTGACCCCAAGGACGGGCCCGTCAGGCTTCCTTATCCATGGGATTCTCCAAGCAAGAATACTGGAGTGGGTTTCCATGCCCTCATCCAAGGGATCTTCCCAAACCAGGAATCAAACCCACACCTCAAACCTGCATCTCTTACATCTACCTGCAATGACAAGTGGGTTCTTCACAATTAGCACCACCAGGGAAGCCCTTGGTATTGGGCTCCACAAAACTTATGATCTAAAACTCAGAGTAAAAGCTTAAAATGTATGTCATCCAAATTGGGGATGATGAGCATTATTGGGTGTGCCCTGTAGACCTCAGCAAAGCAAACTCTAGGATACGCATAGTAAAAATAGATGATATGATTGGGATAAAAATAAATAAATCCATTATGGAGAAAAATGATAAAAACAAATTTAAATATATCAATAATAATATTAATGGTTCAAATCATCACACACAAACAGTTTAGGTTAAGATTTTAGCTATATTCTATGAACAAAAGATAAATCCAAAATGTATAAATACGAGAATAGTGCTGATGAATAAAGGAATGAGGGATAAAGATGTGCTAGACCAAAAAAAAGGGGAAGGCAATGGCACCCCACCCCAGTACTCTTGCCTGGAAAATCCCATGGACGGAGGAGCCTGGCGGGCTGCAGTCCATGGGGTCGCTAAGAGTCGGACACGACTGAGCGACTTCACTTTCACTTTTCACTTTCTTGCATTGGAGAAGGAAATGGCAACCCACTCCAGTATTCTTGCCTGGAGAATCCCAGGGATGGGGGAGCCCAGTGGGCTGCCGTCTATGGGATTGCACAGAGTCGGACACGACTGAAGCGACGTAGCAGCAGCAGCAGCAGACCAAAAAAATCTAATGTCAGATTAGGGAAGGGTTCCCTGGTGGCTCGGTCAATAAAGAATCCATCTGCTTGCTTCCTGGGTCGGGAAGATCCCCTGGAGGAGGGTGTGGCAACCCACTGCAGTATTCGTGCCTGGAGAATCCCATGGACAGAGGAGCCCGGCGGGCTACAGTCCATTGGGTCGTAAGACTCAGACACCACTGAGTGTCTAATCTACCACCACTGGGGCCAGCCCCCTCACTTCCAATCTCAGCTTTCTCGCTGTGAGAACCTGGGCAAGCTACTCTCTGTTCTTTAGTTTCCACATCTGAAAAATAAGGATACTAGCAGCCTCCACCGTATATATATATGTTGAGAGGATTCCATGAGTAATATGCTTACAAGTGTTGAAAACTGCTTGACCCTTATGAAGTGCTATATAGGTTTTTGTTCTTGTTGTTCGTTGTTGTTGTAGAAGTAGTTACACATAGTTACAAGGAACAATGCATGCTCAGATTGACCCAACAAAGTTCAGCAATTTTAGTAACTAAGGGAAAACGTGTGTGGGTGTGTGTGTGTGAGTGTACGCGCACACGCGCACGCGCACGTGCTTGATAGTCAATAGTGGAGAGTAGCAAAGAAGAAGAAAAAGCAATAAAAAAATGGAGGAGGACAAATTAAGAGTTAGTGATCCACTCCTATCAAAAGCCAGCACAAGCATATATAAATGAGTTGAACTACTCTACCAACCATTTTGTCATCATTTTGTCTGTGTGCACCCTGGCAACTTACCCTCAAACAGCCCCCACCAAGAATAAGCTCCAGGGGGTGTATTGTTTACTTCCCTCTGTCTGCTTATACATTCCAAAATGTGAGGTGCATCAGAAAGACCAAGTGAATGTGAGCACCCCCTTTAACATGCAGTTTGTTAAGGTAAGGGGCGTGTGTGGGCTCAGTCATGTCCAGCTGTTTGCAACCCCATGGGCTATAGCCCACCAGGCCCTTCTGGCCATGGGATTTCCCAGGCAAGAACACTGAAGTGGGTTGCCACTGCCTTCTCCAGGGGATTTCCCCAACCCACGTTTCAAACCCACATCTCCTGCACTGCAGGTGGATTCTTTACCATTGAGCCACCAGAGAAGCCCAGTAATTTTACTACGTGCCATAAAACATAGAAAAACTGCCATGTACAGAATAATGATTCACCTGCCCAAACAAATGTCATTATTCAGATATAATACTTTGTGGTTTTGCCACAATAAAGGTGTGTTTTTCAGCAGTAATTTTACTACTATACCATGCATTTTATCCGAAGATTATAGTCATCCTAATTTTGTCAGCCGATTGAACACATTTGTACTATTTCTCGCTTTTGCAAGTGGTATTTAAAATACTGAAAAATTGATTTTTAGAAAAATTCCGTGAACCGTAACCCTAAATTGCATTTCCAACTGACCAAATAGCAGCACTGAATTGCCACCTAAGTCCAGAGGCTTCCATGAGTTTATAAAAAAAACATTATTTGGGGCAAGTCACACGGATGATAGTTCTATGATCTGAAATATCCAGGGTTTGCTATTTCCTCCGTAGTACACTTTACAGGTTTATGATAGACACCCAGATCACCATCTGAGGGCTACACGTTAGGAGAAACATGAGAATTAGCACAGAGTTGAATACTGCAGTAGGCCTTTCGATCCATCGTCTTGAGTAGCTGGCATCCTTTCCCCTCCCATCAACGCAAGAAGCTGGGGACTTCCCTGGTGATCCAGTGCTTAGGACTCCACTTTTCCACTGTAGCAGGCACAGGTTTGATCTCTGATTGGGAAGCTAAGATCCCACAAGTCATGTGGTGTGGCAGAAAAAAACAAGAAACTCATTTTTCTGTCCAGTTTCATCATATCAGTGTCTGGATTATAACAAAATTAATCTCTTATTGCTTAATAACATCTCTGTACCGTGTGCTAAATCACGTCAGTCGTGTCTGACTCTTCGCGACCCCATGGACTGTAGCCTCCAGGCTCCTCTGTCCATGGGGGTTCTCCAGGCAAGAATACTGGAGTGGGTTGTCATGCCCTCCTTCCGGGGGTCTTCCTGACCCAGGGATCTAACCCATATCTCTTAATGTCTCCTGGTTTGACAGGAGCATTCTTTACCACTAGCGCCACCTGGGAGGCCAACAGCATCTCTAACAGACATTTACGTTCGCCCATAGTTTGAAACTTCTAGAAGACACGAGGTCAAATGAGTGTGAGTACGTCCTCTAAAACAGAGTTCGTTAAGGTGTTGCTGATAAACCTTTGACCGCAGGGTTTAAGGTCTGATTCCGCCAGAGTCCAGTCTCACCACTAGGTGGCGCACTTGGTCGGAAATCTATAGGTTGCGGGATGTATGGAGAAGGTTACAGACTGAGCTACAAACGCTGGAAGCAGAAACAGAGGTGATGCTCGTGGTCCCAACTGTTCAAAAAATAGCAGGAAGCGGGTAGTTAATGACTGAGGCACCAGACTAACTGAATATGTGGGATGTAAGTGAAGATGGCCCCGCTAAGCTGGCACAGCCCTGCACTTTGAGTGCACAAGCACTCTCTCTTGGGTTATTGTTCAGTCACTCAGTCGTGCCCGACTCTTTGCGACCTCGTGGACTGCGGCACACCAGCCTTCCCGGCCCTTCACCATCTCCTGGAGCTTGTTCAAACTCATGTCCGTTGAGTCGGTGATGCCATCCAGCCATCTCATCCTCTGCCATCCCCTTCTCCTTCTGCTTTCAATCTTTCCCAGCATCAGGCTCTTTTCAAATGAGTCAGTTCTTCGCATCAGGCGGCCAGAGTATTGGAGTTTCAGCTTCAGCATTAGTCTTTCCAATGAATATTCAGGACTGTTCTCCTTTAGGATGGACTGGTTGGATCTCCTTGCAGTCCAAGGGACTCTCAAGAGTCTTCATCAACACCGTGGTTCAAAAGCATCAATTCTTCAGTGCTTGGCTTTTTAATAGTCCAACTCTCACTTCCACACATGACTTCTGGAAAAACCATAGCTTTGACTAGCCAGATCTTTGTTGGCAAAGTATTGTCTCTGCTTTTGAATATGCTGCCTAGGTTTGTCATAGTTTTTCTTCTAAGAAAAAGGAGCCCAGTCTCTGATCCATCTAGCTGTTCCTGGATTCCAGCCTCTTGCCTTTCAGGGGGCAGCCAGCAAATCCCCAGCATAATTGAAGGCACAGGCCTAGTGGGGATTCAGGAAGTAGGCCCAGCAAGTTCCCTCATCTGAGACATATGAACCTCCCCATTACATCATACTGGTTGGTTTAAACACCTGGGCCAACTGGTCTTCTAGGTTTCCTGAGAGTCCCCTCCCTCATAGACATAGATTTCACTCCCAGGGCTCTCTGTACATTAATAAGCAGACTAATGCTGCCCAGCCCTTTCTCCTTTTTTACCCTGCCCCTTATTAGCTGTACCCTACTCCAGGCAATCAAATGCCCACCAGGTTCATACTTCTGTCTTCTGAGGCTGTAGGAACATCACCAGTCCGCCCAGAATGGAATTTCTGGTGCCTCAAAATTAGACTAGATCCTGAACCCTGATGACCTTATGAATGCCCAGCCATCCACTTCTGTGGCATCTCTAAAGTATCATTATATTCACAGCATAAAGACACCATAAAGGGTGTCCTTCCATTATCATATTCCAATTTTGAATCTACTTCCAGTAAGAGGTGATTCTGGCTTGAATGAATGAGTCTGTTATTGGTCCCAACAAAGATGGAACCATTGTTCATGGAGGCTGCTGACTGTTAAAGAAGGGAATGCTGTTCCCTGGTTATATTGCCTTGAAGAAAGGGAAGTTCCAAACTAAGCCAAATCATGAGTATAACCAGAATTTAAAATATTACAATACAAGCAGGTCTTAAGAGAATGGATGTTGACAAATAATTCTTGTGGACAATTCACTGAAAGACAGTTCCATGTCTTTATGAAATTTGTTCAGTAGTTCAAGAAAAATTTTATGCAAGTATGATGGGAAAGACTATGGCCTTACTGTAGCTGCTAGACAAGGTCAAGATATATCGAGAGCATGTTCCCTTGCTGTTACAGTTTGAATAAACATCAGTGCAGCTACTTGGGGGCTTCCCAGGCGGCACAGTGGTAAAGAATCCACCTGCAAATCAGGGGACACAGGAGACTCAGGTTCAGTCTCTAGGTAGGGAAGATCCCCTGGAGGAGGAAATGGTAACCTATATTAATGGTAATATATATACTGGTTACTGGAAATGGTAACCAGTATTAATGGTAATACTCCAGTATTCTTGCCTGGGAAAACTCAGGGACAGAGGAGCTTGGCAGGCTACAGTCCACAGGGTCACAAAGAGTCAGACACGACTTAGGGACTACACAGCAGCAGCGGCTCCTTGGAGACCCATTTAGACACAGTTACTAATTAGGGGTTCTGTGTGGGAGAAAAGCATCTTGGTTTAGGCCGTGGGTATTGTAAAGCAGTGAAATTAACGCAGCAGGTCAGTGCCCCACAACAACAAACAAACTGGAGAAGCAAAGGATTTCTGCTTTGGAAAGCTAAGGAATATTGAATTGATTTGCCAGGAGAACAAGGAGTATTAGTAGTGTAGCATCTTTGTGCCAAGGATAAAGCTTTATGATTCCTAATGAAGGAAGGGGGCCTCACGAGAACGACCAGCAGAGTATTAACAGCCTGGATCAGCAAAACAGCAACATCTGAATTCTTCTTTCCAAATCATGTGCTTCACTATAAAATACTCTCCTTTCTGATTCTTAGAGGACTCGCTGGTTTCTTTCCATAAGCAGAAAGCACCTCTCAGAGTGCCCTTTGCGGAAGTGTTATTTCTTTTCTAATTAGTTTAAGTTGGGATCATTTTTCCTAATATCAACTTACTACCCTCCAAAACATGTAATCTTATCCCATGTATTAGCATCTAGTGGGTTCACTCAGAAATGAAGAGGTTGATCTTGGGAGATCTCCATTGGGTTCCTGGTAAAGGGTGATTTCTGGGGAGGGTGTTTAATGAGATGGAGACTTCATGGAGAAATGTGAAGACTGAACTGAGGTAAGCTATTGTGAAATCTGGCTACAGAACATTTTAAAGACTTTCACCGCAATTAATGAATGAAAAAAAAAGAAATCCAATAGAAAAAATTCAGTTCTGACTTCATTTGATCTCTCTGCCCTTTTGAACACCATATAATACCCCTATCTCATTTAAGAAAGGACTGAGGGGCTTCTCTGGTGGCTCAGTGGTAAAGAATTCACCTGCCAGTGCAGGAGACATGGCTTTGATCCCTGATCTGGGAAGATCCCACAGGCTGCGGAGCAGCTGTTTAACAGGCCCATGCACCACAAGTACTGAGCCAATACTCTAGAGCCCAGGAGCCGTGACTACTGAGCTCCCGTGCCCCAGTTACTGAAGCCCTGGCGCCCTAGAACCTGTGCTCTGCAACAGGAGAAGCCACTCAATGAGAAGCGCACGCACTGCAATGAAAAGTAGCCCCTGCTCACTGTGATTAGGAAAAAGCACACTCAGCACGAGGATGCAGCGCGGCCAAAAATAAATAAATACAATTTTTTTAAAAAGAAAGGATTTAGGATAAGATTACATGTTTTGGAGGGTAGTAAGTTGATATTAGTATTTTCTGACTTTTTCAATTGTTTTTTCAAGCAGTTTTATAGAGATACAGTTCATATACTATACAATCTGCCCTCTGTTCCCTTGTGTCCAGCTCTTTGAGATTCCATGAACTGTAGCCTGCCAGCCTCCTCTGTCCATGGAATTTTCCAGGAAAGAATACTGGAGTGGGTTGCCGTTTCCTACTCCAGAAGATCTTCCCGACCCAGGGATCAAACTTGTGTCTCCTGTGGCTCCTGCATTGGCCGGTGGAAATGCACTCATTTAAAGGGCACAGTTTGATGGTTTTAGTATTAATATATTCACAGAATTGTGATTCCATCACCAATGTCAACTTTAGAAACTTTTCATCACCTCATAAAGAAACCCACATCCATTAGCAATCACTCCCTATTTAACCCCAAGCCTCTGCTCAGTCAGTAAAGAATCTTGCCTGCAGTGCAAGAGACCTGGGTTCAATTCCTGGGTTGGGAAGATTCCCTGGAGAAGGAAATGGCAGCCCACTCCAATACTCTTGCCTGAAGAATCCCATGGACAGAGAAACCTGCCAGTCTACAATCCATGGGGTCACAAGAGTTGGGCATGACTTAGAGACTAAACCACCACCCCCCTAGGCATAGGCAATGACAAATTCTTCTGTCTCCAAAGATTTGTTTACTCTAGACATTTTATATAAATAGAAATATAGCGTATATAGTTCTTTCAGACTAGCTTATTTCACTTAGGTAATGTTTTTAAGGTGTATCCATGTTGCAGCATATATCAGTACTTCATTCCTTTTTTATTGCCAACTAATATTCCGGTATAAATATACCACATTTTATTTATCTATTAATATAATGGCACCCCACTCCAGTACTCTTGCCTGGAAAATCCCATGGACGGAGGAGCCTGGTGGGCTGCAGTTCATGGGGTCACTGAGGGTCAGACATGACTGCGCGACTTCACTTTCACTTTTCACTTTCATGCACTGGAGAAGGAAATGGCAACCCACTCCAGTGTTCTTGCCTGGAGAGTCCCAGGGATGGGGGAGCCTGGTGGGCTGCCATCTATGGGGTCACACAGAGTCGGACACGACTGAAGTGACTTAGCAGCATTTGTTACTTGATGTACAAAGAAAATGTAGGTTGTCTTCAGTTTTATGGTATTATGCATAATGCTGTTATGAATCTTTGTGCATAGGATTTTGTGTGAATGTATGTTTTCATTTTTCTTGCATATATACCTAACAGTGAAATTGCTGGGTCATATGGCAACTCTGTATTTAATCCTTCAGGGAATTTTCAGACTGTTTTCCAATGTGGCTGCACCATCAATGACTTCACATCTGAAAGGTTTCTCTGTGTTCCAGAGAGTTAATCAAACTTCAATTACTTTTAGGCTTATTTTTCTATGATTTTACATTTCACTTTCACTAATCTCATATGAGCTTCATTCAATACATTTGAAATTTTCCTCCAGATTCCTTGCTGGTGATTCCAGAAACATTGCTGAATAATCTTTACTATCCTCATTGATATGCATTCCCATCTTCTATATATCATAGTTTTGTATTGAATAGACAATCATTCTACCTTGTTTATTCTCTTATACAGTTCCTGAGGTTCTCACGGCAAGTATCCTGGGGTGCTTTGCCATTCCCTCCTCCAGTGGATCATGTTTTGTCAGAACTCTCCACTATAACCCATCCTGGGGGCTTCCCAGGTGGTGCTAGTGGTAAAGAATCTGCCTGTCAGTGGAGGAGACACAAGAGATCCAGGTTCAATTCCTGGGTCAGCAAGATCCCCTGGAAAAGGAAATGGCTACCCACTCTGGTATTCTTGCCTGGAAAATTCCATATAACTAATGCAAGGCTTCAGCATTATACGAACCAAGAAATTCCAGATGTCCCAGCTAGGTTTAGAAAAAACAGAGGAACCAGAGATCAAATTGCTAACATTTGCAGGATCATAGAGAAAACTAGGGAATTCTAGACAAACATCTATCTCTGGTTTATTGACTATGCCAAAGCCTTTGACTGTGTGGATCATAATAAACTGTGGAAAGCTCTTAAAGAGGTTGGAATATCAGACCATTTTACCTGTCTCCTGAGAAACCTGTATGCAGATCAAGAAGCAATAGTTAGAACCTTGTATGGAGCAACTGATGGATTCAAGATCGAGAAAGGAGTANCATAATACTGTGGAAAGCTCTTAAAGAGGTTGGAATATCAGACCATTTTACCTGTCTCCTGAGAAACCTGTATGCAGATCAAGAAGCAATAGTTAGAACCTTGTATGGAGCAACTGATGGATTCAAGATCGAGAAAGGAGTACGACAGGGCTGTCTGCTGGCACCCTGTTTGTTTAATTTATATGCTGAGCACATCATGAGAAATGCCGGGCTGGATGAGTTACAAGCTGGAATCAAGATAGGCAGGGAACATCAACAACCTCAGATAGGAGGATGATACCATTCTAATGGCAGAAAGTGAAAAGGAACTAAAGAGCTTCTTCATGAGTGTGAAGGAGGAGAGTGAAAGAACCAGCTTAAAACTAAAAATTAAAAAAAAACTAAGATCTTGACATCCAGCCCCATTACTTCATGGAAAATAGAGGTGGGAAAAGTGGAAGCAGTGACTGATTTCCTCTTGTCGGGCTCTGAAATCACTGCGGATGGAGACTGAAGCCATGAAATCAGAAGATGTTTGCTTCTTGGCAGGAAAGCTATGACAGACCTAGACAGTGTGTTGAAAAGCAGAGACATTACTCTGCCAACAAAAGTCCATCTAGTCAAGGCTATGGTCTTCCCAGTGGTCACGTACGGTTGTGAGAGGTGGACCTTCAAGAAGGCTGAGCACCGAAGAACTGATGCCTTCAAACTGTGGTGCTGGAGAAGACTCTTGAGAGTCCCTTGGATAGCAAGGAGATCCAACCGTCAATCTTAAGAAAAATCAACCCTGAATACTTATAGGAAAGATTCATGCTGAAGCTGAAACTCCAGTATTTTGGTCATCTGATGCGAACTGCTGACTCACTGGAAAAATCCCTGATGCCGGAGAGCCAGAAAAAAGGGCAGGAGGAGAAGAGGGCACATGCATTTCCCAGGAGACAGGCAAGGCGGCACTCCTTGCTCTTCAAGAGAAGGGCTTCCAATGTCTTTAGGAACTTTCCACAGTTTGTTGTGATCCACACAGTCAAAGGCTTTAGTGTAGTCAATGAAGCAGAAGTAGACGTTTTTCTGGAAAGCTTTTGCTTTCTCTATGATCCAGCAGATGTTGACAATTTGGTCTCTGGCTCCTCTGCCTTTTCTAAACCCAGCTCGTACATCTGGAAGTTCTCAGTTCAAATACTGCTGAGGCCTAGCTTGAAGGATTTTGAGCATAACCTTAAAGACTGTAAACTTTGTTTTAATGGCGCCTATAACTAATCTCTCCTTATCATTCTTCATTTTTGAAGTATTCTTTATTATCTCAGTTAACTTCAGAAAACTTATTTATTCCTTTGGAAAAAAGCCCAGTGGTGTTTTATCACTATTGCGTTAGCTCTATAAGTTAATTGAAATTATCATTTTTACAATACTTAATTCTTCTACCTGGAAGAATGGAATGAAACATGAAATTTCTGCTGGAGAAACTTCAAAACAAGACTTGAGTAATCCGTAACTGTTTCTTCCATGAATTAAAGGAGAAGGAAGAATCAAAAGTATTTCTGAGATTCTGGGTCTGGTAACTGCTGCTGCTGCTGCTGCTAAGTCGCTTCAGCTGTGTCCGACTCTGTGCGACCCCATAGACGGCAGCCCACCAGGCTCCCCTGTCCCTGGGATTTTCCAGGCAAGAACACTGGAGTGGGTTGCCATTTCCTTCTCCAATGCATGAAAGTGAAAAGTGAAAGTGAAGTCGCTCAGTCGTGTCCGACCCTCAGTGACCTCATGGACTGCAGCCTACCAGGCTCCTCCGTCCATGGGAGTTTCCAGGCAGGAGTACTGGAGCGGGGTGTCATCGCCTTCTCTAGTCTGGTGACTAAAAGGAGCTTAATATAAGCTGACAGAGTATTGGTAAAGCTATCAAAAAGAAGGGGGAATTTTTTTCAATGTTATTTTGGAGGACAGAAAAACAGTCAATGTCTCAAAATTACTAGGAGATAGATTCAGCCATTCATACTAAACTATTTTACATAGTAGAGCTCTCAGAAATGAAAAAAAAACAAAAAAACAAAAACTGCTGTGTAAGGAGGTAAACCCTTCTTTTCTGGGGGCATTCAAGTGAGGGTGGATTATCAAGATGACAGCCCTCCTGTTTCTAATAGTCTATACTGACGATTTGTTCTCCAAATGACCTTTTTATAATTGAAACAAGGGACCGGGATTCATGAAGAAGAAATGTAAAAGAAGATCAAGGATGGACTTTGGGTTGTACTCAAAGGAAGGAGAAAGACAAGTTGAAAGAAGAGAAAGATATAATTCGAATGATGGACTAAACACCAGAGAAAACTCACAGACCCATGACGATCATGGAGGCCCAAAGACAGGTTGGTTGGTAGTCAGGTGCAACAGGGAGGGTAAGAGTGAAGCTTACAAAGGGTCACTAGATTCGAAAATAAAGTCCCAGGAGGACCTGGAGAGTGAAAGTCCAGTAGGTCTATTTGACGATGGACTTATAGTTGAGTGACACCGTGAGTGAGTGAGTCAGTGAAGGTTTGTTCATTTCAAGTTGAAGACATTGTGCACATTCAAAGTCCAGACAGTAGAGATTTAGAGATAGAAAGTACAATAGATCCTGGCATTTGTAGTTTTGGTAGTCGTGGTTCTTACCATTTGTCAACGACCCCATAACAGAAGGCAGGTAATAATTTTTCAGTGTTGCCAGGGCACACACGGGAATCACATCTGCTGTAAAACTTCTGGGCAGGCGTGAGTCACTTATTTGGAAAGCAAGCCTGGCCAGCTGTCCAACATCTGTATCACATCATGGCTTTGTTATTCTCTGCTAATCTCCGAACAGTGTGACTATCATCAAGTGGTAGGAACTCTCCTTCTTCGTAGCTCCAGGCAAGCTTCAAGAGTAATGTTGCTATTAAGCTGAAGTACGATGACAAATTACTTTAGTCCAGTTGACCCTTGAACAGTGGGGTTTAGAGGCACCAACACTCCCTGAAGCAGAAAATCTTAATATAATTTAAGTGGACCCTCGGTATCTGCAGCTCCTCCATATCCGTGATTCCATAGATTGCATCAGCCATGGATCACGTAGGGCTATATTATTTACTAATGTAAAAAAAATCCATGTGTAAGTGGGCCCACGCTGTTCAAACCATGTTGTTTAAGGGCCAACTGTACTTTAAGAAACCAAAGTGTCTGAAAACATCACTGCAAGGTTTTGGATATTCTTTCCATTTTTTGAAGGTAATCATAAGTGAGTGATACAACAGTGTGATTTTTGAAGCTCTCAGGGCACATTTCTTAAAATTATTAAGATTCTGATTATTGGAACAGGGGAGACATCATTATCGAAGAAAGTTCTCTCGAGAAATGAGATGGCTGGTTTTTAGCCTAAAGAAACAAGAATTTGAGCATAGAGAAAGAAGAATTTGGAAAGAATAAAGGATGTGTCTCAGACTGATTTCCCCAGAGAGCAGATATCAGAAAAATAGTGACTCGATGTACTTTATTGGGGACTATAATCTGAAGAAGGAGGGGTAAAAGAGTGAAGCGGTGAAAAGCTGCACACGGGGCCTTATTGGGTTGCTTGATCCCATGGACCTCTCGAGAATCCGTATAATGTGCATCTTGGGGTGACCAGTCTAGAGTGAGAAGGGAGGAAGCATTTATTCATCAGCTGGCATCTGCCACTAATCAAAAAACACTCCAGGAGGCCTGAACGCCCCAGCACTCTGGGGTGTACTTGTGAGGATCCTGAGGGGTGCCTGAAGGGCCCCAAGCTATAGTGAAAAGAGGTAAGTTCTAGGATGGGAGGCAGGAGGGGCTGGCAGATTGTCTCCATGTGCTACCGGCTGGACCCCTGGGAGAACTGGTCACCCCAGTGGTGGCTGGAACAAAAGGCAAGTGGAGGTTGGAAGAAAAGTCTGAAGTGGTGCATGGGAGATGCCTGATCCAAGATGTTCATGGTATGAGAAGAGGTGTGCTGGTATGAGCAGAATGATAAGAAAACTCAGCCAGGTCCTGGCTCCTCTCAAGGAAAAAAGACACCAGGTACTCTAATAGGAATGAGGATGCTGTGTTAGGAATGAGTGTTCAATATAAGCAGAGAGGAGCTGTCAAAACTACTGGGAAGAGCAGACTGAAAGAATGGTGGGGTAGAAGGTTCCTCTGATGCCAGGTATTATGGACTTGTAACTCTTTGCATTTTCTCAAGAGTGCCGTCACCCTAAAAGCAGGATCTGCTGCTAATCCAGGGGTGGGCTGGTGTGGGGTGTCCTGCAGAGTTTGGGTGGGAGGGTCATCAGAGTGGTTGGGGAAGGCGGCCCAGAAGCAGCTGATCAGAGAA
This sequence comes from Cephalophus harveyi, assembly GCA_006410635.1. Taxonomy (NCBI): domain Eukaryota; kingdom Metazoa; phylum Chordata; class Mammalia; order Artiodactyla; family Bovidae; genus Cephalophus; species Cephalophus harveyi. Next base: position 408,549 of record SJYT01020755.1, on the reverse strand, counting down.
CGAAGGGTGAATATGACAAAGTAAAACCCAGGTGCCCCACGCAGAGGGGTGTCTGTGAGGGCGTGAGCAGAGCAGGAGCAAGGGAGGAAGGAATAAAGGGACTCCCCTGGTGGTCCAGAGGTTAAGACTCTGCACTTTCAGGGCTGAGGGCCCTGGTTCAATTCCTGGTCTGGGAACTAAGATCCCACAAGCCATGTGACAGCACCAAAACAAAAAAAATGAATGCAAGGAAAGGAAGCATCTTGAAGGTGGAACAGAGCCCTATACTGATGATGAAGTCTAGAGGACACTCAGTGCTGTGAGGTGAGGACACGAGGGTCTGCATCCTGCAGGAAATCGAGTAATACAGTTGCTGACGTTGCCATAGAAGGAGCTGAGAAGGAAAGGAGGAGACTGACATGGTTCCTGAAGTTGCCTGGGACAGAATAAAGGGTGTTAGATGATACTGATAATGATTTGGAGGTGGTTAAGACGGTGGATACTGAAGCTGGAGCTCCAGTCCATTGGCTGCCTGATGTGAACCGTCCACTCATTGGAAAAGACCTGGTGCTGGGGAAGACTGAAGGCAGAAGGAAAGAGCAACAGAGACTGAGGTGGTTGGATGGCATCTCCGAGTCAATAGACATGAACTTGGGCAAACTCTGAGGGATGATAAGGGACAGGGAGGCCTGGCATGCTGCAGTCCATGGGGTCGCAGAGAGTCGGACACGACTGGGTGACTGAACAACGGCAACAAGACCGTGGCACTAGAGACTTCAGATGAGAGTGCCCAGAGAAAGCCTGCTGGAGACAGTGCGTTTTGAGGTTTCATCATTAGAGTTTAAGGAGCCAGCGTATTAATGAGCAATCAAGGCAGTTGCTGAAGTTTGAAAGCAAGGCAAGATTTGCTTCACTGCAGACTTACATGAGCTCTGTTCTTCAGGACGTGCTGGAGAGATCGGTGGAGATTTCCACTTTTACTTAACACACTGGGTATTATTTGAATGTGCCAGCAGAAGCCTGCATAGCTCTTGCAATGAAAAAGAATGAAAGGGACAAAATTAGTCAAGGCCAAAAATAGAATTCAAGCACACGGCAAACAAACACTTGTCCACCACCCTTGACTCCAAAACTGAACAGAACAGGCAGTGGAATGCTTTCATTATGCTTCCCAACATTTATCTTCATGAAATCAATTTAAACCACGTGACCCCATTAACACAAAGAGCAAAGGGAAGTATTTCAGAAAGATGGAGAGATATATAACTTAAGGTAAATGTTTAACATGCCACACACAGAGATCCAGCCACATGTTATTGGAAGTTGGGGCTTTTTTTTTTTTTTTTTTTGCCCTTCAGGTTTCCAGGGAGGAGCATACCCCACCCCATCTGTGCCTTCATCCCAATTGCCCACTCAACAAGAGGTCCCAGAAGGCATCCATGTCATACACGGAGAAGGTGACAAGAAGTAATGATCATAATAGCTACCATGATTGAATGCCTCCTTTGTGCATGGTTTAATCTCAATACTCTATGTAGTTTACCCTAGTTAGTCATTAAAATAACTGTGAGTGGGTGATATTAACTCTATTTTCAAGACTGAGAGGTACAGGGCTGCTGAGGGATTCAGCAGTGTCCTTGGGACATGAGGCTCCTTCATGCTTCTGCTCTGCCCTCTTGAGTGATAGGATTTACACACACACACACACACACACACACACAGTGTCTGTGTCTGTGTTCAAGCAGGAAGAAGCAGCAGAAGCAGTAACAGCAAACTTCCATTTATTTTGTATTGCCCAGAACTAGTGAACCATTCCAGGGATCATGTCGATCACAGACAGCAGAGTCCACTTCAGCTGGTTTAAACAGCAAGGAGTTCCTTAAGTTACACAGAAAGTCTTAAACCACTGGGGAGGGCTGAAAAGACTTCAGCCAGGCTCAGGAGGATACTATAGAGATGGGCCATCGAGGGAGCTGCTGCCTCTTCCGTAAACACACAGTGGCTGAATTAAGAGGCCGCCTCCTCCGACAGGAAGCCAGTGCCAGTCATGAGCTCAAGGCGTCCATGACAAGCAGGAAGCAAGTCGATCAGAAGGCACCCTCCCAGCACTCGCTCCCAGACTAGGCCAGTTCTGCTGTGACCCAGGCCAGCACCAGAGATGCTCAGAACTCTTCTCTTGCTCCCCACTGAATTCAAATCCCAAGCAAATGCTCGTGGGCCTCTCTCCATGTGACTCAGTTCTGAATCAAGAAAAAATAATAAAACTGAATTCATGCATGGAGTTCTAGCTGCTGTGATAGTTGAGGACTCCACAAGTTGAGTGTTTTGGTTTTCCAATCTCTGTAGCTGAGGCAAGCAAGAGAGAAAAGTGTAGGAACGGAGGCTGAATGTGACAGGCCATTGTATTGTAAGCTGTTACAGAAAAACTCAAATGAACTTTTTGGCCAACCCAATATTAGCCACAGTTGTTCTGAAAGTTGGGAAAGCTGGTATAGGGACAGTCATCCTTCCCTTATTCCATTCGAGGCATCCTTGCCACATATATCATTTCATTTAATCCTATCTCAAGCTTTCACTTTATAGGCAAGGAAGCTGAGGCTCATAAAGTTTAAATAATAATGTTCAATATCTTTCATAATCTATAATGGAATATAATCTGCAAACAATAACTGAATCACCATGTCATACACCTGAAACTCACACAATGTTGCAAATCAACATACTGCAATAACTAAAAACATTTAAAGTAATAATATTCCAGAAGGTAGAGAATCGAGATTTTGAACTAAAGTTCACGTTCCACTATCCTCATGTGGTAGAATTTACATGGCTGCTTTATTGAAACTCAACACCAGCCATAATGGATTTTCGTTATTCTTAATTCCTTTGTTCTGATTATGAATCCCTGGCTTTCAAAGAGCTGTAGAGACCAGTTGCTCTCTGGTCCCCAAACCTTGCTTCAGCAATTTTCTTCTTTGGTTTTGTTATGTTTTTTTTTAACAGGTAAGAAGTGGATTTACTTAGAGAGAAACACACGCCACAGAGTGTGGGCCATCTCAGGAGACAGTAGCCTCAAAAGACAGCATTGCTAGTTAATTTCATTGAGAATTGTTCCAGCTATTTCAGAGAAGGGGCGGGGATTTCCCGGAACTGGGCCACAGCCCGCTTTTTGGTCTTCCGATACTCAGCCTCAGAACTGTCACGGCATCCAGAAGTTCTCTTTTAATTCCTGGAGTAGCTTGATCCTGTGGACCGCCTGAGAAGCTCAATGGCATGTGTATCCGGACTGTATGAGGTGAAAAAGGAGGAAACAGTATCCATCGGAATCCAAGAATCATCCCATGAGACACTGTCCTTTCCAGAACATTGTTCTACTGGTATCCAGCCACCCTTTCAGCCCCACATCAAGCACTTCTCCACAGACATTTCTCCAGTCTTCCTGCCAAAACGTAGTCCTATTTTTTCCAACTCTCCCACATATTTTCTTTGTGCCCCCCCCCAAACATTTCCCACAATCAACATATAGAACTACCCTTTTCGTATTGCAACTTCTTCAAAGACAAGAATGATGACATTCATCTCTATTGTTCTTTTAAGCTTCTGGCACAGTGCAGGAGTGTGGAACAAGCTCACTGGATAAATGATAAAGAAATGAATAAACTTCCCTAGGGAGATGCTCTCTTCTTTAGCATACTGGCTAATCTGTATCCAGGGAATGATAGATTCAATTGCTCCAGTCTTCTAACGTTTTTAAGTGGCAAAACTTTTCTCCATCACCACCATCCATCTGGTTTCTCCCATACTGAGCCCTCATTAGTTAATGTAACAGAATATTTTACATGTTTATTTGTTTTTAACATTTTTTTAAATGAACTTAAGACAGAGCTTGCTCCTTGGAAGAAAAGTTATGACCAACCTAGACAGCTTATTAAAAAGCAGAGACGTTACTTTGCCAACAAAGGTCTGTCTAGTCAAAACTATGGTTTTTCCAGTAGTCATGTATAGATATGAGAGTTGGACTATAAAGAAAGCTGAGTGCCGAAGAATGGATGCTTTTGAACTGTGGAGTTGGAGAAGACTCTTGAGAGTCCTTTGGACTGCAAGGAGATCCAACCAGTCCATCCTAATGGAAATCAGTCCTGAATATTCATTAGAAGGACTGATGCTAAAGCTGAAGCTCCAATACTTTGGCCACCTGATGTGAAGAGCTGACTCATTGGAAAAGACTTTGATGCTGGGAAAGATTGAAGGCAGGAAGAGAAGGGGACGACAGAGGATGAGATGGCTGGATGGCATCACCGACTCAATGGACATGAGTTTGAGTAAGCTCCAGGAGTTGGTGATAGACAGGGAGGCTGGCGTGCTGCAGTCCATGGGGTCGCAAAGAGTCGGACACGACTGAGCAACCGAACTGAAGATAGAGCAGGACTATGTTTTGTTTTTTTGTTGTTGAAGTTTGGTTGATTTACAATGTTGTGCTAGTTTCTGGTGTATAGCAAAGTGATATACACAGATACATGTATATATATTCTTTCTCATATTCTTTTCCATTATAGGTTATTATAAGATATAGAGTATAGCTCCCTGTGTTACACAGCAGAAGTTGTTGTTGTTCATCTGTTTTACATACAATAGTTTATACCTGCCAATTACAAACTTCTAATTTATTCCTCCCCCTCCCCTTCCCCTTGTAGTAACCATAAGTTTGTATGATGCTATTTTGGGGAGGGGGCATGCAGCACGAAGTATGGAATCTTAGTTCCCCCACCAAGTATCAAACCCACACTCCCACGCATGGGAAGCTCAGAGTCTTAACCACTGGACCACCAGGGAAGTCCCTGGTAACCATAAGTTTGTTTCCTATGTGTGTGAGTCTGTTTCCTATGTGTGTGAGTCTGTTTCTGTTTTGTAAATAAGTTCATTTGTATCATATTTTAGTGCTAGCTTTGGCAGCACATATACTAAAATTGCATCATATTTTAGATTCCACAGATAAGTGATATCATATGATCTTTGTCTTTCTCCGTCTGACTTACTTCACACAGTGTAATAATCTCTCGGCAGGACTACGTCTTTGGAGCTAAAATGAGTTCATTTTCTCTTTGGAACAACTACACTGGGACAATTTTTATACTAGTTCGGGTATTTGCCGTTAAGTAACAATTCACTGGGCCAAAAAGAGTGGAACAAAGCATGATCATGATAGTAAAAGCATCAAGGAGTCTTCCACGCTCTACGTTTACTCCAGTCAATTTCCTGCTAAAGTAGAATTCCTCACATCACCGTCAGCCCTTCAGGTCAGCTTAGAGCAGCAGTCTCCTCCGACTCTTCTGGAAACTTTCCACTTTGGAACTCCCAAAGAGTGGCCAGCAGTGACCAAGACGGGTTCTCTTCTGCTGTGTGGTTCATGAAACTGGAAGGCTGGCAGCGTGCTTCTGGTTGCCATGGAAATGACCAGGGCCACTGGCCTTCTGAAAACGGAAAAGAACAGCAAGTGCAAGAACAGGCTTTCCGTCCTTCCTGCCGGCAGATTAAACCAGCTGTCAAGCCTGAGTGAAGGATCAGCCCGAGAGTGAAGGAGACAACCTCTTAGTGGAACCCTGAGATGTAAGTAATTTCTCTGTTCTTTTTTGAAAAGCCTATGTAGCTTAACAGGTTTTCACAGCTTCAGGTTTATGCTGCACGGCAGGAAAGTTCTGTAATGCTTGAAGAGCCACCATCAGCACCACCTTCATCTAAAGTGTTTGTGTTTCCTGAATATAACGCACACTTATGAGTCACTTTCATCGTGAAACTCTCCTTTAAGCTTCCGGGCATGTGGATTGCTTTCTACTGAGATTCTCTTTCCTTTCAAAGGAAATGTTTTCAGAACATCAAGCAAAGAATGAAATGGTCTTCTCATGATTCCCTAAATAGATAGACTCACTTAGGTTAATATTATGTAACAGATATCTCCGTGGAATCTGGGCTTCTTGTTTCTATTTTTAAGATCTGGCGAAAAGTAAAAAAAAAAAAAAAAAAAGAACAAGAAAAATTCCAGCTATATTTCCTGTTGGTCTTTAACGCTAAATAAGAACTCAGTGAAAGAGTTATGTGTTATATTGCTTTTCCTTATTGTGATCACAAGCAAAACTGGGAACTCTCAAAACATTGGTTTTTATTATTTCTTTGCTCTGTTTTTATCTAATAATGTTATATTTATCTAATGGTGTTATATTTACTGTTTATTTACACACTATTCATTAGAAAACATAGGAAGACAAGAAGAAATCAAATTTAGATGAGCATCAACATTTAGATCAGTTAACTTCTTAAAAAATTGGTCTCTGTATTCAAAAGTGAAACAAACAAGATAAATACTATAGCAAAAGGCAACAGGCTTACAGGGATGTCTTAGTCAAAACCAGTAATCCTTATGCAGTTCTACATATATTTCATTGTTTCATAAATATATTTTGGAGAGTTTCTTAGCAATACGTGTATTGGTGCATATTGAGGAAAGGAAATGTTTCAAAAGAACTGGGCATAATATTCATAAAAACCTGTCCTTAAAAACTACCAAAAATATCGGACCTCTTTTGCTTGAAATTTTTTTTGATGAAAAGAGTGATCTTTGGGAAGTTTTTTCACTTTTATTTTTATACCAAATTATTCAATGTAATGCATTATTTAAATTAATGTTTGAAAAGGAAAAAAGACTTCACATCATATTTTTGACAGAAATTGGGCATTTTCTGAAAAGAACAGGTCTGACAAAGTCTCTATGGAAATGAATACTTCTCAACAGCTGGTTTGGATCTCTCAATTTTCTTTTTCACCTCAGTATTTTAATTACTTAAACCTAGTATACTATCCCAGAGAAGGCAATGGCACCCCACTCCAGTACTCTTGCCTGGAAAATCCCATGGACGGAGGAGCCTGGTGGGCTGCAGTCCATAGAGTCGCTAAGAATTGGGCACGACTGAGCGACTTCACTTTCACTTTTCACTTTCATGCATTGGAGAAGGAAATGGCAACCCACTCCAGTGTTCTTGCCTGGAGAATCCCAGGGACGGGGGAGCCTGGTGGGCTACCGTCTATGAGGCCGCACAGAGTCGGACACGACTGAAGCGACTTAGCAGCAGCAGCAGTATACTATCTACCTTTAAAATTCAGGGTCCGAGGAATTTCCTGGTGGTTCAATGGCCCTCTCACTGCCAGGGGCCTGGGTTCGACCCCTGATTGAGGAACTAAGGTCCCACAAGCCATGTGGTGTGGACAGAAAAAGCAAATCAGGTGCAGTGGATCATGTCTCTGAGTACGCGGTCAAAAGAGATAATCACCGTTTCCCATGGCTGTGTGATCAGGGGCCAGATGTGCTGAGCTGGAGCACCAATGACGGGATTAGCTAAGTGTATACCAAGTCATTTGGGCTTCCCAAGTGGCACTATTGGTAAAGGACCCACCCGTCAATGCAGGAGATGTAAGAGACATGGGTTTGATCCCTGGGTCAGGGACGATCTCCTGGAGGAGGACATGGCCATGCATTCAAGTATTCTGGCCTGGAGAATCCCGTGGACAAAGGACCCTGGCGAGCCATGGCCCATAGTATCACAGAGAGTCAGACACGACAGAAGCGACTTACCACGCATATAGGCACACCAAGCCATTTACAGGAAAGGCTTGAGGGGTTTGCAACCATTGGCTAATTAACTCTCACAGGAACCTGTGCCAAGTAGAAAGCTGCATATTTTAGTTAAGACTGCCTATTGGTTCACTCTCGAGAAGGCTTTATCCCCTGTTTCCTCACCACGTCAAAAGAAGTAGCATTCAACCAATGTTGTCCTTAAAGATCTAATTTACAAGTGTCTTCTTAAAAAAAAAAAAGTGTTCTGATGCTTGTGCAAAATGGGAACTCTCTTCTTTTTTTTCAACACACATGTAACTCCCACATTTCTTATTTGAAAGTACATTGCATCTTATCAGTGACCATTTTCTGTATTTAGCTAGTTTAACCCTGGGAACACAGGGCTGAGGGGCAGTAAAGGTTTGTGTGTGTGCATGTCAGTCACTCAGTCATGTCCAGCTCTTTGTGACCGCACGGACTGTAGCCCACCAGGCTCCCCTGTCCATGGGATTTTCCAAGCAAGATACTGGGTTGGCTTGCCATTTCCTTCTCCAGGGAATCTTCCCAACCCAGGGATCAAACCCGTGTCTCCTGCGTCCCCTGCACTGGCAGGGAGATTCTTTACCCCTGCACCACCCAGGAAGCCCAAAGGTTTGTGTAGTAAAATTTTAAGGCAATAACATCTCTTCTTCATCTAGCAGTCTGAACTTTCTTAGGAGTCAAGTAGTGTACATTTGACAAGTTAAGTTTGAGGTGTCTGTTAGATATTCAGGTAGAGCTATCAAGTAAGATGCTGGATACATGAGCGTGAAGTTCAAGGGAGGATTTGGGAGCTGGATAATGATCAGCATATAGATAATACTGAAATGCAGGGGTCAGCATGCAATCTCCAAGGGAGTGGATATACACAGAGAAGAGAACCAGTTGCTGAGCAAGGGGTATGCAACAGCATCATGGAAGGAGAGAAGATGCTAGCCAGATACTGAGAAGGAGTGAGCACTGAGGTGGCCAGAAAACAGGGGCATGCAATGGAAAGGAGAACAGAAGGGTCTTTGCTCAGGAAGGAGGGAGTGGGCAACCATATCAAATGCTAGTGAGCAGTCAGGCAAAATGAGACAAGGACATTAACCATTGACTTGGACACATTGGACTTCCCTGGTGGCTCAGATGGTAAAGTGTCTGGCTACAATGCGGGAGACCNGGTGTTGACCATCTGGTGATGTCCACGTGTAGAGTCTTCTCTTGTGTTGTTGGAAGAGGGTGTTTGCTATGACCGGTGCATTTTCTTGGCAAAACTCTATTAGTCTTTGCCCTGCTTCATTCCGCATTCCAAGGCCAAATTTGCCTGTTACTCCAGGTGTTTCTTGACTTCCTACTTTAGCATTCCAGTCCCCTATAATGAAAAGGACATCTTTTTTGGGTGTTAGTTCTAAAAGATCTTGTAGCCTGATTAGAGTGGCTTAAAAATCTGACATAAACAGCACTGACTTCCTGTGTGACTATAGATTTGCTTGTACAAGCTTGGTTTTTCCTTTATAGTTAACTGAGGTAGACCAATAAGAGGTTGGAGGCAGGCAAGAACTATCATCCGTGAATCTAGTCTACCAAAGATTCGTGAAAGATGTGAAGACAGTTTAAGAGATGAGGGTGGTTTTGTGTGTGTGTGTGTATGTGTGCACACTTACACTCAGTTGTGTCCAACTGTTTGCCACCCCGTGCACTGTAGCCCATCAGGCTCTTCTGTCCATGGGATTTCCCAGACAAGAATCCTGGAGTGGGCAGCCATTTCCTTCTCCAGGGGATCTTTCCAACCCAGGGACAGAACCCATATCTCCTGCATCTCCTGCATTGGCAGGCAGATACTTTACCACTGGGCCACCTGGGAATCCTGATGGTTTCTTAGCAGATGAGAAATAGAAAACACTTCTGACACAGGGCAACATAACAGTATGAGGTAGCGTCACACACACACACACACCTATGCACACACGTCAGGACTTGTTCTAACAGTTTCCCCGATGCCTCTTCTTTCCAGTTGTGACCTATTTCCCATTAAAGGACCACTTCTCATTTGCGTCTCTGAAATGCCTGGTCTCCCAGGTCAGTAAGGAAGCCAGGATCTTCTCCAAGGCCAGGAGCTCTATAGGAGTCCTTTGAGTGATGCCTAGTCACCACTTCATGGATGTTCTATTTGACCCAAATTATGTTGCCCAGTTTATCCACTGGAGCCCTGCTCTTGTCACAAAAATAATCTTCTGTGAGTCATCAATGAGATCAGGAGGCATTCTTTTCACATAAAAGTCTCATTTTAGAATTTAGACGTACAGGGAAATTGTGACAATATCACAGAGAGTTCCCATGTACCCAACAACCAGTCTCCCCTTTTATTAGCATCTTACATTGCTATAGTATACATTTGTCACCATTAATGAGCCAGTATTGATTTATTATTATTATTAACTAATATCCATATTTTATTCAGATTTTTTTAGATACCCAATGTCCTTTTTCTGTTCCAGGATCTCACATTACCTTTAGTTGTAGACATGTAAAAACTCTTAAAAATCTTCCAAGAAAGCAACAAATTTCAAATTGCCTTTGGTTCCAATATTTGTAACTAAAACCACTAAAGGAAAAATTTAACCCTTAACTTTTCTGAAATCTAATCATTGAATGCTGATGAAAGGAAAAAGCTTAAGGCTTACATTTTAAGGAAATAGTTTAAGATATTTTGTGGGACTGTAATAATGTACAACTGTTAACTGGAAGACCTGAATCCCTTTTTATTGTTCTGGAAGCAGGTAATTAAAATATTAAAGGTCTACCAGCATTTTTTTTTTTGTTTCTCATCTCCTAGCAAAGGGATTACTCTGACTTATTTTCCTTGGCAACCTCCCACTCATATAATACAGGCCCAGTAATTTGAGCAAAGATCTTCCCATGTTAGTTTTATAAGACTGGATGCTTAAATGTTAGATTGTTGGGAAGTTTGCAGCAGGGTTCTTATAATCCTTCAACCAAAAGCAATTCAGGCAATAGTTTCTGATGCCCACAATATCTATGAGATCAATATGTACCCAACACTGATTCCACTCATGTTTCCCTTTAGTCTGTGGAGTGAGGTGGAAGGATAGCAATCTGGGGCCCTGATTTGGGGCTCATGGTGCCCATCTTGGGTGACTGTGTTTCATCCCATGTCTCCATCAGATTCACAGAAATGGTCCAAGGCAACTGCAAACTTAGAGGATGCTCACTGGTAAAGTCACAAGAGGTTGGGGTTGCCTGTTGGGACTTATGCCAGATGCCATTCGATGGCCTTCAAGGAGATTCAGGGGCAAGACATAGGATATTGAGCTCAAATACACCCACTCTTTGACTAACACACAAAAGTTCATCATGCTTCATCTGTCATGGCTGGGCCATGCACTGAAATTCACGCTGAAAAGGATTTTGCTTGCTGATTTGATCATATGCTACACTCCACAATTCTAGGAGGCAAAAGTAAAAGAGGAACCAAAGGAGGGATACATGCCCTCTGACTTAGCTAACATAGGGATGCACCCGAATAATACAAGTGTTTATGGAGGGCCTCCAAGTGTCAGGCACCAGGGACTGGGAAACCAAGGTCAACCAGAAGACCAGGGCTTTGTCACATCAGAGATCAGACTTATACAACATACCAACAGCCATGGGTCCAGCATCCAATGGGCAAACTGTGGGTGATACCAACATTCAGTTAAGCTCAGTGCTGTCAAAACATAAAATGCCTGGTTTCAGTTAGCTGTTAATTATCTCAGACTAGAAGCTTTTGAGAACATTAGTTCATTTCTATCATTAAACACATTTATCTGAAAGCAGCAATCCAAGTGATACTTGAAGAGATTCTGGCTTCACCAACCGGTGGGCACATACAAGGCTAAATTAACACTAATTGCTTATAATTGTGGAGAAGGCAATGGCACCCCACTCCGGTACCCTTGCCTGGAAAATCCCATGGACGGAGGAGCCTGGTGGGCCGCAGTCCATGGGGTCACTAAGAGTCGGACACAACTGAGCGACTTCACTTTGACTTTTCACTTTCACACATTGGAGAAGGAAATGGCAACCCACTCCAGTGTTCTTGCCTGGAGAATCCCAGGGAGGGGGAGCCTGGTGGGCTGCCGTCTATGGGGTCGCACAGAGTCGGACACGACTGAAGCGACTTAGCAGCAGCAGCAGCAGCTTATAATTGATTGGTTTGTGTTCCCTCCTTCCTGATACAGGTCCTTGCCTCCTTCCATACCACTATGTCTACACAATAAAGTCTCCTCTAATCATTTCTTGGGGTCCCCAGGATTGCCTTACCTGTGTTCCCAAGTGGTCCTTTCACGTGCTTCTGTCACCATTGGATGTTAACTGTCCCATGCTGCTGCCAAGGAGCTTCCTGTTGATTCACTTCCCAGAGAGCAGAGTTCAGGAGCATCCCAGTGTGTCCTCCAGGCGGGGCCAAATGTTGCTGCCTGCCCCTCACCCCTCACTGTGCCAGACCTGGACTACCCTCAGTGCAGAAGTGGGGAGAATGCCTCTGTCCCCCACCTCTAAGCCCCACATCTCAGAGCTCTTGAGAGCTGTCTAGGCAACATCTGCCTACAGCTCCTCTGGACTCAGCCCACAGCTTTAACTAGTCTGGGTTAAGAAGACTGAAAGCTGAAAAATTGATGCTTTCAAACTGCGGTGCTGGAGAAGACTCTTGAAAGTCCCTTGGACTGAAAGAAGATCAAACTAGTCAATCCTAAAGGAAATCAACCTTGAATATACATTGGAAGGACTGATACTGAAGCTGAAGCTCCAATACTTTGGCCACCTGATGCGAAGAGCTGACCCATTCAAAAAGATCTTGATGCTGGGAAATATTAAAGGCAAAAGGAGAAGAGGGCAGTAGAAGATGAGATGGTTAGATAATATCACTGACTCAATGGACATAAATGTGAGCAAACTCAGGGAGACAGTGAAGGACAGAGGACCCTGGCATGCTGCAGTCCATGGGGTCTCGAAGAGTCAGACACAACTTAGCGAATGAACAACAACACAATGAAAAAGGAGAGACGAGTGCTGACCCTTCCCTCCGCCGACCCCTCCTCCAGACCCCCACACATCATCATTATTCTGAGCCTGTTCTCCATTCAGATTTTCAATGCAAGCAGTGTGTTAAATGAACCATTACTTTAGAGGTGTGCAGAGGTGACTTTTGGAATGCTCTAATATCCCAGATATATATATTCCTATTATTACTATTAATTTAACTCTGACATTACAAAAGTGATAGTTTATGAATAGTACTAAAGTACTCTGTTGGAGAAGACTCCTGAGAGTCCCTGGGACTGCAAGGAGATCCAACCAGTCCATTCTGAAGGAGATCAGCCCTGGGTGTGCTTTGGAAGGAATGATGCTAAAGCTGAAACTCCAGTACTTTGGCCATCTCATGCGAAGAGCTGACTCATTGGAAAAGACTCTGATGCTGGGAGGGATTGGGGGCAGGAGGAAAAGGGGACGACAGAGGGTGAGATGGCTGGATGGCATCACCAACTCGATGGATGTGAGTTTGAGTGAACTCCGGGAGTTGGTGATGGACAGGGAGGCCTAGTGTGCTGCGATTCATGGGGTTGTAAAAAGTCGGACACGACTGAGCGACTGAACTGAACTTTCAGTACTTTTAGTACTCTGTGTATTAATATTATAGTTCTTATGAGTAGTTGTAATAGTGAATAGCACTAATAGATATATATTAATATTGCAACATGCATCTTGCTTTACTCTTATTTTAACCCTGTGTGGTTAAACCCTGTGTGGTTTCATCCCCATGTTATTTTAAGAGAAATGATTAAGAAAAGACTCTTTGGATCCAAAATATCCAGTGAGTTTAATAATCACGAAAATACTTTAAACTGCATCTCCCGAAGACCTGAATTGCATGCTTGAAGCTAATTCTGCCTGAATTCCAACTTGGGGAGACACAAACTTGTACTTTTTCTTTCTCTGGATGAGGAAAGCTATCAGATGATAGCAAATAGCTGAGGTCCTACTGTATAATTCTAAAGAGAAACCGGTCGCCTCACGGTCACAGTGAGCCCACTTTCCTGGCCCACATGATGAGCTATGTAAACCTCTGTGGAAGGGAAGTGATTGTCGTCAACAGAGACCGTACAAGTTGGTGACTTACAGAATCACCTAGAAGGGCGTGTGAAAACTGAGCGGCCTGTCCCACGGACAGGGTGTGTGCCACGGTGGAATGTGAAGAAGAAAGGAAAGGCAACACTCATCCCAGTAAGAAAACACTGGGGAGAAACCCGGATTACCTTCAACATCGTAAGCGTTGAGATATTAAACACTAAGCGTATCATTCCTCTTTCCGATATCATCTTACGTAGTGTTTACATAGTGCTTATCTCTAACCTGCTTCCTGCAGTGCACTTGTGGACCAGACCCAAAGAAAAGGAAAATGCTGGAAATCCTTTCTTTTTTTTTTTTTTTTTTAAAAAAATCCTTCTCAAGGTTCTTCACCTAAAGCCTTCATCCAGCTATATGGGTGAGAATCTCATCCATATAACACAGAGTAGCCAATATTTCCGCTCTGGCCTCCATGGGCAGAGTGATATCACAGCCATGAACAAGTGGGAAATGGGCCTGAGATCAGATGGCCACTGGGTTCTAGACAAGAGTCTCACCCCACACTTCTCCCATGCTTCTATCTATCCTTTGCTCTCCCTCTAACAAGGAGCAAGGTAGGGATAAGGCTTAAAGTGCAATCCCCTTGGGCAAGAATGTGTTTATTTAAATCTATATTAAGGCTTACCTGGAGTGCTGCAGTCCATGGGGTTGCAAAGAGTCAGACACAGCTTAGGTACCGAACAACAACAAAAATGATTTTCGACCCTTATATGAGAGTCGGTTTTTAGCACCGGGCACCTGAGTGTGAGTAAACTCCGGGAGTTGGTGATAGATAGGGAGGCCTGGCGTACTGCAGTCCATGGCATCGCAAAGTCGGATACGACTGAATGACTGAACTGAACCTGGAAAGAGTGGATGGAAAGGAATTAAGATGAAGGTACAGCAAGGGGACATCAGCGCGGGAGCCTCGACCTCCTCCCCACCTCCTTAATTCCACCCCCTTGGTTCTCTCTACCCACTCAATGATCCAGATATTGAAATAAATTTATCTGGAGAGCCTGGCGTTAGAAGGAGTCAGCAAATGGAGAGAGATAAACCATCAGAGAAAATGCAAGTGAAACGTGTTTTTTCACTTTGAACTCTTTGTCGCCTGGTCTCTGCTCTCGTAATTCAGTCTCCACCTGGCACCTCCATGAGCTTCCATAAGCACAGATCTACCCAGATCGCCCCTGATTACTAACCCTCAGCTCCTCACTTTTGTCGCTTGCAGGGACCTCCAAAGAGGGTGTATATATACACAAGCCAGTGAGGTGAAAGTGTTAATCACTCAATCATTTCCGACTCTTTGTGACCCCGTAGACTGTAGCCCACTAGGTTCCTCTATCTGTGGAATTCTCCAAGCAACAATACCCACTTCAAGGAGTGGGTAGTAATGTCGTTCTCCAGGGGATCTTCCTGACTCAGGGATCAAACTCAGGTCTCCTGCATTGCAGGCAGATTCTTTACTGGCTGGGCCACCAGGGAAGCCATTTTCATTATTCATCTCAAACATTTAAAAGTCCATTCTTTTTGTGTATTGTTTACAATGTAAATAATATGTGTGGTATTTCTAAAACCTTTATAAATTAAAAATTATATCTATTGGAAAGGGTTCTTATTAAAGGAGTGAAGATCAGAAGAGTTTGGAGACCCAACCCCTTAGCTTGGTTGACACAGTCCCAGCCTCATTCCTAGCCTCATGACCCAAAGACACAAGTACTCTAGACGGAGATTTTGCTGAAATTGCTTTTCTGTCTTCAGCATCTCAGCTTTCCTTATCCCAGCCTCTCTCTTCTCAGTCCAGACAGCACCTTCTTTGGGAGTCTTTCGCATTCCTGCCCAACACTCAAGCTGTGTCTTTAATTAGCACCCACCAGTCACTTCACTTTACAGTTAGTTTCCCAGATGTTTGTTCCCATAGTACATGCAGTGTTCCTTGGGCAACCCATTAGGCCACTGTGGTAAGTGAGGCCATCTTGCCACTGTCTGTGTCAGCAAGCAGTGGGCACCCTTTTGATAGAATACACTCCAAAGTGTGGGTACATCTCTCCCTTTATGTGACACACCCAAGATTCCAAATTGTCTCCTTTTCTGGAATTTCTCTCATTTTCACCACCTCCAAATATTAGAGGATTTTTGCAGGGACACCCTCTAGGGATGGCATTTGGGGGAGACATCCTTGCCTAGCTCCTCAAGTCCTACATCCAAGTGGTTTTTTTTTTCTTTTTTTTTGGACATCCAGACACTGGATTTCTTCTGCCTTTCTACCCTGTGCTGCCATCCAGATTTATATTTCAAACTGTCTGCTTCTTACTGGAGCATCTCATCAGTGTCTGGTTCTCTTACTTCTCTAGTTTCTTCAATTGAGTCTTTTCCTTAAATTGCCTTTTTGCTTAAAAAAAAAAAAATCACTCCTAATTTCAAATTGAACTTATTTCCGAACTAAAATTTGAGATCACTCTTCAGTTCTAATTGCTGCAAGGATTTGGAGAACATTACTCTATATTCCCACAGTCATTTTTCTTGTCTTTTGTGTTAAGACTATAGAATTCAAAACATCGTTATTCATGACATTTCAAATCTGTTTTCAGGAAAATGGTCCAAATGCTATCCTCCCACTGACACACTATCTCCTTACTAGTAATATCTTCTTATAAACAAAACTAGTCCAGTTTGAAACGTTCCTTTTGGAGCCAAGTATAAACATTATCTAAATTTTGGGTGTAATCCTAGATTGGGAAGGAATCTGTGTGGAATTTGTTTTGAGGATGTCTGATGTCTGTATCTGCTCAATTCAGGAGTCTTTGCTTTTGTGCAGCTAGCTGTTCACATTAATTCTACTCAGGATTTCTCCAACTGCAATATAAAAATGATATTTGCACTAAGTCTGAATAGGAGCTCTGGTTTCTGGACATGTTCAGTGATTCCATGATCAAAGAGTTAATGATCATACATGGTTTTCAGCCTCTTGCCTGAAAGGTTTAGGAGGATTGACACCACTTGAGCTTTTGTCGTGGTTGCATAAAGTCATTCTTTGTGTCTTATAACCTAGGTGTGGTCAGTAACTTTTAGTGCCCACCAATACCCATGCTCTCCTCTTCCTTCCTGGCACACTGCTGGGCCTCATTTCCAAGCTGCTTGCAGTCAGGTGGCTCAGTTCTGGCCCATGAAATGCGGGCAGAAAATGCTGTGGAGGACCTGTGGGCTCTAGAAGTTAGCTTTAAAAAAAAAATAAAGCCTGAGTCCCTGAATGACTGTGTGGAGCCAAGTAAATCCTTTATGCCTTTAATGGCATTAGACTGCAATGTAAGGAAGCAATTAAACTTTATCCTGGTTTCACTATGCATTTGTTCATTTGTGGGCAGATTCTAGCATGGCATAAAAAGATGGGCATAGATAGATCCCATGCCCCCTGCCCCTTCCTATGTCCCTGCCCCTATGGTTATGGAGGGGGTTCATATTAGGTCACAGCAGGCAAATCTCAGTAATAGAATGAGCACAGGAAAGGCTGGGACACTGAGAAAATGATGTGTCAGAGCAAGTCGGAGGATTCCAGCGCCACAGGACCCCTCATTGGCCTTTCCTACTGCTGCTCTTGTTTCCTACTGCTGTCTAGTCACAGCTATGGTTTTCCAGTGGTCATGTATGGGTGTGAGGGTGGACCATAAAGAAAGCTGACTGCCAAAGAATTGATGCTTTTGAACCATGGTGTGGAGAAGACTCTTGAGAGTCCCTTGGACTGCAAGGAGATCCAACCAGTCCATCCTAAAGGAAATCAGTCCTGAATATTCATTAGAAGGACTGATGCTGAAGTTCCAATAGTTTGGCCACCTGATGCAAAGAATTGACTCATTGAAAAAGACCCTGATGCTGGGAAAGATTGAAGGCAGGAGGAGAAGGGGACGACAGAGGATGGCATCACCGACCGGATAGACATGAGTTTGAACAAGCTCTGGGAGATGGTGAAGGACAGGGAAGGCTGGTGTGCTGCAGTCCATGGGGTCACAAAGAGTCGGACAGGACTGAGTGACTGAACTGAACTGAACTGACTGCTACTCCTGCCATCTTCATAAACTGTCCATCTCTCTATCCTACTTTTTGATTGTAAAAATTCTGATCACCCTATGCTAATTACATAGATAATTTTCCTTTTATCTTTCCCATTCGAGAAATATTCCTCTAATCAGATATTACCTCCCCTGTGAACTTAGCCACTCCCAGGGAGTCCCAGTGCAAACTGAATATCCCATACAAGTTGTGGTTACGATTATTATCCCGTGACACTGTGACTATTGGTTCAATGTGTCCTTGACTAGAGTGTAACTCCTTGACAGAGCTCCTATTGGCTTTATTTTCTCCGCTTCTAGCACAGTCCAGGCACAAAGCAAGTGCTCAACAAATGTTTACTGAGTGAACGAAAAAAGCATAGTTTATCAAATGTCAGTGCACCAAGACTCCTTCAATTGCTTAGTAGAGAATCCCAATTCAGACTGGCTTGAATAGGGAAAAAGTGTGGTTCACATCTTTTTTAAAAAATCAAGAAAGAATGTCACTACCCCATGTGCCACAACTACTGCGTCAGTGCTCTGGAGCCCTTGAGCTGCAACTACTGAGTCCATGCACCTGGAGCCTGTGCTCCTCAATGAGAGAAGCCTTTGAAACGAGAAGCCCATGTGCCGCAGCTAGAGAGCAGCCCCGCACTCTGCAACCAGAGAAAGCCACTGTGCAGCAATGAAAACCTAGTGCAACCAAAAATAAAATAAATCACTTTTTTTAAAAAAGAAAGAATGTCGGGCATAGCTTGATCTAGGTGCTGAAAAACAAAAAAAAAGATTGTTAGGAATATCTCTCCACTTCTTATCTCTGTTTTTCTCTGGGTTGGCTTCACTCTCAAGCTCACCCCTTCTGGACACTTGGCACTTGCCGACAGATCCATGGTTCTCTTCTACAAGTTCAGCAGCCTCCAGAGAAAACCATCCTTCCCACAGTGCCACCCCAGCCATGGGTAGAGGCAGCTCAAGCGGCTGGGGTAGGGACCTGTCTGCAGGTCCAGTGGCTGAAACTGCACTTCCGATGCAGGGGGACCAGGTTCGATTCCTGGTCAGGGAACTAGATCCCACAGGCGGCAACTAAGACCCGGCGCAGCCAAATAAATAAGTATTAAAGGGGGGGTGGGGTGGGGTGGGGCAATGTGACATACTTGCACCCATTCTGCTTATGCCAGTCTGGAATTTACCCCCAAATGAATAGTGGAAAAGAGTCTGCCTGCAATGCCAGAGACGAGGGTTCGATCCCTGGGGTGGGAATATCCCTGGAGAAGGAAATGGCAACCCACCCCAGTATTCTTGCCTGGAGAATCCCAAGGACAGAGGAGCATGGCGGGCCACAGACCACAGGGGTCACAAGACTGAGCAACTGAGTACGCACGAATAGATATTAATACGTCGTAAAAGTCGGGTGCTCACAATCCACGATCAAGAAACCTAAAGAAAGAAGCTCACGGTAAGACTGAAGGAGAACAATGTCCACGTAGCATCTTTGAGGAAACCACATAAACCGTTGCCAGGGACACTTGGCCCACTCTGTGCCCCTTCATGAGGCCCCATGCATCTGGCCTCCTTGGTCTGGCCTTCAATCTCCCTGACATCCAGAAGGCAGGGCTCCCGCTGAGGTCTGGCCAGGTCTTTGACTGCTGGGAAGTTGCTCACAAATCCCTTTGGGGATCTCCAGCCCAACTCGTTCCAGGAAATTCATATTCTTTTCCTGTCTTCAGTTCAGTTCAGTCACTCAGTCGTGTCCCACTCTGCGATCCCATGGACTGCAGCACACCAGGCCTCCCTGTCCATCACCAACTCCCGGAGTTCACCCAAACCCATGTCCACTGAGTCAGTGATGCCATCCAGCCATCTCATCCTCTGTGGTCCCCTTCTCCTCCTGCCCTCAATCTCTCCCAGCATCAGGGACTTTTCAAATGAGTCAGTTCTTCGAATCAGGTGGCCAAAGTGTCTTACCCCTGTCTTTTTCCACCTGTGCTTCTGATCAGTATCAACACTTAAGAGAATGATATCAATACTTTGTTGCCAGGTTTCAGCTGATGGATAGATGCCCCTCCCTTCCTTTCCCTCCAAGGCTGGGAGCAAAGCAGGCCAGTGGTACTGGCGTCAGCATTCCTAGTCCAGGGATGACGAGGTTTCTGGGACATGAAGTCCTAGAAAACTTCAGTGGAATCTGGGACAGATAATCATTTAAAATTGTCTTGTAATTAATAAGTTTTGTACTGTTCCTTACTAAATGGGGTACTTACCATCACAATGCAACACAATTTAAAACCATTAAGCCTCTCATTCAGGGAGAATTATGGCTCTACACATTTCTCAAACTCTTTCTTTTGCTACAAAATCAACTAATGAGTAAATCCTTTAAGAAAACCCTGTGAAATATAGATACTACTAAACGATGTAAACAGGCAGAAAGTAGGTCTAAGAACTTGCAGTAAAACAAATAAAACACACTCCAATATGGATGCATGGGTAAGGGGCATGCAAACAGGAAGAGTCTGGATATCCACTAAGTTAAAATGGCAGAAGGGACACAGTTAACAAGAATATGTTGAATCTGTGTATTAGACATATTACTCAGCCATAAAAAAGAATGAAATAATGCCATTTGCAGCAACGTGGATGGACCTAGAGACTGGTGTGGGGCTTCCCTGGTAGCTCAGCTGGTGAAGAATCCCCCTGCAATTCAGGAGACCCTGGTTTGATTCCTGGGTTAGGAAGATCTGCAGGAGAAGGGATAGACTACCCACTCCAGTATTCTTGGGCTTCCCTGGTGGCTAAGCGGTAAAGAATCCACCTGCAATGCAGGAGACCTGGGTGCGATCCCTGAGTTGGGAAGATTCCCTGGAGAAGGGAAAGACTACCCACTCCAATATTCTGGCCTGGAGAATTCCATGGACTGTATAGTCCATGGGGTAGCAAAGAGTCGGATAGGACTGAGTGACTTTCACTTTCACTTTCAGAGACTGGTGTACTGAGTGAAGTGAGTTAGAGAAAGACAAATATATATCGCTTATATGTAGAATCTAAAAAATATGGTATAAATGAACCCATTTACAAAACAGAAATAGAGTCACAGATGTACAAAACAAACTTATGATTACTAAGGGGTAAGGGAGGGAGGGATAATTTGGGATATTGGGATTGACATTTATACAGTATTATATATAAAACATCTAGTTAATAAGGACCTACTGTATAGTACAGAGAACTCTTCTCAATACTCTGTAACGACCTATATCAGTTCAGTTCTGTTCAGTCGCTCAGTCGTGTCTGACTCTTTGCGACCCCATGAATCGCAGCACGCCAGGCCTCCCTGTCTATCACCATCTCCCGGAGTTCACTCAGACTCACGTCCATCAAGTCCGTGATGCCATCCAGCCATCTCATCCTCGGTCGTCCCCTCCTCCTCCTGCCCCCAATCCCTCCCAGCATCAGTCTTTTCCAATGAGTCAACTCTTCGCATGAGGTGGCCAAAGTACTGGAGTTTCAGCTTTAGCATCATTCCTTCTAAAGAAATCCCAGGGCTGATCTCCTTCAGAATGAACTGGTTGGATCTCCTTGCAGTCCAAGGGACTCTCAATATATGGGAATAGAATCTAAAAAAAGAGTAGATATACGTATGTGCATAACTGAATTACTTTTCTGTACAGCAGAAACTAACCCAACATTGTAAGTCAACTAAACTCCAGTAAAAATTAATTTAAAATTTTGTTTTGAAAAATCCATTGTGAGAAAGGAGAAAACCACTACTTATACTTTAAAAAAAAGTAAAACTCAAACTCTGTGGCAACTTTAAAATAAACACAAAGCACTATCAAACGTCTTATCCAGTTTCCTGAATGGACTCTTAGCTTGCCTCTCCGCTATGATCCTATGTGTGCATCTTCAGGAGTTCAGTTCAGTTCAGTTGCTCAGTCGTGTCCGACTCTTTGCGATCCCATGAACTGCAGCACGCCAGGCCTCTCTGTCCATCACCAACTCCTGGAGTTCACCCAAACCCACGTCTATTGAGTCGGTGATGCCATCCAACCACCTCATCCTCTGTCATCCCCTTCTCCTCCTGCCTTCAATCTTTCCCAGCAGCAGGGTCTTTTCAAATGAGTCAGCTCTTCGCATCAGGTGGCCAAAGTATTGGAGTTTCAGCTTCAACATCAGTCCTTCCAATGAACACCCAGGACTGATCTCCTTTAGGATGGACTGGTTGGATCTCCTTGCTGTCCAAGGGACTCTCAAGAGTCTTCTCCAACACCACAGTTNCCCTCTGCTCTGTCTCTTATACACATCTAAAGTATTGGAGTTTCAGCTTCAACATCAGTCCTTCCAATGAACACCCAGGACTGATCTCCTTTAGGATGGACTGGTTGGATCTCCTTGCTGTCCAAGGGACTCTCAAGAGTCTTCTCCAACACCACAGTTCAAAAGCATCCGTTCTTCTGCACTCAGCTTTCTTTATAGTCCAACTCTCACATGCATACATGACCACTGGAAAAACCATAGCCTTGACTAGACGGACCTTTGTTGACAAAGTAACAGCTCTGCTTTATAACATGCTGTCTACTAGCTTCCCTGGTAGCTCAGTCGATCCCCTGGTAGGGAAGATCCCATGGAGAAGGAAATGGCAACCCACTCCAGTACTCTTGCCTGGAAAACTCCATGGATGGAGAAGCCTGGTAGGCTACAGTCCACGGGATTGCAAAGAGTCGGACATGAATGAGCAACTTCACTGACTGACTAGGTTGGTCATAACTTTTCTTCCGAGGAATGACTTGCTCAGTTCAGCCTTCTTATCTTCCTCTTTTGCATAGGCAACCTCGGGGCAGGATCCAGGTTTTGTTTCTTTTTGTATCTTCACTCTCCTAGCCTCTGGTCCTCACATGCAGGCCTGGCCCACCTTGGGCAGTGGAAGCAGAATCAAGTCCAGTAGAACTCTTTGCTCATTTTCTCATTCTGCACTATATCCCCAGGGCTAGCAAAGTGCCTGCCACCTAGGAAACTCCCTGTGAGCAGTTGATGGATGAATGCATGGATGACATTATGACTGCTGTGAACCAGTGTCTCACCTCCTGTTCAGGTGTACTTGGCTGAGACGATTCGTTATCTCCTTACCCTCACTCCGGCTCCTGCTGATGGCCTTGCGCTGCCTGTGTGCCCGCCCCAGCATTCTTAGCTCTGTCCCCTTTGGGTTTCGCATTGACCTGCGCTGCCCTCTTATAGCCTCATCTTGCTCCCTAAAGGGAGCGGGTCAGCCTAGCTCTTTTCCCGCTGTCACCATCTTCTCTGGACACATGTTTATCCCCCTGGGCACTGACTTTCCATCGGTGTCTCCTTAGCACTCTTCCTGCGGGGGCCGTCACCAGATCCTGTTCAGAGGTCTCATTCCCAGCATCTTGCCGTGCCCACCGCCATATGGATAGATACCCTGGATTATATTGTTTTCTCTCTTTGGTCATCAGCTAAGTCCGCAGAAATTTGCTTATTTTTGAAAAACTAAAATCTGGTGTACTATTTCACAATGTGTATTTCAATCACACCATAAAAGAAGACCACACACACATCAATTAAATGCCAGACACCCATAGGGCATTTTCACCCAAATTGGACATCAGGGCTGCTCTTTCAATTCAGCCTGCATTCCTACCTAATTTGATCACTTAACAGTGTTTACATACTGTTTCACATTTTGGAGAAATCAGTTCATAGGACTTCCCTAGGGGTCCAGTGGATAGGAATCACCTGCGAATGCAGGGGGCACGGGTTCGATCCCTGATCTGAGAAGATCCCACATGCCGCTGAGCAACCAAACCCACGTGCCACAACTACTGAGCCTGCGAACTCGAGCCTGTGCTTGGCAACAAGTGAAGCCACGGCCACGAGAAGCCTGAGCACTGGAAGGAGGAGTATCTGCTGCTAGCCACAAATGGAGAGAGCCCATGAGGCAGCAAAGACCCAGTGTAACCAAATGAAAAATTAAAAAATTTAAATCAATTTGGGGTAAAGGAGTTGATAAATCAAGATCCCTGTGATGAATTGCTGTGCAATGGGTCTTTTCCTTGTCTAGTGACACAGTTAATGTGGACTACAATCCTGGTCTCGGAGACCAGGAAAATATGAACAGTAGTATAAACAGAGTGATAACAGGGAGGGGAGCGTGTTTGTCTAGTTAGACATTGAGGTTTACCATTAACTGTTTCATCATCGGTATGCATGCTGCGTTAACAGATAGCACGTGGGTAGCTGATTCCAACAAGAAACCGCTTGTCTCCTGAATTCCAGGAAGTCAGATACTGAGAGGGAGGAGGGAACGTGCGTGCTTAAGTGGGTAAGACAGACAGTACCTTCCAATCACTCCAATTCTCCGTCCACAGACAGGATGCAGTAGGTCTCCTCCCCCGGCATCTACGCTTTGCTTGCTTGTTGGCGTGTTCGTCTCACCATCAACAGACACCACCGGGAGTTTTCCAGCTCACTTTTTCAGATTTCAGGGGCCTGGTTGCTGCCCTCCCCACAACCCCACCCCAGGCTCTTAGAAAAGAGCATGCCCTAGGCTTGGGCTGCTAGGATCGCTTGCCTTTGCTGAAACTGCAAGTGAGAAAGTTTACGACATGTTATTTGGGGGGTTCCTTTTTTCCCAGAAGTTGCTCATTTCTAACTAGAGGCTGTGATAACAAAACTGTTTATTTTCTTTCAGGTGAGTTTCAATGAATCGGCTCATGAAGGGGAACCTGGCTGGCCTGCGCTGAGACGAGAATGGCACCTCCTTCTGGGCACAGCTTCTTTCTGATAGGTGCGCTGGGCGTCTTTGCACTCAACTGCTTCACCAGGGCTCAGAGGAACGGCACGCTCATTTTCACCAAGGAAAACACCATTCGGAAGTGCAGCTGCTCAGCAGACATCCGGGACTGTGACTACAGTTTGGCTAACCTGATGTGCAGCTGTAAAACCGTGCTGCCTCTTGCCGTTGAGCAAACGAGCTATAGTGACCGTCTGACCATCTGGTTCACAGACACATCTGCGCTGGGGCTCCTGCTGAACTTCACGCTTGTCCGGGACCTGAAGCTTTCCCTGTGCAGTACCAACACTCTCCCCACTGAGTACCTGGCTATTTGCGGTCTGAAGAGGCTTCGGGTCAGCACGGAGGCCAAGCATCCTTCCCCTGAACAGAGTTTACTCATCCACGATGGTGGGGAGAGTGAATCCAGAGAGAAGCCCACGTTACAGCGAGGCTGGCAAACCTGTATGTATCTCTCCTTCTTAGATATGGCACTCTTCAACAGGGAGTCCGCCTTAAAATCATACAGTGTTGCAAATTCTGCCAGCATGGCCAACAACTTCCCCTACTTTTCCCACCTTAAAACCTTCCCAGTTCTAAACAACAAAAGCTATGTCGTCACCTTCATTTACTAACATCGTAGCTGTGCCCGTCCTCCGGGGACTTTGGCATCTGCTGGATGATCTCAACAAGGGATCTGTGAACAAGGTCATGGGTATTCCTAGCCTCAACTTCACTTCTCCTCCAGCCTCCTTTCACACAGAGCCAGCCCTCTGCTCCACCCGTGCCTGGCCCTGGGAAAACAAAATTAAAATACTCAAAAAACCTACTTGATTCAGTCTAGAAGCATATGTTGGGGGCCAGCTAGAGGCTAGGTTTTTGCTACTAAGGGAGGGTAGGGAAATGTCAGATCAGTGCACCCCAAGGACTGCTTAGTGGAGCTCAGCAGAGGGGATGATCCCTAAAAAAAGGTGTCTTCCAGGATTTCCCTGGATACTATTGATAGTATCCATTTTTTAAAATTAAACCAATTTTTAAAAATGGCAATTATGGTGATGCAGCGGTTGACACTTGCCTTTCAATGCAGGGGGTGCCAATTCGATCCCTGGTCAGAGAACTAAGATCCCACATGCCTCATGGCCAAAAAACCAAAATATAAAACAGAAGCAATGTGTAACAAATTCAATAAAGACTTTCAAAAAATGAAAGAGAACTGAAAGTGTTAGTCGCTCATTCTTGTCTCACTCTCTGCAACCAGTGGACTGTTGCCCACCAGACTCCTCTAGCCATGGACTTCTCTAGGCAAGAACACTGGAATATGTAGGCATTTCTTTCTCCAGGGGATCTTCTCGACCCAGGGATCAAACTTGGGTCTCCTGGCAGATTCTTTACCATCTGCCATCTGAGCCACCAAGGAAGCCCTTAAAAAAAAAAAAGTCCACATCAAAAAAAAAAAAAAATCTTAAAAAAATAAAAGCATCTTCCTTCAAAACATTGCCTTTTCCACCCCCACCCCCACCTCACTTCATGTTCTTACATAGGCTGGAATTCCCCTACGTAGAGAATGACAAACTTCAGTGGTTTGGGGACTAGAAGCCCCTCAAAATGATTAAATCCTCTTTAGACTGGTATTTTCCAAACATCTTGTAAAGGACATCCACACTGAGAAAGGGAAGTCCTGTGAGTGTGTTCAGTGGTGGGGAGTTGGGGGCGGTGGGGGTGGGGAGGGCTGAAGCCTGGCGGATATGGTGGAACCTTAGGGCTGAGTGAGAACATCAGGGTCCGAGAGGGAAGTCACAAAAGTCAAGTGCATTGGGGTTTTTGTTGCTTAGAACGAGGCCTAAATCCGGGGAAAGCTCTCTCCCTCTAGCCCTTCTCTCCCTCTCTTGCCTTGCCACCTCCTGCCTTTGGCCTGGCTACACCACTTCCCCACTGTTCCTCCCCTCCTCCTCCTCCTGCTCCAGAATTCAGAGCTTAGATTAATACCACGGGAACTGTGTTTGACTACATTAGGGGCTAGCCTGGGAATGTAATAACTCCCTTATAACACTACTCGCATGGGTAAATACATCCAGATTACTGATAGATAATTAACAGAAGAACTTTTAGGGCTCAGTCCATTTGGAAGTTTAAGACTGGAAAGTGAAGACACTCTGTATGATGGGGTTAACATAAAATGCTTTATGTGTGTTCATACAAAGAACTAAGGCAATATTTTTCATTAATTTTCACTGGAGGATAGTCGCTTTACAAAGTTGTGTCAGCTTCTGCTCTCAGCAAAGTGAATCACCACACGTACACATGTGCCCTCTCTCTTTTGGATTTCCTCCCGTTTAGGTTACCAGCCAGCACGGAGGAGAGTTCGCTGGGCTGTACTGTGGGTTCTCATCAGTTATCTATTCTATAGATGGTATCCATTTTTTAAAATTAAACTGACTCATCCCTGGACAAAGAAAATCTTCCCTCAGGGCAACCCAACTCAACATTAAAGTGGAATATAAAGAATTTGTGGCAGTTATGGTACAAACATCTAAACCCAGAATGCAAAAAGTTGGAACGTATTGGATGCATGATACCATAATGATAAGAAATAGTTCTACCATGAAATAACACACATTTTTCTCTTAGCCTTAACATCAGGTAGCTGAAATAACCTGAAATGTTTCCATGTGCTTAACTGGTGAGAGATTTGGCCATTCAGACTAATTAGCATGCATCTATAATGTCAGTGCTTAAATTAGGCCAGAACTGAGACCAAGATACCAATTTTAATAGAAAGATGCAATGACCTTATTACTGACATTGTATGTGAGAGGTTAGATTAAAGTGGTAGAAAAAGATAAATAAGGAAACAAAAGAGAGAGAAAGAATGGCAAGAAGGATATAGATGAAAAGATTAATATTAAATATATTTACTGTCATTAGTTACTGAAAATGTAACAAATGGAATTTTAATAATTTTTCTTAATAAAGTATAAAATTTACTGATACTATAAATTATGAGTATTGTAATGTACATATCTTCCATTTGGTGACTTTTAATAGCTTCAGAGCTCTTTCACATATTTTTTAAGTAATTCTTACAAGAAATCCTTTTTGGGTTCTTCTCTGGTGGCTCAGTGGTAAAGAATCTGCCTGTCAGTGTAGGGGACACAGGTTTGATCCCTGATCCAGGAAGATCCCACACGCTGCGTGCCGCAGCTACTGAACCGGAGCTCTAGAGCCCAGGAGTCACAGCTACTGAGCCCACGTGCTCCAACTACTGAAGCCTCTGCTTCCCAACAAGAGGAGCCACTGCCACGAGAAGCCCAGGCACCGCATGCAAGACAGCCCCCCGCTCACCACAACTGCTCAAAGCAACAAAGACCCAATGCAACCCAAAGCAACGTTTTAACAAGTGAACAAGAAAGAAGTAGTATATAGTGGAACTATATGTAACCTTGCTCTGCATTTTCCAAGTCTCCTGTAAATGTGTTATTATGTTTTCATAATTTAAAAAAAAACTCATGTTCCAAATATAAAAAAAGAAAAAATTCTGAACACAATGATAAATTCATCTTTGATAGGAAGAAGTTCACTTTTTTCAGTTTCCTGAGTGGAGCCAAGAGAAGTACAGATGCAAGTGGGTGTGTAGATGTGGTTCCCTCTGATGCTTCTCTATTTTCAGTAAAGAATTAGCTAGTTATTAGCTGGGAATAGAATGAAGGATTTGAGAAGAGGTATATAACATTCCAGTACTCTTGCCTGGAAAATCCCATGGACGGAGGAGCCTGGTAGGCTGCAGTCCATGGGGTCGCTAAGAGTTGGGCACGACTGAGCGACTTCACTTTCGCTTTTCACTTTCATGCATTGGAGAAGGAAATGGCAACCAACTCCAGTATTCTTGCCTGGAGAATCCCAGAGACAGAGGAGCCTGGTGGGCTGCCACCTATGGGGTTGCACAGAGTCGGACACGACTGAAGCGACTTAGCAGCAGCAGCATATAATAATCTCATGGTATGGGAAAGCTGGTGGCTCAGACAGTAAAACATCTGCCTGCAATGCAGGAGACCCAGGTTCAATCCTTGGGTCGCGAAGATCTCCTGGAGAAGGAAATGGCAATCCACTCCAGTATTCTTGCCTGGAAAATCCCATGGACAGAGGAACCTGGTAGGCTAGAGTCCATGGGGTCGCAAAGAGTTGGACACGACTGAGCAACTTCGCTTTCTTTTCTTTCTTTCTATGGGAAATCAAACTTACCAAGGGAACATTAAAAATACGGGACAGATAAATTTGTTGAAATCCCAGATGGCTCTCTCATGATCTCTTCATTGCCATATGTTTACATGTTTTAAAACTTTGCCATTGTTTCACTGGAGTGATGGGAAAAGGAAATGATAAAAAAACACATGATTATTCCCGTATCATTAACTCAAAATCTATTTACCTCTTTCAAAACTTTCCCACTTCTTCTTTGCTTATTGGTTTGTTAAGAGCCATTGTTGTTCTGTCGCTAAGTTGTGTCCGACTGTTTGTGACCCCATGGACTGCAGCACTCCAGGCTTTCCTGTCCTTCATCATCTCCTGGAGCCTGCTCAAACTCATGTCCATTGAGTCGGTGATGCCATCCAGCCAGCTCATCCTCTGTCATCCCCTTCTCCCCCTGCCCTCAATCTTTCCCAGCATCAGGGTTTTTTCCAATGAGTCAGCTCTTCGCATCAGGTGGCCAAAGTATTGGAGCTTTAATTAGTGTACATATCCAATATTCCAGTGAATATTCAGGGTTGATTTCCTTTGGGATTGGCTGGTTTGATCTCCTTCCTGTCCAAGGGACTTTCAGGAGTCTTCTCCATCACCACAATTTGAAAGCATTATATTCTTCTTAAATCAGTTGTGAAATTTGTATTTTGCTAAAATATATATTTTCTGTAGAATTTCCAATGTATTGTCACTGGGTACCATACAACATTTTTCACAATTAATTTGGCTCTTCTTCATGTCTAGTTATAGTTAAAATTTGGAGGGATATGTATGTTCCTTAATTAAGTTTGCATTTTTTTTTTTTTGGTAATCCCTATGTTTGGGGTTTTATTTTATTATTTTCTAATTTATTTTTTATTAGTAATCATTTTATCTTTGACTATTTCTACTCTTTATATTCTTTGAATTGTTTTGCTGTTTTTTTTCTTTGTTTTTCTGAGGCTGAATATTTCTCTTTTCACTTGTGTAATTATAAACTTAGTTTATTTTTCCTTTTTTAATATGAATTTATTTAATTGGAGGCTAATTACTTTACAATATTGTAGTGGTTTTTGCCATACATTGATATGAATCCACCACGGGTGTACATGTGTTGCCCATCCTGAACCCCCTCCCACCTCCCTTCCCATTCCATCCCTCTGGGTCGTCCCAGTGCACCAGCCCCGAGTGCCCTGTCTCATGCATCGAACCTGGACTGGCGATCCTTTTCACATATGATAATACATATGTTTCAGTGCTATTCTCCCAAATCATCTCACCCTACCCTCTCCCACAGAATCCAAAAGACTGTTCTATACATCTGTGTCTCTTTTGCTGTCTCGCATACAGGGTTATCATTACCATCTTTCTAAATTCCATATATATACATTAGTATACTGTATTGGTGTTTTTCTTTCTAGCTTCCTTCACTCTGTATAGTCAGCTCCAGTTTCATCCACCTCATTAGAACTGATTCAAATGCATTCTTTTTAATGGCTTAGTAATACTCCATTGTGTATATGTACCACAGCTTTCTTATCCATTTGTCTGCTGATGGACATCTAGGATGCTTCCATGTCCTGGCTATTATAAACAGTGCTGCGATGAACATTGGGGTACATGTGTCTCTTTCAATTCTGGTTTCCTCGGTGTGTACGCCCAGCAGTGGGATTGCTGGGTCATATGGCAGTTCTATTTCCAGTTTTTAAAGGAATCTCCACCCTGTTCTCCATAGTGGCTGTACTAGTTTGCATTCCCACCAACAGTGTAAGAGGGTTCCCTTTTCTCCACACCCTCTCCAGCATTTATCGCTTGTAGACTTTTGGACAGCAGCCATTCTGACTGGCATGAAATGGTACCTCATTGTGGTTTTGATTTGCGTTTCTCTGATAATGAGTGAGGTTGAGCATCTTTTCATGTGTTTGTTAGCCATCTGTATGTCTTCTTTGGAGAAATGTCTGTTTAGTTCTTTGGCCCATTTTTTGATTGGGTTGTTTATTTTTCTAGAATTGAGCTGCAGGAGTTGCTCGTATATTTTTGAGGTTCTTTGTCAGTTGCTTCATTTGCTATTATTTTCTCCCATTCCGAAGGCTGTCTTTTCACCTTGCTTATAGTTTCCTTTGTTGTGCAAAAGCTTTTAATTTTAATTAGATCCCATTTGTTTATTTTTGCTTTTATTTCCAATACTCTGAGAGGTGGGTCATAGGGGATCCTGCTGTGATTTATGTTGGAGAGTGTTTTGCCTATGATTTCCTCTAGGAGTTTTATAGTTTCTGGTCTTACATTTAGATCTTAATCCATTTTGAGTTTATTTTTGTGTATGGTGTTAGAAAGTGTTCTGGTTTCATTCTTTTACAGGTGGTTGACCAGTTTTCCCAGCACCACTTGTTAAAGAGATTGTCTTTTCTTCATTGTATATTCTTGCCTCCTTTTTCAAAGATAAGATGTCCATAGGTGCATGGGTTTATCTCTGGGTTAAAGTTATACATTATTCCATGAGTACCCCTTTAGCTATGCACCATATATTTTTATAGGGAAATGACACTTTTATTAATTTCTAGAGATCTTAGATAATATATGTCTTATTTCTCCTTTGATTTAGAGATTTAGATGACTGTTCATTAATTCCCAAATAGTTAAAACTTTTTTTTTTTGTATTGGAGGGGTCATTCAGCTTCCTGGATTTGGCTTGTCATTTAACTTTTTTCTCTGGTTGGAGAACATTCCCTGTAAAAATCTCTGTTTTGAAGAATTTGTTCAGTTGTTTGTTTACCCAGGTTAATGATTGATATTTATAAATGTTTCACAGATGCCATGGGTAATTAAATAGTCTCTGTTTGGAGAGAACATAATTTTATTAATCTATATATTTGAGCTCACTGATTATATTAATAAAATCCTATATAAACTTAAACGCATTATTTGACTACTTCATCTGCCTGATTCAGACAGAGAGCCATATATATATAATAACAAAACATAATGTATTTAGTGTCCATTTGATGTCTGCAGTTAATTTAAGAGGAAATCTGGAAAGTTAACTAACCAAGGACAGATACAGAAGGGGCCACAGGCTGGCTCAGCTATGGCTAGGGTTTTTCTGAATGAGTACAACAAACCATTCAATCCTAAAGGAAATCAACTCTGAATATTCATTGGGAGTACTGATGCTGAAGCTAAAACTCCAATACTTTGGCCACCTGATGGAAAGAGTCAACTCATTGGAAAAGACCCTGATGCTGGGAAAGATTGAAGGCAGGAAGAGAAGGGGATGACAGAGGATGAGATGGTTAGATTGAATCACCAGCTCAATGAGTTTGAGCAAACTCCAGGAGATGATGAAGGACAAGGAATCCTGGCCTGCTGCAGTCCATGGGGTGGCAAAGAGTTGGACAGGACTAAACAACAGCAACAAAGCAGGAGTGGGGAAGGAAGCTGCTTATTGGAAGGGAGTGACTATAATCTTGTCCCCGTGAAATCCAATCTGGATGAGGCAGGAAACAGGCAGGAGGAAGAGAATGGGCAATGAAAAGTGATGGGTTCTGGACTGGAGGTCGAATAGACAAACTAGAAGATGGAAGTGAAGTTTTACTGAGGAAGATGCCAAGTAACTCCCTAGTAACTTGGAGAAGATGCAAGTTGCAAACTCCAAGATGCGATCATTATGATAGGATTAGAGTGAGGAGGTTAGAGAACTAACTCCAAGTAGAAGTTACACTGGAATGTTGAAAACATATGAAGAACGAAAGAATGAATGTTCATCAAATAATTCTGGAAAGAAATGCTCCAAAAATTAAATGCTAAGTTTAATAACAATTATTATTTCCTTCTTTGTATTGTTCTGCATTTTCTAAATTTCTAAAATATAGTAATGCAGGTAGCACTTTTATAATTAGATAAGGGACTTCCCTGGTGGCTCAGATGGTAAAGAATTCGCCTGCAATGCAGGATACCTGGGTTCATTCCTTGGGCTGGGAAGATCCCCTGGAGAAGGGAATGGCTACCCACTCCAGTATTCTTGCCTTGAGAACCCCATGAAGAGTATGAAAAGGCAAGAATAACACTGGAGTGGGTTGCCATTTCTTCTCCAGAGGATCTTCGCAACCCAGAGAGAACCTGCCTCTCCTGCATTGCCAGGGGATTCTTCACCACTGAGCCACCTGGGAAGGATTGTGAAGCTAGCAGTGAAAAAAAAAAAAACAACCAAAATCTCCTCCCCCAGGAAGCTTACATTTTACTTTAAGTTAATGCAAAACAGTCTTCGCTAAATCAAGGACAAGAAATTTAATGAAATAATTAAATGTTTTCTCCAGCTTTTTGCCCCCCAGAATAGAATTCTTGAGTTATTTAGGAAGAGAGGAAAAATTCGTTAGACCAGGAATTCCTAGACTATTAGATTTTGCATGCCACATAAAATTTTTAGATATAATAAACAATTTGGGGGGACTTATAGCTTTCACTACTTTTCAGTTTGTCAAATAAGGGTATAAAAACAAACAAAATATACCATCATCATTATTTCATTTAAGGAAAGAGATTTTAGTATCTTAATGTGGAGGAGGAAGATCACCTCAGAACAAAGCACCATTTTCTTTCCCCTGATAAGAGACATCTGGCTACTATACACGAGCAGACTGTTCGTGTGCTTCTCATTTGGCAACTGACTAGGGAAAACTTCACGGGCTCACAGAGCTACATGTGGTAATCATCGTCTCAGACTACAGAGTCTAATACTGAGTTGGTAAACAAAACAAACAAAAGCAGTTTGCCTATTTTGTCTGAAATCATGGGTCAGTTATTCCATGCAAAGTCACAATTTAGTAGAAAAAAAACTAATTGGAATTATTGCTTGGCAAGGTAACTTTAAAAAGCACTGGGTATGGCACATATACACAGTGGAATATTACTCAACTATAAAAAGGAATACATTTGAGTCCAAATGAGGTAGATGAACCTAGAGACTATGACACAGAGGGAAGTAAGTCAGAAAGAGAAAGACAAATATCATGTATTAATGCATGTACATGGAATCTAGAAAGACAGTACTGATGATCCTACTGGCAGGGTAGCAGAGGAGACACAGGCATTTTGTGACACAGTAGGGGAAGGAGAGGGTTGGATGATATGAGAAAATAGCATGGAAACATACATTACCACATATAAAAAAGATAGCCAGTGGGCATTCGAGGCATGATACAGGGAACCCAAAGCCAGTGCTGTGTGACAACCTGGAAGAGAGGGATGGGAAGGCTGGGGGGTTTCAAGAGGGAGGGGACACAGGTATATCTAATGTTGACTCATGTTGATGAGTGGCAAAAACCGTCACAGTAGTGTAATTACCCTCTAATTAAGAAAAAAAAAAATCACTGGGGACCTCCCTGGCAGTCCAATTAAGACTTTGCCTTCTGATGAGGGGGTGTGGGTTCGATCCCTGGCCGAGGAGCTAAGATCCCACAGGGCTCACAGCTAAAAAAAATGAAACGTAAAACAGAAGCAATATTATAAAAAAAAAATTCAAGACTCTAAAAATGGTCCATGTGATCAAAAAGTACAACAAAATTTATTTTCTTAAAAAAGCACTGAACTGATTCAAACAAAATGATGGATGCAAGCATTCTACGAAAACAGTCTTTGTCTAAAAACACTCCAACATTAAATAGTGATGATATGCTGTAAACAGTCAGTTTAATACTCAGTGCACAGAGCAGTTTATAAAATAATTAGTTTCAGATCGTATACTGGCTGACAGGCGATGAAAGCAGCTCTTCTGTTTCAGGAATTTAATTTCCACAAGGTCTGTAACCTCTAGAAGGGCCTTTGGCTTGTGTTAGCAGCAAGATAACTTCTGAATCTTTAACTTTGCCCTTCAATTATCTGAATAGGTAGATTATAAAAGTTATAAATCCATCCTGGCTTTTCATTTGTTAGCTTGCTTTAAAACACCCAATGTTCTCCTCTCTGTCCATATTTAATCATCACTTTCATACTGGAAGACCTTTTTGAAGTTTCAGGCCAAGATATTAACACAGTCTGCTCTGAACCTTATCTTTCTCACCTCTGTCCTAATCATGTTACTGCAAATCTCTCTCTTGGCGCTGGCACTTGGTGTCTACAGGCTGACCAGGCACAATTTGAAGCTTTTGTGATGAGAACTGGAGTTCAGTTTCACCAACGAGACACTCTGCTGGAATCAGAACTTAATGCTGAACAGCCAGAATATAAGAGCTTAGAGTAATGCGAGTAGAATGGAAGCCAGATATTATTAACTTTCTCTACTAACTGGAAGAAAATGTTACAGAGGACACTCTCAGCCTAGATCATCTTTCTAGCTTTCAAAAGTGAGTCACGGGTGGGCAGATTTCAAATGCAATCAAAGAAAACCAGTGAAAAGAGCCAGTTGTGTATGAAATCTTGAGCTTGAGATCTTTTGCTTCAACCTGCAACTTAAATTTTGACAGAATGGTGTAGGCAAACAGACACTGTGGTAGGAGTGCAAACTGGCATGGTTGGGAGTGGGCGAAATGAATGAATGGGGTTAAAAAGCATACAAGTCATGGGAATGTAGTGATAAAATATAACTTGACTTGGTAAATAATGCTATATTACAAAAAAATACTATATTACATATTTGAAAGTTGCTAAGAGAATGGATCTTAAAAGTTCTCATGGCAAGACAAAAACTTTGTAGCTATGCATGGTGATGAAAGTTAACTACACTTGTGATCATTTTGCAATATATGTAAATACTGTATCATTCTGTTGTACATGTGAAACCAATATGATATTATATGTCAGGTGACTTCATTTGTATCTCCCTGGTGGCTCAGTGGTAAAGAATCCGCCTGTAATTAGGAGATGTGGATTTGATCTTTGGATCAGGAAGGTCCCCTGGAGAAGGAAATGGCAACACACTCCAGTATCCTTGCCTGAAATCCCATGGACAGAGAAGTTTGGCAGGCTATAGCCCATGGGGTGGCAAAAGAGTTGGACATGACTTAGCAGCTGAACAACAATTCCATCAAAAAAAATTTTTTTTAAACTGGCATGCTGCTATAGAGAGCAGCTTAGAATTGGCAAAATTACAAGTGCACACCTGTGGATCTAGTAATTTCAATACCAATTCATCCTACTCATGACTATTTTTCAAAGCTTTTCATCACAGTATTGATTATCATAGCAAGACTGGAAAAAACATTAATATCAATTCTTATGAAACTACTTAAATATTAATAAATTATGGTACATTTGAACAATGGATCACTATGCAGGTCGGTAGAAGGGACAACACTTTATGCACAGATATGAACTGATGTTCAATGTATGTTAAACTAAAAAAGTAATTTACACATTGTATTAAAAAAAGGTAATTCATAAAATACACATCTTCATTTTTATGTTCAAAGAATATCTCTTGTTGTTCCATCACTAAGACGTGTCCGACTGTTCGTGACTCCATGAACTGAAGCATGTCAAGCTTCCCTGTCCTTCACTATCTCCGATAGTTTCCTAGACTCATGGCCATTGAGTCAGTAATGCCATCCAACCATCTCATCCTCTGCCGCCCCCTTCTCCCGTCCTTAATCTTTCCCAGCATCAGGGTCTTTTCCAGTGAGTCAGCTCTTCAAATCAGGTGGACAAAGTATTGGAGCTTCAGC
Organism: Cephalophus harveyi; assembly: GCA_006410635.1. NCBI lineage: Eukaryota > Metazoa > Chordata > Mammalia > Artiodactyla > Bovidae > Cephalophus > Cephalophus harveyi. Next base: position 372,075 of record SJYT01020755.1, on the reverse strand, counting down.
TTCAGCATCAGTCCTTCCAATGAATATTCAGGGTTGATTTCCTTTAGGAGTTACTGGTTTGGTCTCCTTGCAGATCAAGGGACTCTCAAGAAGACGAGTCTTCTCCAGCACAACAATTCAAAAGCATCAATTCTTCAACACTCAACCTTCTTTATGGTCCAACTCTCACATCTGTACACGACTGTTGGAAAAACCATAGGTTTGACTATCCAGACGTTTGTTGACAAAGTGATGTCTCTGTTTGTAATATGCTGTCTAGGTTTGTCATAGCTTTTCTTCCAAGGAGCAAGTGTCTTAACTTCATGGCTGCCGTCAACATCTGCAGTGATTTTAGAGCCCGAGAAAATAAAATCTGTCAGTGTTTCCACTTTTCCCCCATCTATTTGTCATGAAGTGATGGGACTAGATGCCATGGTCTTCGTTTTTTGAATATTGAGTTTTAAGCCAATCTTTTCACTCTCCTCTTTCACCTTCATCAAGAGGCTCTTTAGATCCTCTTTGTTTTCTGCCGTAAGGGTGGTGTCATCTGCGTATCTGAGGTTATTGATGTATCTCCTGCAATCTTGATTCCAACTTGTGAGTCATCCAGCCCAGCATTTTGTATGATGTACTCTGCATATAAGTTAAATAAGCAGGATGACAATATACAGCCTTGATGTACTCTTTTCCCAATTTTGAACCAGTTCATTGTTCTATGTCTGGTTCCAACTGTTGCTTCTTGTCCTACATATAGGCTTCTCAGGAGATAGATAAAGTTGTCTGTTATTCCCATCTCTTTAAGAATTTTCCACAGTTTGTTGTGATACACATAGTCAAAGCTTTTAGTGTAGTCAATGAAACGGAAGTAGATTTTTTTTTTGGGGGGGGGGGGGTCTCTCTTACTTTTTTTATGACCCAACAGATGTCGGCAATTTGATCTCTGCCTTGTCTAAATTCAGCTTTTACCTCTGGAAGTTCTTGCTTCACATACTGCTGAAGCCTAACTTGATGGATTTTGAGCACTGCTTTGCTAGCATGTGAAATGAGTGCAACTGCACAGTAATCTGAGCATTCTTTGGCCTTGCCTTTCTTTGGGATTGGAATAAAAGCTGACCTTTTCAGTCCTGTGGCCACTGCTGAGTTTTCCAAATTTCCTGGCATACTGAGTGCAGCACTTTCACAGCATCATCTTTTAGGATTTGAAATAACTCAGCTGGAATTCCATCACTTCCACTACCTTTGTTCATAGTGATGCTTCCTAAGTCCCCCTTGACTTCACACTCCAAGATGTTTGGCTCTAGGCGTGTCACAACACCATCGTGGTTATCTGGGTCATTAAGACATTTTTGTACAGTTTTGTGTATTCTCTCCACCTCTTCTTAATCTCTTCTGTTTCTGCTAAATCCTTGCCGTTTCTGTCCTTTATTGAGCTCATTTTTGCAGGAAATGTTCCCTTGAAATCTCCAGTTTTCTTGAAGAGATCTCTATTCTTTCCCATTCTATTATTTTCCTCTATTTCTTTGCATTGTTTACTTAAGGCTATCTTATCTCTCCTTGCTATTCTCTGGAACTCTGCATTTAGTTGGGTATACTTTTCCTTTCTCCTTAGCCTTTCACTTCTCTTCTTTCCTCCTGCTATTTGTAAGGCTTCTTTAGACAACCACTTGCCTTATGGCATTTTTCTTTGGGATGGTTTTGGTCACCAACTCCTGTACAATGTTACGAACCTCCATCCATAATTCTTTAGGCACTCTATAAGATTTAATCCTCTGAATCTATTCATTACCTTTACTGTATAATCATAAGGGATTTGATTTAGGTCATACCTGAATGGTCCAGTGGTTTTCCCTACTTTCTTCAGTTTAAGTCTGAATTTGCAATAAGGAGCTCACGATCTGAGCCATAGTCAGCTCCCAGTCTTGTTTTTGCAGACTGTATAGAGCTTCTCCATCTTTGGCTACAAAGAATATAATTAATCTGCTTTTGGTATTGACCATCAATACATGATGTCCATGTGCAGAGTTGTCGCTTGTGTTGGAAAAGGGTGTTTGCTATGATCAATGTGTTCTCTTGGCCTTTGCCCTGCTCCATTTTGTACTCCAAGGCCAAACTTGCCTGTTACTCCAGTTATCTCTTGACTTCCTACTTTTGCATTCCAACCCCCTATGATGAAAAGGATCTCTTTTTGGTGTTAGTTCTAGAAGGTCTTGTAGGTCTTCACAGAAAGAATCAACTTCAGCTTCTTCAGCCTCAGTGGTTGGAGTAGACTTGGATTACTGTGATACTGAATGGTTTGCCTTGGAAATGAACTGAGATCATTCTGTTGTTTCTGAAATTGCATTCAAGTACTACATTTCGAACTCTTCTATTGACTATGAGGGCTACTCCATTTCTTCTAAGGGATTTTTGCCCACAGCAATAAATATAATAGTGTGAATTAAATTCCTGTGATCCCACTGAGATAGATCCGCCTATCAGTGTTGAAGATCTCCTGCAGAGGCATGGGTTGGCAGTAGCCTGCCTGGGGGACAGGGTCACCAGCAGCAGCAATTCTGGGAGGCATGTGTTGGCATAAGTCCTTTTTGAAGGTTGCCAGTAGTTCTACCATAGAGCCTGTAGACTCCAGTATTGAGTTGCATCAGGGCATAACTAACATAGCATAGATCCAAATATCAGCAGACAATTGGATTAAAGCTTTACTGAGCATGGCCCTGCCCACCAGAGCAATACCCAGATTTTCCCACAACCAGTCCCTCCCACCAGGAAGCAAGAACTATAATCCCACAGCCTCCAGAAAACCAGGATCACACAAAGCTAACCAAAATCATCACATAGATAACAGTCTTGTGGTTCTCAAGGATGCTGTCAGCCATACTATGCGGATAGCCACCTGAGGGCCACCCAAGACTTGACAGCTCACGGTAGAGAGTTCTGAGAAAACATAGTCCACTGGAGAAGGGGATGGCAAACCACTTCAGTATTCCTGCCTCGAAAACCCCATGAACAGTATGAAAAAACAAACAAACAAAAATATGACACTGAAGGATGAGCTCCCCAGGTTAGTAGGTGTCCAATAGGCTACTGTGGAAGAGCAGAGAAATAACTCCAAAAAATGAAGAGGCTGGGCCAAAGTGGAAATGTAGCTAAGTTGTGGATGTGTCTGGTGGTGAAAGTAAGGTCTGATACTGTAAAGAACAATATTGCATAGGAAGCTATAATGTTAGGTCCATGAATCAAGGTAAATTGGATTTAGTCAAGCAGGAGAGGGTAAGAGTAAACACCAACATTTTAGGAATCAGTGAATTAAAATGGACGGATATGGGTGCATTTAACTGAGAAGTTCTCTGGAGGATCATAAAACTTTTAACATTGCCAGCGAACTGGAAGGTGCCTAGAAATGGATGGGAATACCTCTTGTAACCTTTTGAATTTTGAAACAAGAAAATTCACATATAGGTACATAGGCGAAGGAGAAGGCCCTACATTCGGTGACACAATGAGAAAGTATGTGAGCTCAACTTCAGAATCAAATGTGCCCTTGCCAGTTTAAAGGGTTACCTCTGTGACATACGTCTGAAATGTGTCTCGCTTACGTCGATTTTTTCCTACACTTGTTTCTGAAATCAGCCAAGTTGAGGAACTGCTAGCAAACCTGGCCTTCTTTTGAAAAGACCAAGGACACTTTTGCTTTCATTGTAATAGAGGGAAAGGTGCTTAAAAAAAAAAAAAAGGCCAAATAACATTTTATCCTATATAACATTCCGTCTTTTTGAAAGTGCTCTTAAATCATTAAGGTGTAGAAATACGAAGGACCAATAAGGTTAGGCATATTAATGTATCACGGCTCAGTAATCTGGCCTAGAGAATTCCATGGACTGTACAGTCCAAGGTGTCGCAGAGAGTCGGATACAACTAAGCGATCTTCATTTCACTTCACTCAATTCAGTCTCAAGAAAAAATATCGCACCCTTGGGATTCCACTTCCAGCTCCTCCCTACCGCCTCCCGCTCCACCTTGGGTCTCCTCCTTCCCTCGCCACTACTTCTCCGCCTTTCCCCCGTCTCCTCCTTCACTATCTGCTCCTCCCAGCGCTGGTCGGGAGGTTTCCTCGCGTGACTACGTCAGTGAGGGAGACGCACTGCAGCACCCGGGGCTGACTCTTTCCTCTCGTCTCTATGATCCTCTTTGTGACCGGCCGGACGGCGCCGGACTCCCAGAGTTCCGTGCCAATAGTCCTCCGGGCCGACAGGGGGACGCCGCGGGTGGAGGGGGTGGGGAAACAAAACAAAACAAAACTGACGTTCTCGCGAGAGACGCTGAGTTCTCTCCAATCATTGAGCGCGTGAGCGCCTGCGCGCTCCCCGCCGTGCGCGGTAGCTGGGAAAGGGAAGCGAGGACCCCGGCTGGACTCCCGGGGAGATCGCGCGTGCGCTGTCGCGAGCTCGGGGCTGCCGGGGCGGTGGAGTTGGGAGCCGGCTGGTGTGTGTGTGAGAGCGCCGTGCGGGACGTGGGGCAATGTTCCGAAAGGCCCGGCGGGTGAACGTGCGCAAGCGGAATGACTCGGAGGAGGAGGAGCGAGAGCGCGATGAGGAGCAGGAGCCCCCGCCGTTGCTGCCGCCGCCGCCTGGCACCGGCGAGGAGCCTGGCCCCGGCCCGGGCCCCGGCGGCGGCGGAGGCGACAGGCCCCCCGCGGGCGAGTCCCTGCTAGGCCCGGGGCCGCCGCCGCCGCCGGCCGCGCTGACCTCGGGTACGGAGGCCGGGGGCTGCCTCCCTGGCGGCGCGGAGCCCGGCAACGGGCTGAAGCCGCGCAAGAGGCCGCGCGAGAACAAAGAGGTGCCCCGGGCCAGCCTGCTCAGCTTCCAGGACGAGGACGAAGGTAAACCGCCGCGCCTCGGGGGGCCTCCCGAACCCCGGGATCTCTACCCTAGCTAGGCTTCCACCGCGGGTCCCTGCGTTCCCTGGACGCTCCCAGCCTCAGCATCCCCGCCCCGGGAACCGAGTCGCTTCTTCCCGCCCCGACCCGCTGCACATTTCCCCCCGCCTCCGGCCTTCTGCGCAGGCGGGGGCGGGGGGGCGGGGGGACGTGTTCCCGCGCCGCCGCCGGCCTTCTCTTAACTACCGCCGCCTCCTCGCCGGCCTCCTGAGCATCTCCTGTTCCGAGGGGCTGGGGACCTAAGATCAGTCATTCTGAGTTTTTTTCATTTGGAAATTCAGTGTCTCCTGTCCTGCCTCGTTCCTAGCCGCTGTGTTTTAGGGAGAACCAGACTGCTCTAGTTTCTAGACGGCTCCCTGGACTGCCCTGGGCACGTTCCCCGGACCTTCCGTAGGTCACCGTGCCCACGCCTCTTGGCATGCTCGTCCTGGTCAGATATTCTTGAGTAGGAAGGGGCCAGACATCCTTGACCAGGATGGCTGAGTGTGTCAAGAGGAGTGTTAGGTCTGGAAAGAGAAGCTCGGAGTTGAAGCTCTGGTTCTGAGTCACTTTGGGCCAGCCCTTGGCGATCGCCGATCCTGTTTCCGATCCTCGGTTTCCCTGTAAAAGCAAATAGGGGTACAAATGTGCGACCTTAACTCGTATTAACATTTGGACCGTGAAAAGAGACGGTGTAATGGTAATTCAAGGCGGTTTATCCAATCTGGTGTGAGGGGCCAGGCTACAGTGGATTTATATTTCTGATCGTAGATGAGCCTTCTATCATTTTACTCCCCCAATTGTTGAGCGTATGTTCGTATAATCTAGTTAAGTCTATGTTATGAAAAAAGAAGTTAAGACTTTTGGAAATCTGACTTGCATCTTGATGCGCAGTGCTTTCTTGTTTCCAGTAATAGGCCGTTTCTGAAGTTTGCCAGGAGTACAGACACATTTTTGTTTTCGCTGATGTAGGGACAGCTTGGTCAAGTGTTTGCATTCGACTTTTAAAGTTTTCAAATCAAAGATGATGGATACGCCATCGAAATTTAGTTTTGATTAGCTCTCAGCTTGGTCTTGAAATAACTGTGTCCGTGTGTGATGGGTATAGAGTTAACTCAGTCTTGACAGCTCTGTAAACTAGCACCTTTTGATTTTGGATATTTTATTTAAGATACCTTAAGAATTTGATAATTAAGTGCTTTTTTGAAGATCTCTTTTCCTCTCCTGAAATAAATTATTTAAGAAAGACAGTAGAACACAGAACTTTGTGTAGTTACATGTGTTATGCCTTTTAAAAGTCTAAGATTGGCATTTTATTCCAGATTATGAAGTTGATTCAGTTTTTAGAAGCCTATTACGGATTTTAAGTAATTTCAAATTATGTAATGATTTGGAATGTTTGAGTATATTTAGAACAATTCAAAAGTTAGAATGGAAAATATTGTCTGAAAATAGCTGCTACAGATTTTGTTTATTTTTTAAAGAAACTGAAGAAGTTTTCAAAGTGAAGAAATCAAGTTACAGCAAAAAGATAGTAAAATTGCTTAAGAAAGAATATAAAGAAGATCTTGAAAAATCTAAGATTAAGACAGAACTCAACTCATCTACTGACAGTAAGTACTAATTTGGTTCTTTCAAAGTGACAAAATGAAACTCTCATTTGAATTTGAATAGATTTGGGATTGAATAGATTTGGTGTATATATAGTGAACTTGTTTGCTTGATTCTGTCATTGTCAAGTGCTCAAGTTGAGTAATGATGCAGTTTTATTTAATTCCAACATGACTGCATTGTGAATGCATTATTTAAAAAGACAGAACCATTGCCACTGGCATGTTTCTGCTGCAGTGACTAAATTCTTCCAGTTTTCTGACTAGTGTTCGGAGTGCTGTTGAACAGAGAGAGGTTTCCCACTTAAACCTGAGACACAGTTTGTTTCTGTTTGCAGGAGTACTGTGCAAATTCCTGTACTTGTATTCTGTACTTGTATTTCGTAGAGACAAGTTTTGGGTTCCTTTGGTTTTATGTACACAGTCATTTTAATTCTTTGAGAACTTTTAGGAACCCCCTAAGGTTGATAATGTTCCCATTTAGCAGCCTTATCAGATACATGAAGGCACACTCCTGGGTGTGTGGCACCTGTCTACATTGTACAAAACATCTCTTATGTCCTCTTCACAGCCTAAGTTAAACTTTTAAGCATTTATTTGTCCTTAGGAAAGTGATTTCATGATAATATGCTGTGGTCTAGTTATTCTCACGCAAATGTTTTAGGGAGATCTTTTTATTTTGTGAAATTAAAGATAGAATTATTATTGCCCAGTTCTCCACTATAGGCTTGATATGGAACGTATGTCATTATATCTCAAGTTTGCAATCTAATTTTGGAGACAACATCACTTCAGTGTATAACTGGATCCCGAATTTGTCAAAATGTCTAGTGAGTGACTTAACTACACTTTTCTTTTTAGAGATGGGTGAAGGAATGCTTCATAGATAAAGTGGAATTTGAAGCTGGATTTTTGATCTTTTAAATTGCAAAGAAAATAGGGACGGTGTGGGGCTATTATCAGAGACTTGCTGTTTTGGAACAGAGCAAGTACATGTGACAGGCTGAATAGATGATTTGTGGGGGATGCAGAGGCTTAAGGTGAAAGGTGCGTTGCTGACAGATTGTGAAGGGTGTTTAGTATCTAGTATGGGGTTTAGAGTTGCCATTTCGGGGGCCTGCCAGGATGGTGACATGATAAATGCCTTTTGAAATCTTAACCTGGTGTTAGCATGCAGCATGGATTGGCACAAGGAAATATTAGAGGCCTAAAGAAGTTTAAATGCAAGGGCCAGCTTTGATCCAGTAATAGTGGGTTTAAAAAGGTCTTAGTTGAGCAAGACTGAGGCTTTTCCTTACTCAGTGGGAAATTCTAGGTGAATTTAGAATGTTTGCTGTGGTTGTGGGGAAAGAAATAGAAAAAGATTATTTGAGAAGTATTCCAAAGGAAGAATTGGTAGACCTAATGTATGCTTCAGCTATTAGATCTAAAAGAAATAGATTTGAGCTTTTGTGCCAGGTGACTGAGAGGATAATTATGTGTGATATACAGAAATAGGGAATGCAGGTGGGAGGAGGAGTATTTTTAGGGGAACTGATTATTTTGGAGTCTAGGAAGCTGCTTTAGTTTTTCCAAATCTCTTTAAGAACCAACTGTGTATGATGAAGTTGAAGAAAGCTCAGGAAAAGTGAGAACTGAGAAAAGACCATTTACTGTTGGGTTTAAAAATTGAAGCAGGTGCAAAGTTCATGTGGCCACCTTGTTTTCATATTAACTGATTTCCTACTCAGCAGATAATTCAATGTCCTCCCCAAAGGTAGCGCCTGTGTGTTATAGGTCGCTGTTCCTGTTTCACTAATCAGCTCGCAATCCCAAACTTTTCCTATCCCAACCCTCCTTAGATAGCCAGAGGTGCATTAACTGGAAAACAAGGGTAGTAACTACTTAGAAAACCTACCTTTAGGATATTCCAAATTGATGAGTTCACCTTTGAACTTGAATTTGAGTAGAAATAGCCAGTGAATAGTTGGAGATGTAGATTTTGTTTTGGTGTTCATTGCGGTGATAATTGAAGCCAGGGGTAAATGGAATCGAGGCTGCAGCATAAAGGGAATATTCATGAGGACCAAAGATCTCACCTGTAATAAGCATACACATGGAGAGGACGGATTACTCAGGAGATACAAAGAGTCATAAAGTCCAAAGGAGAACAGATAGGAAAGTTTCAAGATGATGAGTGTTGATGAGTGTCAGTTGTATGAAATAGTATCAGGAAGGGCAGGAAAAGGAAGGGCTGTTGGTGTGGTGGCTGGGTTTTGGGGGGCAGGCGGAGGGGGTCGTCTGGCAAAAGAGATTCATTTACTTGCGAAGCTCTGCCTGTTTAGAGGAAGGAACGTCTTTTGCTCAATTGCTCAGTGATATTGTATCAGTTAGCTGTGGCTGCAGCCTCTGGTTTAGTTGGTAAGCTTGGAATGGGAGATATCAAAGGCTGTTTGCCAAGGTCGAGTCTGGCAAACTGGTGAGGAAGTGGGAGGTAGCAGGTCCACATGGCTGCTTTGGAACGTTTGGCAGAGAGAGTAGATGACAATAGCTAGAGAAATAGTTGGGATCATGTCGAAGTTCTTTTGCTAGAGAGAAGCCTGTGTCTCTTTGTAGACAGAATAGAGGAGATGGAGAACGTGCCCACAGTCAGAGTAGAATATGTGTGGCGTCAGGTTTCCTAAAGTAGTGAAGACATTGAGGCCCAAGAGGAGCCTCAGAAAAGGTTATTCAGCGTCTCTTTTTATAAAGCTGTCTGGAAGGATAGTCAAGTGAAATCGCTCAGTCGTGTCCGACTCTTCGGGACCCCATGGACTTGTAGCTCACCAGGCTCCTCCCTCCATGGGATTCTCCAGGCAAGAGTACTGGAGTGGGTTGCCATTTCCTTCTCCAGGGGATCTTCCCAACCCAGGGATCAAACCCAGGTCTCCTGCATTCCAGGCAGACGCTTAAACCTCTGAGCCACCAGGGAAGCCGTCTGGAAGGATAATACAGGACTACAGGTCTAACAAAAATTCACCTGTCACCATGTTCTGGACTTTGTATTTGCTTTGTCACAAGCAACTAACTTATCAACTTATTACAACACTGAGTCTTTTAAAGTCTGCAGAAATCATCTGGGCATATTGGATCAAGTAAACCTTTTCGCAGTTCTGTCTGTTAAAAGCCATTGATTTAGTGATAATTGAGAGCAAAAGCAAATGGGTAGTTCTTGACTCCCGGTATCTTTATGCATCTGATAAAGTGAGTTTTAAAATCTCAGCCTCAGAAGGCACTGCAGAGGGAGTCTGTGGCAATGAGGTAGAGTGGTGAATTAAAAAAATTTAAGAGATCTGAAGCAGAGTGAGCTAAATCTTCTAAGTAAAGTTGTGCAGTGGGGGGTGAGGGGGGTAGGGTTTTATCCCCAGGATTCTTCTTTAGGGGAGTAGGAGATGCAGGAGATGGTTTGAGAACTTCTGAAGCAGTTTTGGGGAGGGGCACATGCTAGGGAAACAACAGAAGTGTATCTTTCATATTTAGAATGAACTTTTTGTTTCACTCTTTCATTATATTCTTGGTGCCTCGTGTGTGCATTGCCAGGTTCAGTGATTGAGGGTGCAAAATGCCTGTTATTCTGCATTTTGTCTGGGATGGAAGGTGTAATAGGACTATTTAGTTATAAGTAAAGTAAGCCATTTGGTATAAACCACTGTGACAGTGGTGCCACCTGGAACCCAGTGGCAGGAAAGTAGTCTTGAAGCTGGCCTCCAGAATGGCCTACGGAAGAGAGAGCTCTCTTCTCTGTCCACGTGATGGAGTGTAGTGATGTTGTAGCTCCCTTCCTGGTTTGCATGTGGTGGTTTTTAGTGCTAACTAGTTTCTAACTTGTCTCTGTGTCCCAGTTCCAGGTTGCCAGAAAAATCAGGTTTAGTCACAAATCCACTGTTCCAAACCTTCAGTCGTGGAAGCAGCGTCAGGGGTTTACACTGTGTAACTGTGACTTTTCGGTCTCCACCCTTCAGATGATCAGTTCAGTTCAGTCGCTCAGTCCTGTCCGACCCTTTGCGACCCCATGAATCGCAGCACGCCAGGCCTCCCTGTCCATCACCATCTCTGGGAGTTCACTCAGACTCACGTCCATCGAGTCCGTGATGCCATCCAGCCATCTCATCCTTGGTCGTCCCCTTCTCCTCCTGCCCCCAATCCCTCCCAGCATCAGAGTCTTTTCCAATGAGTCAACTCTTCGCATGAGATGGCCAAAGTACTGGAGTTTCAGCTTTAGCATCATTCCTTCCAAAGAAATCCCAGGGTTGATCTCCTTCAGAATGGACTGGTTGGATCTCCTTGCAGTCCAAGGGACTCTCAAGAGTCTTCTCCAACACCACACTTCAAAAGCATCAATTCTTCGGCGATCAGCCTTCTTCACAGTCCAACTCTCACATCCATACATGACCACAGGAAAAACCATAGCCTTGACTAGACGGACCTTAGTCGGCAAAGTAATGTCTCTGCTTTTGAAAATGCTATCTAGGTTGGACATAACTTTTCTTCCAAGGAGTAAGCGTCTTCTAATTTCATGGCTGCAGTCACCATCAGCAGTGATTTTGGAGCCCAAAAAAATAAAGTCTGGCACTGTTTCCACTGTTTCCCCATCTATTTCCCATGAAGTGATGGGACCAGATGCCATGATCTTCGTTTTCTGAATGTTGAGCTTTAAGCCAACTTTTTCACTCTCCTCTTTCACTTTCATCAAGAGGCCTTTTAGCTCCTCTTCACTTTCTGCCATAAGGGTGGTGTCATCTGCATATCTGAGGTTATTGATATTTCTCCCAGCAATCTTGATTCCAGCTTGTGTTTCTTCCAGTCCAGTGTTTCTCCTGATGTACTCTGCATATAAGTTAAATAAACAGGTGACAATATACAGCCTTGACGTACTCCTTTTCCTATTTGGAACCAGTCTGTCGTTCCATGTCCAGTTCTAACTGTTGCCTCCTGACCTACATACAGATTTCTCAAGAGGCAAGTCAGGTGGTCTAGTATTCCCATCTCTTTCAGAATTTTCCAGTTTTTTGTGATCCACACAAAGGTTTTAGCATAGTCAGTAAAGCAGAAATAGATGTTTTTCTGGAACTCTTGCTTTTTCCATGATCCAGCGGATGTTGGCAATTTGATCTCTGGTTCCTCTGCCTTTTCGAAAACCAGCTTGAACATCAGGGAGTTCACGGTTCATGTATTGCTGAAGCCTGGCTTGGAGAATTTTGAGCATTACTTTACTAGCGTGTGAGATGAGTGCAATTGTGCGGTAGTTTGAGCATTCTTTTGCATTGCCTTTCTTTGGGATTGGAAATGAAAACTGACCTTTTCCAGTCCTGTGGCCACTGCTGAGTTTTCCAAATTTGCTGGCATATTGAGTGCAGCACTTTCACAGCATCATCTTTCAGGATTTGAAACAGCTCAACTGGAATTCCATCACCTCCACTAGCTTTGTTCGTGGTGATGCTTTCTAAGGCCCACTTGACTTCGCATTCCAGGATGTCTGGCTCTAGATTAGTGATCACATCATCATGATGATCTGGGTCGTGAAGAACTTTTTTGTACAGTTCTTCCATGTATTCTTGCCACCTCTTCTTAATATCTTCTGCTTCTGTTAGGTCCATACCATTTCTGTCCTTTATCGAGCCCATCTTTGCATGAAATGTTCCCTTGGTATCTCCTAATTTTCTTGAAGAGATCTCTAGTCTTTCCCATTCTGTTGTTTTCCTCTATTTCTTTGCATTGATCGCTGAAGAAGGCTTTCTTATCTCTTCTTGCTATTCTTTGGAACTCTGCATTCAGGTGCTTATATCTTTCCTTTTCTCCTTTGCTTTTCACCTCTCTTCTTTTCACAGCTATATGATGGTTATAACCCAAGACAATATCCCATAAAGTGTTCATTACAGAGAAGTTTCTGTCTTGTTCTTGATAGAAAGCTGCCTCGAATGGGCTTCCCTGTTGATTCAGACGTTAAAGAATCTGCAATGCAGGAGACCCAGGTTTGATCCCTGGATCCGGACGATCCCTTGGAGAACGAAATGACAACCAACTCCAGTATTCTTGTCTGGAGAATCTCATGGACAGAGGAGCCTCGGGGGCTGTAGTCCATGGGGGTCGCACAGAGCTGGACATGACTGAGAGACTAACACAAATGGATTTAGAGTTTAATGAAATACTGACATGTAAAGTGAAAAATGCTTCCAAGAGGTGAGAACAGTTACCTATGAGAGTTTAGAGGAAGAGGTTAGTTTGTAAAGTGGTACAATTTCAATAAAATTAACTAAAGGTAGGGATTGTGCAGGGCCCCATGCATCCCACTGTCCCCTGTATTGTTTCTGCCTTCTGCTTGTCTGCTGTGATCATTTCACATGTCAGTAGTTTGAGTATTTTTATAAACAATTAGGATAGTTGATGCTTTAATGAATTGAGCCCATAATTGTATTAAAAGTGCCTCCTTAATTTATGGGTTTTGTTTTAGATATGTTGTATTATTTATTTATTTTTCAAAAATGTAGACGAACCACCTTTGGACAAAGCAGGTCATGTTAAAGACACCAGTCTAGAAGATGGAGTTATCATCAGTGAACACGGGGAAGATGAAATGGATATGGAAAGTGAGAAGGAGGAAGAAAAGCCAAAGGCTGGTGGAGCCTTTTCAAATGCTTTATCTTCTTTAAATGTTCTCCGTCCAGGTATGTACTTGCAGATGTTCCTCAGAACTGAAGTGATCCCTCAGGAATGAGCCGTCTGTAATGATGGTCGTTAAGGAAGGAGTTAGCTAAGTGGTGTTTCTTATGACATCTGTTTGGAACCAGGCTGTTTCCTTTTGCAAGTACAGAATGAAGGAGAATTAGAAACTTCCCAAGTTCATTCTCAGACAGGCAGTTTTATTATCAAACCAAATGAGGGGTTCAGGTAAATAGATAAATAGTACGAAAGTCCTTTTTTTTTTTAAATGTATTTCAGACTAAGATTTTAACTTTTTGAAGAACTGCTACCAAAAGCAAAACTGCTGCTAGCTTTATATTCAGGTTTTTTTTTTTTAAACATTTTAATGGAAATAGTTCTCAGATCTATTCACTGGTTAATCAGCTTTTGAATAAATACTTAGTCACCAGATTTAAATTATGAAGAGTAACCATTTAACTCATTATAAAATTTAAAAATGCTTACTCTGTGGGAACTCCTTAGAGCTTTCACTGCTGTGACCGAGGTTTGATCACTGGTCTGGAAACTTCCACAAGCCGTGTAACACAGCCAAGAAAATGATAATAATTTTTTTTTAAGTCAAAATGTTTGCTCTGGGTTTGTAAACTTTTGAAAAATTACATACATAGATCTAATAGCATTCTGATTGGTACAGTCTTTATGGGAAGCTATTTGACATTATCAATCAGGAGATTTCAGCTGTTCTTACTCTTTGACCCGTAATTCCATAGCTATAAATGTATCCCACGGAAATAATGTTTTTATTGTAGCATTAACTGCAATGAGAAACATTTAGAAAAAATGTCTAGTAAGAGAGGAACAGCTTGGTAAGTTAAGTTACAGTGCATTTACATGATGAGATATCCCATGAGTGAGTGAGTGAAGTCGCTCAGTTGTGTCTGACTCGTTGCAACCCCATGGACTGTAGCTTACAAGGCTCCTCTGTCCATAGAATTTTCCAGGCAAGGGTACTGGAGTGGGTTGCCATTTTCCTATCCCATAGCTACTTAAATAACAAATTCCAAAAATAGCAAGGCATTAATTTTTACTGTAGGTGAAAGTGTTAATTAATTTGATTATGTAGTAGATTATGCTTTATCTATTGAATGTTGTAAACCACTAAAAATTGTTTATGCAAAACAACATGGAAAAGCTTATATTTTAATATGAAGAAAAATTAGATACAGGATTATATATTCAGTGTGTTTTCAGGTGAACTGAAGACTATTTGCAGGTGAAATACACTCTAAATCTAATAGTGTGTTTTAGGGTTCTAAGAGTGTAGATCCCTTTTTTGTTTTTGTTCTCCAGTTCAGTAATAAATATGACTTTATTACTTTCGTTTATTTCTTAAAAATGAAAGATAAAAACCATTAAAACAAAACTGTTTTCATGAATTTTCCCCTTCCTGCCTTCCTGTATATATTGCCATTGTATATGTTGTTTTGTTTCCTTAGCGTCTTTCAGTTTCTGTTTAAACTAAGTTAAAAAAATAAACCAGTCATATGGCAGGCAGAGTTTGGGGAGAAGGGGCGGGGATGCCAACAAGGGATGTTAGAACATCATTTATTCATGGCTGTCTTGGAGAGATTCTTTTATCTTTCATAGTTTCAAGAAAATAGAACCTTTCTTCCTAATATGGTATGGGTTCTAATCCTTACTGTTTGTTTCCAGGAGAAATTCCAGATGCAGCTTTTATACATGCGGCAAGGAAAAAACGTCAGATGGCCCGGGAATTGGGAGATTTCACTCCTCATGATAGTGAGCCTGGGAAAGGCCGCCTTGTTAGAGAAGATGAGAACGATGCCAGCGATGATGAAGATGATGATGAGAAACGCCGCATAGTTTTTTCTGTGAAAGAAAAGTCACAGAGACAGAAAATAGCAGAGGAAATAGGTAACTTTATTTAATGCAAGAGTAAGCCTGTTGTTATTAAATTTTATTTGATACTACAATCAAGTAAAATGTATCCTATATTTATTTAAACTATGTTTAATGTTGAAGATTCCCTCATAGCTCAGTTGGTAAAGAATTCGCCTGCAATGCAGGAGAGCCTGGTTTGATTCCTGGGTCAGGAAGATCCCCTGGAGAAGGGATAGTCCACCCACTCCAGTATTTTTGGGCTTCCCTGGTGGCTCAGCTGGTAAAGGATCTATGTGCAATGCAGGAGACCTGGGTTCAGTCCCTGGGTTGGGACGATCCCTTGAAGAAGGGAAAGGCCACCCACTCCAGTATTCTGGCCTGGAGAATTCCATGGTTCATGGGGTTACAAAGTGTCGGAGACGACTGAGCAACTTTCACTTCACTTTCAATGCTGGAGAACTGTTCTTGCTTGGATATTAAGTGTCTTACTGGAATTTTTGGGGAAATGTAGCATGATTTTGATAGCTGTTGTTTATTGAGGACTGTGTGATGGGTATTGTGCTAAGCACCCAACATGTTATAAATACATTTGATTGGTTCTTCATTCTGAGGAGGCATTAGGTTTCATTCTTCTCTTTGTTGAATTGATGTCAAACTAACAGGGGTTAGGAAGCCTATCTAAAGTTTTAACTGTTAAATTGATACTGCCTCTTGCTTAAGGGATAACTGTGTATTAAGACAAGTAAAGCAGAAGGGTCAAATATGAGAGATCATAACAGACACTTTAATTTTAGTAAGGTTGAGTTCATGCCAATATTCTTGCTTGATTTTGTGAAATATCAGGGTAGCATCTCTTCCCTTGCTGCTTTTTGGACTTATTTTCTCCCTGCTTACGGCCACAGGTATCGAGGGGAGTGACGATGACGCTCTAGTAACTGGGGAGCAGGATGAAGAGCTCAGCCGATGGGAGCAGGAGCAGATAAGGAAAGGAATCAATATCCCACAGGTGAGAGCTAAACAGCTAAGCTTCAAACCTGAAAACATGAATTAAGATTTCTAGCTTATTTTGTTGAAGTAAAAAACATATTGCCAAAAAAGAAAAAGCTGTCCACTGTATAGATTAAATGTTTCTTTCTTGCACAACTTTTTTTTTCTGACTTTAAAAATTATTTTGTAGAAGATGGATTTCTCAGTAGTGCAAAAATCTTACTGTAGATGAAAAATATCTTCAAAAGTAGTTATAACAACTTGTTCTATAGAAGTAAGGAGTTCAGTGGAAATGTCACACAAAGTTTCTTTTTGTTAGTGTTTTGACACAATTTAATGTCCCTGCTAACTCAAAACCTCTTCATTATTGTTTTCCTGAAAGTTATTGGAAATGAATCCAGTAATCCCATAAGAGAAATTTCATCTAGCCCTACTTTTGATTTTGAGAAGCTCTGCAATTACTTTATTCAGTTCAGTTCAGTCGCTCAGTCGTGTCCGACTCTTTGCGACCCCATGAATCGCAGCACGCCAGGCCTCCCTGTTCATCACCATCTCTCAGAGTTCACTCAGACTCAAGTCCATCGAGTCAGTGATGCCATCCAGCCATCTCATCCTCGGTCATCCCCTTCTCCTCCTGCCCCCAATCACTCCCAGCATCAGAGTCCTTTCCAATGAGTCAACTCTTTGCATGAGGTGGCCAAAGTACTGGAGTTTCAGCTTTAGCATCATTGATTCCAAAGAAATCCCAGGGTTGATCTCCTTCAGAATGGACTGGTTGGATCCCCTTGCAGTCCAAGGGACTCTCAAGAGTCCTCTCCAACACCACAGTTCAAAAGCATCAATTCTTCGGCGCTCAGCCTTCTTCACAGTCCAACTCTCACATCCATACATGACCACAGGAAAAACCATAGCCTTGACTAAACGGACCTTAGTCGGCAAAGTAATGTCTCTGCTTTTGAAAATGCTATCTAGGTTGGACATAACTTTTCTTCCAAGGAGTAAGCGTCTTCTAATTTCATGGCTGCAGTCACCATCAGCAGTGATTTTGGAGCCTAAAAAAATAAAGTCTGGCACTGTTTCCACTGTTTCCCCATCTATTTCCCATGAAGTGATGGGACCAGATGCCATGATCTTCGTTTTCTGAATGTTGAGCTTTAAGCCAACTTTTTC
>SJYT01020755.1:312603-354337 GCA_006410635.1 Cephalophus harveyi | reverse complement strand
TGACAATATACAGCCTTGACGGACTCCTTTTCCTATTTGGAACCAGTCTGTTGTTCCATGTCCAGTTCTAACTGTTGCTTCCTGACCTGCATACAGATTTCTCAAGAGGCAGGTTAGGTGGTCTGGTATTCCCATCTCTTTCAGAATTTTCCACAGTTTATTGTGATCCACACAGTCAAAGGCTTTGGCATAGTCAATAAAGCAGAAGTAGATGTTTTTCTGGAACTCTCTTGCTTTTTCCATGATCCAGCGGATGTTGGCAATTTGATCTCTGGTTCCTCTGCCTTTTCTAAAGCCAGCTTGAACATCAGGGAGTTCACGGTTCACGTATTGCTGAAGCCTGGCTTGGAGGATTTTGAGCATTACTTTACTAGCATGTGAGATGAGTGCAATTGTGCGGTAATTGGAGCATTCTTTGGCATTGCCTTTCTTTGGAATTGGAATGAAAACTGACCTTTTCCAGTCCTGTGGCCACTGCCGAGTTTTCCAAATTTGCTGGCAGATTGAGTGCAGCACTTTCACAGCATCATCTTTCAGGATTTGAAAGCCCTACTTTTGATTTTGAGAAGCTCTGCAATTACTTTAATTACATACTGTTTAAAATAATGGATTTATTATTTCCTGTTAGTTTTTTATTCTTTTTTGTAGTTTCAGCTACTGGTTTTAATATATATCCCATTTCTCATCTAGGTTCAAGCAAGTCAGCCCACGGAAGTGAACGTGTACTATCAGAACACCTACCAGACAATGCCTTACGGTTCTTCCTACGGCATTCCATATAGCTATTCAGCCTATGGATCATCTGATGCCAAATCTCAAAAAACAGATAATACAGTCCCTTTCAAAACTCCCAGTAATGAGATGACTCCCGTTACTATTGATTTGGTAAAGAAACAGCTTAAAGACAGGTAGGGCAGATCAACTTCTTAAAGACCTGTCTTCTAGCTTTCCGTTCCCTCAGGCAACATGTAGTCTGGGGTAGCAGATACAGAATATCAGCAAAGAAGATTGACTGGCCTCTCTTCAAAATCTAACCAGAAGATGACTTCATACTTTGTTCTGCTACCTACTTGGATTCCTTCTGTGGAAGCCTTGAAGTTTTTTTTTTTAATACCACTCCATGATCTGGTTGAAGACAGTTCTCGGTTTTCTCCTCTTGGACTCTGAAAAAAGTATAGTCAAGATATGGGGGGAAAGGCAAAACAGTGAGATTTTGGTTAGCCCACCAAATAACTTTATATAAGAAGTCTATAGACTGCCGTTTTCTTGAGCAAAACAGGAGTACAGATGAAAAGATCTACTCCAAGCATTTTTATATTCTAATAGTGGAACGAAATGCATTATTATAAATATTGCAAGTGTCCCGACAGCATAGACTTCCAGATGTAAATGTGTTATATTTATCCTTTTCTGTTCTTAAGGTTGGACTCCATGAAAGAACTGCACAAAGCAAACCGACAGCAGCACGAGAAACACCTGCAAAGCCGAGCGGACTCCACCAGGGCCATTGAGAGATTAGAAGGGTCTTCTGGGGGTATTGGTGAACGGTATAGATTTTTGCAAGAAATGCGAGGGTATGTCCAAGACTTGCTTGAGTGTTTCAGTGAAAAGGTAAGAATGCAAAAATATTAATCTCTTTGAATAAGGCAAAACTTAGGGAGGTCTAGATTTCTATATTTCTCAGAGCATATCCATTGACGTTAGCTTTAGAAGTGATGAAAAGTCATGCTTCATTTTCTCTACTTCATTAGCAGCATTCTGTCTTAGGGGCAGTTGAGTGCCTTTGTTGAAAACAAAAAAGTTAATTCAAAGCACATTTAAAGACTTTGGCAGATCCTGTCCTCAGTTATTAGAATATAAGAGACTCACTGATGAAATTTTCTTTCTTACGGTTCAGATCTAAACTTATCTTTAAACTGTTTCTATAAGTAATTCCAAATATGTGTAGCATAAAGTTGCAAAATTTTATTAGTTTTTATTTTTTATCCTAGATAAAGTTTATTGCCATTGCTAGTAATAGTTTTCATCTGAATAAGCCTGTGCTTTATCCATTTCAGAAACCATTCATTGACCATAATTTGTTTTAAGGTCTCTCATTTCCAAGTTTTTTTCTTTTTGGTATGATAGTCAATTGGCAGTTATTTGCATTCTGTTGTACCATTTGTTTGCATTTTTGTTAGCTGCACACAGAATTCTCTTTCAAGCAACTTTTAATTGATTTTTCTTTAAGACAAATCTATTGTTTGATGCACTGGTTAAAAAAGGCATTTGTGGACTTCACAGCCTTGTCTTTCAAAAGAATTAAAATCATAGTACTTTTGAGTATCCTGTCTCTAAACTTTCATGGGATACAGGATTAGAAGGCACATTCTCTCTTATTCTTGGCCATATGAATTAGTATAGAATTTGTAGGCATATAGTATGTTTAAATGAGTATTTAACTTTTTATTACCTCTTGATCAGTATCTTAAGGCCAAAGACTGGCTAAAAAACAGTGCCAAACTCTGTCTTCCTAATGAGTCTTAGTGATTCCAGCCAGTCTGGTCAGATCCACAAAGTCTTCTCTGGAGGATTTGTGTTCTTGTCCTGATCATCTGATTTCTGGAGAAGCAGCTACATTCTGAGCTGTAATTGCTCTTATGGCAGGTCTGTGGCTTAGAGTGATAAGTACCAGGGTGAGAAGGAAACATAAGTTCGACTCTGTGTAGAGGAGCTTGAGTTAAGAGGGGAAGTGGACAGAAATGTCAGAGCTGGTGATGTGTCCCACTAACAAAGCCCTTGTGAACCCAGAGGGCATGGTGGTGGGAGCTGGCCCAGTAAGCTTTTGTGACTAGAGAAAGGATCTTTATCTTAAACCGTACTTTGTAAGTGAAATTTGTCCCTGTGGAGTTTTTCTTGGAAATATCTCGGTCTTTGCTTTGCAACTTACTTGAGTAAACTTACACACTGTGATTGCAAACTGAGCTCTTAAAAAATATTGACAGTAATACGATCAACTAGATTGTACCACTCTTGAGTTAGAGACTAGTAGAATATCTAGTTCATATTGTTTTCAGTTGCTTATTATCTTGAAAACATTTAGCAGTATGCTTTCTCTCTCCTGGTTACTCTATTACTAGGGAAGTATACCTCAGACTGTGCTGAGGTTTTTACAGAGTCACTTAGGTAAATGTTTTTGAAGCAGATCTTAAACCATATCTGTTATATAGTGGCTACATTTTAATTAAAAGAGAAGTAGGTAATTCCCTTTTGAAGATAACTTTTATTTCGTTTTGACATTTCCATATCCATTAGATTTTACGGAGCCTGCTGCTAAGTTAATAATGTCATAAATTGTCATTCTGGAAATACTGAGGAATAATTGGATAGAATGCTCATTTCAGTTATAAAAATACTGTGTCAGGGTAAGACCATAAAAAGATAAGCTTTCTTTGTGTGTTTTTTTTTTTTTTTCTCTTTCATTATAAAGGTTTAAGTGTTTCGAGCTTAGATTTTTATTTTTGCAGATTATTTTAACTTTCCATTGTTTTGTTTTCCTGGAGTCATCTTCCTTCTTGTGTTCTTTGCCTTAAATTTGGTCTTGAAATAATGGTAGTCAATAGCAGTTTTGAGTTTGGAGAGGGTAAAGAAATTGTCATGGTGCACTCTTGTAATAAATCATAAATCAGTATTGTTAAGAAACATGAAAGAGAGGTGAAAATGTGCTTTAGGACTTTTATTCTCAGAATTTTCTCAGGGCTTTGTTAAAAGGCATTTTAATTACCTAAACACAAGTTACATTATCAGAATTTTAACTGTAAATTGAATAATTAAGGTTCTGTCTGATGCAGCCTCAGGCAGTAAGAAGAGTGTTAATAACCTCCAGGACTAAAGGAGTGCATTGTAGGCCCATAGGTTCATTTGTCCTTAGTCCTGTACGGTTTGCAAAAAATGAGGGGGTGGGTGAGTGTAAATCACAATAATATGACAATAATTGCTTGAAAAATGGATTATGGTTAATCTTCGAGTTAGAGTCTGTGGGCTCAGCTGATATCAAGGTCTGGGGATGCTGTTGCCTGTGGTATAGCATATGAAAGAATGAAATAACTGCATCAGTTTGACCTTTCTGTGAACATTTGTTGCTTTTGCAATGGAATCATTCAAGTGTATGAAATTGCTTTTATTCCACCTGCTTCTTTTTATTTTCCATTTGCAGTCTGTTCAGTTCAGGAAGCTGCTATAACACTTGGTGCCAGTGTTGCCCAACTCTAAATAGTGTGTTTTTTTATTCGCACTAACCATCAGGAAACTAGAATTTCTGGTTTCCTCAGGTATGTCTAGTGGTTGTTAGTGTTTTGTGAAAGTTTCATAGCATTTGATTATATAGCATAAGGTATTTATAAAAAGAGAATGTTTTCTGGTTTTTCCTTTTAAGTTAGGTCTCATTCCATAAGCTTTCTGTATTCTGTATGAACCAATTGAATGCTTAGCTGTGGCTGTTAACCTGGAAAAACCTGTTGATTTTGTAAAGCAACAATTCATGCAAGCAATTTTATTTTATTTAAAAATATGGAAAAAATTAAATATTTCATGGGAACAGAAGAACTTTCTGAGTTGCAAATAGATTGATTTTTAGACAGGTTAATGATAGCTAGAAATTTTATTCACTTTATTAATATAAATGAATGCAGTTCACATTTTAAATGTGTAATAAAGCCACAAAGTAGTATCACATTACTGTAAAGTACTTGGTCCTTGTGAATGATAGAGCAATTTAAATGTCCAAAATTGGGCAGTTAGCAAACTCTTTACCTACTCAGAGCCATTTTTTTGGTCTTACACAGCAATATTAGTTTATTTTAAGCTACAAAAATTGTAGATCATGCTGCTAGAACACTAAAAATGGACTTTCACGTACTTTAAAAGAAAAGCACTGAAATTTCTGACATTTCTTTACTCACTCTCTTTACTATTGTTAAAGTGTTTAAGTTTCCTAACTAAACTTTTGCTCCAACAACTAGGCACTGGACATTATAGTTCCATATATGGAATAAAAGAAGAAGTGTTACTTCCCAGACGTCGTAAAACTGAATTACTGTTTGTATTTCATTGGGAATTCATGATTATTCTGTCCAGAGGGTACTCCTTCAGAAATCCGGAAATAATATGGAACCCTCAAATAAATAAGCGTCTGAGGAGTTTGGTGTTACGGAGTGTGTTGTATTTTTACAGGTGCCACTGATTAATGAACTTGAATCAGCAATACATCAGCTGTACAAACAGCGAGCTTCCCGCCTTGTCCAAAGACGACAAGATGATATTAAAGATGAATCTTCGGAGTTTTCAAGCCATTCAAGTCAGTCCATCTTGAAGGTTTTTATTATTCATTAAACAACCTTGTTTACTTAGTGCATCCTAATTGAAACGTAGACATCTCAGGGCATTTTTTTTTTTTTTTAAACGCGTTTCCTTGCTCTTATGTCAGGTAGATCTAAAATTATTAATAGCATGTGCTTGGATTGTGTTTAAGAAAATACAGCTTCACAAAGGAGTGCAAATCATGTACTAATATTCTGTCTTATTCTTCTTTGGGCATATTTTTTCATTCTTCAAAGTATAGTAAGGACATCATCAGTATTTTATCTTAAAACCAGTATCCACTTGTCCTTAAGTGATTTTTTTCCCCCCCATTTTAACATGTATACAAATGCTAACACAAATGCTGTTGTTGATCATAACTAAGGTTTTGAGTTAGGGGCTGGAAAATTTTGGATGGTAAGAGGGTTTTGTTACATAACAAATGATAAAATTCCAAGATTAGGGGAGTTTTGAGCTTCATCCCTTGCATAAAGCAAAATTTTTTGTATTGAATTTTTTTTTTTAATTTTCTAGTTTGCCTTATATAACTAGGTTTTTTGTTTTTTGGGTTTTTTTTAGTAAGTCAGTTGATGCCAGCACTTCTTGAAATTTTAGTGTAAAAATCTGGAAATTTAAAATTTATATTCCTTTCATTATGATGTGGGTTATGGAAGAGCAAAATGAATTAGAAACCTCTTAATAAGAGTTTAGCTGAAACTCTTTAGCCAAACATATTAAAAAACATTTTAATTCCACTTTTTCATTGCCCTCTATATTCTTGAGCACTGTAATAGGAATTTTCCTATGTTGGATTTCTCCTGGCTTTTTTTGTCATCTCTTTGGTCCCTGTGTCAGCAGTTCTTAAATGGATGTATACATGAGAATTACCCATGATGTTAATTTAAAATGCAGATTTCTTGGTCCTGTCTCCAGAAATTCTTGCCAGGTCTTGGATAGTGTCTAGTAATCTGCATGTTAAACAGCCCCTCCAGGTGTTCCAAGTGCAAAGTGCCCTATCCTTATTCTTTCTGAAAATAGTGCTTTGTCATATAGTGTGTCCTCTAAATTAGAGAGACACTGAATCCCTGGAAAGCATTCTCCTGTGTGCAGATTGGGTTTTGGAGCATCGTAAAGAGATGGTGACATGGCCCTCAGATGAGTCAGACTCAGAGTAAGCCATGTGAATGGCTTTGACCTTCTGTTTTTGCCATACACATTTAAATTTGGATTACTGCCATTTGGGGCACCTAAATAACTAATGCATGCCTCTCAAATCACTTTTGATCCAGACAGAACCAGATTTCTGGGGCAGATTGCAGGTAATCATTATATCTATGATGGGAAGTAATTTCCTTTTAAGTTAAATGGTTGTGTGAGCTGTGCATTTCATCAAATACCTTTTCCTAGCTATAATCTGTTCTTTATAATTTGGAGGTATTTACTTACATGGAATTCAGAGTAAGGGTTGAATGATGGGTGTTAATTATCAATAGATTGACAGTTGGAAAGAAATGAAAGGTAATGAGACAGTGAAAAGTATTGTCCTAAAGGGAGTATTCATTCTTGCCAAAGATTTGAGGGAGATTGCATGGGATACTGAAGTATCGATTTCTTTTTCTGATATCTTTTTTTTAGAGAAAATTACAGCCTGAAATTCTTCTGTTTAGATTTGCAAGTGCTTTACCACAGTTACTGAATATAGTTCTTACAGAAAGAAGGAAGCTATCAGTTGAGTTGTCTGCTCTCTCTCCTTCAATATATATTTTGAAAAGTCTCTAAATATAAACATGTTAAGTATTATACTCAGTTAACATTATAATTTTCTTTGGAATACTTCTTTAATGATGGCTGCCTCTTAAAGAGACAGGAATCACTTCTGTAGTTTGGGACTTTTTAGCTAATTTATCTGTGATACGTAGTGGAGTCCCAGTTGAGGTAGAGCTGGGGCATCTTGTTTACTAAGCAGTGAAAAAGTCAACTTTTTAAAGTAGTAGGATCTAGGGTAGTTAGGATACACTGAAGTAGACACCAATACTTTTTTTGGTTTTATTTTCCCTGTTGCTATGCCACATCTTTGATATCAGGAAAAAACTTCAGTTGATGTCTTTCATTTTGCACATGATTCCACCCCCTACCGCTCCCCCACACCCTCTGGGGGTTTTGCTTTCCATTACTATCCTGCGTATTACAGGATGTCTCCATAGTGTCAAACTTGAATATAGAAATAAAACATCACAGAGAGATGTTTCCTCCATTTCTGCTTCTACCCTAGGCAAGAGAGTCTCCAGGATTCTTCTCTGGACAAAGAGAGTGGGTCCAGAGAAAAGACCATAAGACACTATTATCTGGGGGCCCCAACAAAAGGTTGACTTTTACCCAGTGATCTGATGGAGACGCCTCTTAGACAGCTCCCACCTGCATCCACGAAATTTCCAGTCTCATTCCTGCGTAGTTAATGATCATCGGAGAGCAACACAAGCAGTAGGACTAAAGAGACTGAGGACACAAATGCAGGTGGCAGGAGAAAATTTAAAACATAATTGCTGTCCTTGGGAGACGGCAGAAGAGATCCTACATGTAGCTCAAGTAGAAGATGCTATAAAAAAGAAATATTCTAAGAAAAATAGCCATACCTTGGAAACTAAAAAATGGTAATTGATATATAAAAATAAATAGGAATGTTGAAAGCTAAGTTAGAAAATTTGTCCTAGAAATTAAAAAGAGAGAGAGATGGAAAATGGAAAAAAAAGAAGGGAATTGTGCTTTGAAAGCAGTGGTTGAGAAAGCACAACTTGGTCTTATTCAGATAGGATTTTTAGTCTATATTGTTGATTCTGCCCTTGTTCTTAAAATAGTAATAAAGAATAAATTTCTACAAAAAAAAATTAGAATAAAATAGAATAAATCATTAAATTCATACAACAAAGGTGTTTTTTCATACTTCCTACTTAGACCTCTTTGCTGTCATATCATTTCACAATATGATGCTTAAGTTCATTCCTAAAAAAGTAATGTATTGTTTTTCCCTTTACACAAATAAGGTTTTTAACTTACTTTGTCATCATGATAGCATAAACTAGTTTTGTTGCTTAGACATAAGAACAGGGAATCAGCCAGTTTGTGTTGGGGTAGTGTTGTCAGACTCTCTATTTCTCTGCTCCTTTTTGTGGAAACATGGATTAATGTTGAGATTTGCTCTAAATTAGCAAACTATCTGGTTTATCAGTTATTGTAGAATCCCGCTGTTGAGATTAGAAAGCAGTCTGTCATTATGGCTTATTCTGTGCAAACTCTTTCCTCAAGATTGTTGGAGGAAGGCTTTTAATTTTAACCATTGTTGTTTTCCAGATAAAGCTCTGATGGCACCAAATCTTGACTCCTTTGGACGAGATCGGGCACTGTATCAAGAGCATGCCAAACGTCGGATTGCAGAACGGGAGGCCAGGAGGTAATCTCCAGATGCTTGCTGTTGGTTGGTTTGTGAAGGGAGGAGTCTCCTTTATCTGGTTTCGGAACCTCACTGCTTGTTATTTAGGACTCGTCGTAGACAAGCCAGAGAGCAGACTGGTAAGATGGCAGATCACCTTGAAGGCCTTTCCAGTGATGATGAAGAAACTTCTACGGATATCACAAATTTCAATCTGGAAAAAGGTTAGATTTTTATTTGGAAATGAGATTCATTGTCATTGTGCTTTCTGCTTGGCTGTAGTTGTTACCATGAAATAATGTGAGGTTTTGTGGCCTCTGCTTTAGAACCTGGGACTTGTTGCTTGCTTGCACCTGTTTTTATTACTGAATAGCATGATGATTTCTCACAATTAGTGGTAACACTTTGTTATGGGTTTACTTAGTTACTTGCATTATAAATAATATTACTCTTCAGAATCGTAGAATTTTAAAAGTGACAGGAGAATGTTTAAGATCCCAAGGGCCGCCCTAATGCAGCCTGTCTGGTCTGGAAAGGTAAAGAAAGGTTGGCAGTAGGGAGCCCTTCTCAGCCCTAAAGGGAGTTCCTGATTTGTGGAGTCCTGAATCATTCAACCACGGGGAGTAGTTAGCACTGTTACATGAAGGCATTTCCAGAAGGAACCCCAAGTAAAAGTCTTTATTTCCCACCATTGGCTGCAGTTCTCTGTCATTTATTAACTTTGGAACATAGTTGGAGAAGCTTATTTGGTTTCTCCTGCTTTTTTATAGTGAACATTTCTAAACACATAGGAAATTGGAAAGAATAGCACAGTGATCACCATCTACCTGTCACCCAGATTCAGCAGTTCTTAACCATCAGTTGGCCAAGTTTGCTTCAGATATGTGTGTGTTTCGCTGAACCATTTGAAATTAACTTACAGACATCATGGCACTTGCCTCTAAAAACTTTAACATATTTAATGTCTCCCCCCTGAAAAAGGATGCTTTTCTATCTTATTGTAACACTATTACCACCCTTGAGAAAAATTAACTGAAATTTCTTAGTATCATATCTGTATTCAGTACTTCCCAATTTCTCAGGACTGTTTTTGCGGGTTACTCTGTGTTTTCCAAACCTGGATCCATACAGGGCTCCTGCATTGCACTTGGTCATTGCACCTTTTTAATCTAGAATGAAGCAATATCTTAAGTACCTTATAATACACACACCCCTACTGTCTGTTCAAGGCATTTGCTTTCTGAAGGCCATTTGTCTTACAAAATATCCTACATTCTAAATTTGTCTGTTTTCCTCGTGGTATAAACTTGTTCCTCCAGTCACTGTATTTCTTGTAAACTGGAATTTAAGTCTGGAGTCTTAATTAGATTCAGGTTAAACCTTTTTGGCGAGAATACTTCATACAAGATGCTCTTTCTTATTATATAATAGTAGATGGCAAATGTTAGGTTGCCTTCTATCAGTGGTGTTTAGGTGGATCTTAAGAAGTAGATGGTTGTGACTAGATCTCTTCATTATAAAGAGTCCACTGTTCAGAGTCACATAGAGCATCAAATAACTTCACTCAAAGAGCCTAGCATCCATTGCGGATTCTTGTCTATGTTAGTTATTGCAGTCACCAAGCAACTTTGGAAGAACAGATATGATTGGTCATTGATGATGATGCACATCTGTTATTTAAATGGTGATTTGTGGGCTGAAAAGCTGGATACAGAGTTTGTACTTTATGCAATTACTCACACTTACTGTTCCATGGTAACTGAAATTTGAACTGAGTTTTGGGGAACGTGTGTTACTTAGACTATGGTAGCAGATAATGGCAGTGGCACCCCACTCCAGTACTCTTGTCTGGAAAATCCCATGGCTGGAGGAGCCTGGTAGGCTGCAGTCCGTGGGGTCGCTAACAACTGAGTGATTTCACTTTACTTTTCACTTGCATGCATTGGAGAAGGAAATGGTAACCCACTCTAGTGTTCTTGCCTGGAGAATCCCAGGGATGGTGGAGCCTGGTGGGCTGCCGTCTATGGGGTTGCACAGAGTCGGACACGACTGAAGTGACTTAGCAGCAGCAGCAGCAGATAATGGTACATATTAGAACTATGCAGAATGGCTACTGCCTGCACTGTAGTTTGTGTGATAGACATTTGGAGGCTAAATTTATCTCTGTTTCCTTTCCTTTAAGTTGCAGTTGATAATTCATTTCAGTCGCTGTCTTGTCCAACTCTTTGCGACCCCATGGACTGTTCTTTGTTAATGAGCCTATCTTATTACTTACTCAGGCTACAGAGAAAATGCTGAAAATAATTGAACTGCTTTTTTTCTATTGCATACTAAGTTAACATTTCTCTGTGGGGGTTTCTTTGTTTTTTTTTGTTGGTTTTAGATCGCATTTCAAAAGAGTCCAGCAAAGTTTTTGAAGATGTCCTTGAAAGTTTCTATTCAATTGATTGTATTAAATCCCAGTTTGAAGCCTGGCGTTCAAAATACTACACATCCTATAAGCATGCCTACATCGGCCTTTGTTTGCCAAAGCTGCTCAACCCCCTCATAAGGCTGCAGCTTCTCACTTGGACTCCGCTTGAGGTGAGTGGCTTCTCTCACTATTGGAAAGCAGGATCCATGAAGCTTGGGGAAGAGATGAAGCTTGAATAAAGTATTTTTCCCTGGAGGTAGGTCATGCTCAGTGCTGTAAGTGATACAGAATATCACTGGGTGTAATCTTACCAATCTTTCCTTTGATGTTCTGTCCCTTTTTAAGAGAACCATCTATTGCTTCTCAATTTGTATACAGTATCTTTCTCAACTAAAATTGACATGGAAATAGGAACATGAATGAATAAGAACTTGGTCCTTTGATCCCAGAAAACTGTAGAATGTCATGGGAGAGCTCAGTGAGGAAGATGTGAAGTGGGGCCCTGAACTAAGTCATTGGTGATGGAAATCAGGAGGATGAGATAAACTGGTAGATTTAAGAGGTGCAATCAATAGAAACTGTTTGTCTGTTACCTGAGGGAGGTAATTGTCTAGGTAATTGTCAAATTGTCTATGTACATCTAGTGGTCATGTTTTAGATAACAGTTTTGTAAGTTACCGACATACTGGTGGAGCTGTGGGCAGGAATGAGATGGGCTGGGTTGAGTATGTAAACTATACCAAAAGAAGGCTGAGGTGGAAGCCCTGGAAACAACAGGAGAAAAATGTGAGCTCTGGGGACTTCAGCTCCCAGCTCCTGCTTGCCCAGCCCCCGTGGCGTTGCGCACTGTGCTGTGTCCCAGTGCACAGCAGAGGCTCACGGGCGCGGTGGTGCAGCCCTGCCAGCTCTCGTCTTCACAGCTCCTCCCTCTGTCCCGCAGCCGCCAGCTGTCTCAGCCTCCCTGAGCCCCCTTTCTGGCTCCTGGCGCAGCAGGACTGCTCTGCTTGGTAGTTCCCTGCCCTGCTCGGCTCTCCTGACCAGGAGTCACCGTCTTTGACTGCCTTCTTTCAGGGGCCATAGTCCTATGCTGCCTCTGGTGGTCCATTGTCTCAGAATACATGTTTCCTGTATTTTGTCGCATAGTTAGTTTATGGCTGAAGGCTGAATCCGGTTCCGGTTACTCTCTTTGTGGCTAGAAGCAGAACTAACCACTGTTTTAAATGTTTGGGTAACCTTTTAAATATTTTCTAGGCAAAATGTCGTGACTTTGAGAACATGCTGTGGTTTGAATCTTTGCTGTTTTATGGTTGTGAAGAGCGAGAGCAAGAAAAGGATGATGTCGATGTCGCACTGTTGCCTACCATTGTGGAAAAGGTGATTCTTCCTAAACTAACAGGTAGAGATTATGGAATTGAACATTCAGACACATTGGGTTTTTCATATCTATTGTTAGGAGTTTTTAATCAGAGCATATGTTCTCACAGAAGTTACATTATTAATAATGAAATTACAGTCAGACCCAGAGAGGGCTAAAGGGTACCTATCTCTTACCTTGGGACTTTGAAGACCACCTTGGGGAGGGCCTGGAATTGGGGGCAGTAGGGAGATTTTAGACTCTTAAGGACTGCCTGAAGCAAAACTGAATACATAGTTTTGGGAACGATAGCATTTTTCCAGGGAGCAGTTTTATTTCTTTCATCAGTTTCTCACAAAAGTTTAGAAATCATTGACGTAAGGAACTATTTAAAATATGAAAAAAGTTTAGGTTCAGTTAGAGATTCTTGACACTGGGACAGAATCTCCTGGGATATAAAAATCTTATTTTCACCAAGAAGCAGAAAATAATAGGAATCTGTGTCTCCTCTTCACCTTTGCCTAATCTTCAACATTTCCTGTGGTTAACTGGACAAAGACACCTGAAGCTTATGCTCTAGAGGAAAAGTCACGATTGGCATTTCTAAACTGAGGACTGCTTGACATCAGATTTAAGTCAGCTGCAGTTTACTTATATATCTCAGTACTTCCTACCTTTTTTTTTCTTAATAGTGATTGCTGAAAATATGTGGGACCCCTTTTCTACAACACAGACTTCAAGAATGGTTGGAATTACTCTAAAATTAATAAATGGATATCCTTCAGTGGTGAATGCAGAAAATAAAAATACACAGGTAATTTAGTTATTATTTATGAAAAGTTTTAAAATTTTTATATATCTTCTCTCCCTTTGAAAACGAGCAAGTTGAGAAAACGAGTGGGTTATAGTCAGAAAATCTGATTCTCCCGCTTGAGGTATCTGGTCCTTTATATAGAAAATCTGAGATAGTGATTTTTAGTTTTAAAAGAGTCTAGATAGCTTCTTATCTATACTGTTTCCATCCTTCTCACCACCCCATCCCCATTCACAAATAACTTTTTTTTTGTGGGGGAAAGAAAAGCAGAAAAGTACTGGGATGTGTACCAATTGATAATTTAAATCCCGAAACATGTAATAGCATGTAAAATATTCAGGTGTTGTTATTATATAATTAGTTTCCAAAATTTAAATTGCTGCTGCCCCCACTGAACTTTCTTATGAACAATATAGACATAGGAGAGTATTCTTTATCATTGATTTACTTTCACTGACCTCATTTTGAGAAGAACCAGACTTACAGGTCTGATTTTAAACCTTTCTATAGTAGATTAAGGGGCTGGAAGATTTCTAAATGACTTTATTACTTGGTAATTGATGAGGCGTGAACCAAGAAGAAAGACCTTCGGTGAGAAAGTAAATTTGAGTTGTTCACTCAAAATTGAATACTCAGTTAATTAGGTTCTTTGGAATGTGGCTTATTTTTATTTCCTAAACTTTTATCATAACCCTTATTATAATGCATGATCTATTTTTAACTCTTCAGATATACCTAAAAGCACTTCTATTGAGAATGAGGAGAACTTTAGATGATGATGTATTCATGCCCTTGTATCCCAAAAAGTAAGTCATTCCTAAAAATGTTAAAGATGATAATATTCTCTATTGTTTTTCAGAGAAAGCTTTTTAAATTTTGGGAAAACTAGCTTGTAATATAAACTTTACCTATGTAGTCTCTAAACCTGTAGCCCAAATTGAGGAGCTCATTGTGGAAACCGCTTCCCTTAAGCAGAATAAAACAAATAGTGCTCCGTTCCCTTAAGCAGAATAAAACAGTGCTCCGTTATCTCAGAATACATTGCCATTACCTTTTAAAATTACTGTCTTCTGGAATACAATTGAAAATCAGAAAAATTCATTGCTTCCTTTGTTTACCTCTTACTTAACAAAAATCTTCTAGAAATAAGATGGAACTTCACACACAACTTTTGATCATGATGTGTTTCTCTTTTTTTCCTTAGTGTCTTGGAAAATAAAAATTCTGGGCCTTACTTGTTTTTTCAACGACAGTTTTGGTCTTCAGTTAAGGTAAGTGTCTCCAGGCTATCTGAAAGCTTTGGATTTTGTTTGACTTTCATACAGTATATTTCGAAAAGTATTTTAATATTTGGTTAAATAACTTCATAGGTTTGATGTTTCCAGAGGAGGAAATGAATTCTGAGTCCCAGTAAGGTCCAGACTACCCAACAAAATGCCTTACTAAACCGCAGTTGATTTATTCAGCAAGTAGAGTGCCAGGTACTCTTCTGAGTGGGGGGAATATAGCACCGAGTAAGATAGAAGTAGAACCATCATGTTGTTTATAAGCCAGCACAATCGACGACAGCAAATAAGTAACCTCAGGTAGGAGGAACTTTGAAAAAAGAAATTCAGAGTTGTATTGGAGCATATGACAAGGGGCATAGAAGATTCCCTTCCATCCTGAGGTGAGGGAGAGAAAGATATACTAGTATTGAGAGAATTCCAGGATGGCTAGAGTTAGGGAAGAGATAAGCAATCCAGATAATACAGAAGCTATAATTTACGTGGAAACATTATAGGAGACTCCTCAACAAGATAACCCAAATCCCCCAATTCCTAAACCCTTTTTATTGTCTTATAGTTTTCTTTGAAAGAATGTCTTAGGAATGGAATTATATACTAGTTAGCCTTTTGAATCTGGCTGCATTCATGTAACATAGTGCATTCATGATTTAGTGTTATTTTATGTTCATTCCTGTTTTCAAATGGTGAATATAGCATTTAAAAATTTTTTATTGAAATATAGTTGATAGCATTGTGTTGTATAGTAGAGTGATTCAGTTTTACATATACATATCTTTTCTCAGATTCTTCTGGATATACCATTTGGTGTGGTTTTTATCCATCAGGTAGTTTACAGTTTGGAGTAATTATGAATAAACTTGTCAGCATACAGGTTTTTCTGGGTATATAAGTTTTTATTTCTGTTTGATAAATATCTAGATCATTAGGTAAATATCTAAAAGCTGTTTTCTAAACCAGCAGTATTAGTGTTCTTTCTCACACACCTCGGTATCTTTCGGGTTTTTATTTTTTTTAAGCCATTTTCCAAGTGTATGTTCAGGTCTTGTAATGGTTTGCGTGTCCCTAATGACTGATGATGCTGAGCATGTTTTCATGTGCTTACTTACCATCTGTATGTGGCTCAGATGGTAAAGAAACTGCCTGCCGTGCAGTAGATCCGGGTTTGATCCCTGGGTCAGGAAGATCCTCTGGAGAAGGGCATGGCAACCCATTCTAGTATTCTTGCCTGGAGAACCCCAAGGACAGAGGAGCCTGGTGGGTGACAGTCCATGGGGTTGTAAAGAGTTGGACACAACTGAGCAACTATTTCTTTCTCACACACCTCGGTATCTTTCGGGTTTTTATTTTTTTTAAGCCATTCTCCAAGTGTATGTTCAGGTCTTGTAATGGTTTGCGTGTCCCTAATGACTGATGATGCTGAGCATGTTTTCATGTGCTTACTTACCATCTGTATGTGGCTCAGATGGTAAAGAAACTGCCTGCCGTGCAGTAGATCCGGGTTTGATCCCTGGGTCAGGAAGATCCTCTGGAGAAGGGCATGGCAACCCATTCTAGTATTCTTGCCTGGAGAACCCCAAGGACAGAGGAGCCTGGTGGGTGACAGTCCATGGGGTTGTAAAGAGTTGGACACAACTGAGCAACTAACACTCATATGTTCTTTAGTGAAGTATCTCTGCAAATCTTTGGCCCATTTTTTAAAATTGGGTTTTCTTATTATTGAGCTTTGAGTTTTGTATTCTTTATACAAATACTTCACATACATGATTTGCAAACTTTTCCCCCTGAGTCTGTAGCTTGTCTTCATTCTCTCAGAAGTTCTTCATTCTGATGAAGTCCAATTACTACTTTACCCGGTTATGGATTATGCTTTATGTGTCACATCTGAAAAGCCTTTGTGTAACACAAGGCCACTAAGTTTTTTGTCTAGCCTTTCTTCTAGATATTTCATGGCTAAGTTCTACATTTAAGTCTGTGATCCATTTTGAGTTAATTTTTATATAGGGCATGAGGCCTGGTTGTTTAGGTTCATTTGCCCCAGCACACTTGGTTGAAAAGACTATCTTTTATTAAATTCATTGCTTTTGTAGCTTTGTTGAAAATCATCTGCCCTTATATGGGTCGTGGAAGGGTTTTTAAGGGAGGTGACTTGCAAAATACTGTCATTTTTTAGATATTACAGTTGCTGTGTGGAGATAATGGTTTGAAGTAGGTAAAGATGGTAATAATGAAAATGAGAATTAGTACTTACCACATATTTACTGTGTTCTAAGCACTGTACCACACCCTTTATACAGATTATATTCTCTTGAATCCTCACAACAGCCCTGTGAGCTTAACTCCACTGATGGGACAGTGGGGTGCAGAATCACCTACCCAGGCTTACTTCTTTGTTAACTGGTAGAGATGGGAGTCTCCTTCAGGCCAGTCTGACTCTTCCGCAGTTCTTAACTGCGGTTCTGGGAACAGACTAATTCCTGGTGCCCTAAGGCCTCTATTGTGTATGTACCCGGAATGGTACTAGTTTGTCCCATGCTTGGGAAAATTAAAGAGTTACGCAGATCGTTTTCTGTAGGATTGAGTTCTGTCATGGACCCAGAGCCATAAAGAGATGACGGCAGCCTTCATTAGGGGCATGGCAGCGGGGACCAAGAGCAGCGACAGCAGGGGTAGGGGCGGGGTGAGACAGCTGAGGGAGAGGCTGGGAGTGACGTCGGCTGTGGTCTGCTTGATTGGTTGGATAATGTTGTATTTCCTAGGATGAGAGATACTGAGAACATCGAAGTATTTATGGTAGAATGGGCAGGGACTTCCATTTTTGTATGGGTATTGAGCTTAAGTAGCTTCCAGTGTCCTGGTTCATGAGGTCTGGTAAACATGCAAGTCTTACAAGTTAGTCTCTCAGTGGTGTCTGACTCTGTGACCCTATGGAGCCTGCCAGGCTCCTCTGTCCATGGGATTTTCCAGGCAAGAATACTGGAGTGGGTTTCCATTTCCTTCTCCAGGGGATTTTCCTAATCCAGGGATTAAACCCAAGTCTCCCGCATTACAGGTGGATTCTTTGCCAATGAGCCACCAGGGAAGCATGCAATGTGGTAGTCAGAAAGAAAATTTTCATCTCTTGGCATAGTCATAGGATTATGACATTTTTCATGATTTTCAAGGGAGGACATTTATCTAAGAATAATCACTTCTCTGCCAGTACTTTGTTATGATGGAAACTGTTCTTACTTGCATTGTCCACTATAGTAACTACTAACTCTTTGTGGCTATTTAAAATTTAGTAAATCTCAGTCATTCTAGGAAATATTCAGGCCCTTCAAAACTGCTTCTTAGTGCTTGGGCCAGACATGGTCCACAGTATTTCATAAAGTGTTTTACTGTATAAGTAATTTACTTTGTATGTACTTAATCACTTTATTTTGCCTCTCAGTACTTTTTTTCCCTTCTCAAAAAAACAAACTTCTAGTAACAGAGATCTGATTTGTGATTGCCACAGGTGAGGTTCAGTTCAGTTCATTCAGTTGAGTCTGACTCTTTGCGACCCCATGGACTGCAGCACACAGGCCTCCCTGTCCATCACCAACTCCTGGAGTTTAACTCAAACTCATGTCCATTGAGTTGGTGATGCCATCCAACCATCTCATCTCTGTTGTCCCCTTCTCCTTTTGCCTTCAGTCTTTCCCAGCATCAGGGTCTTTTCCAATGAGTCAGCTCTTTGCATCAGGTGGCCAAAGTATTGGAGCTTCAGTGTCATTTCCTCCACTGAATATTCAGGACTGATTTCCTTTAGGATGGACTGGTTGGATCTCCTTGCAGTCCAAGGGACTCTCAAGAGTCTTTTCCAACACCACAGTTCAAAAGCATCAATTCTTCGGCGCTCAGCTTTCTTTATAGTCCAACTCTCACATCCATACATGACTACTGGAAAAACAATAGCCTTGACTAGATGGACCTTTGTTGGCAAAGTAATGTCTCTGCTTTTGAATATGCTGTCTAAATGGGGAGATGGGGTAAAGTAATCAAAAGGTACAAACATCCAGTTGTAAGGTAGGTTCTGAGGATGTAAAGTACAACATGATGACCGTAATTAACTGTAGTGTACTGTATATTTGAAAATTGCTAAGAGAATAGGAAAAAAAATGTGTAACTCTGTGAAGGGAGGGATGTTAACTAAACTCGTGGTAATCATCTCACAATATGTATTTTAATTATTATATGTTTAAATTGTTAAACTTGTGCAATGTTACATGTCAATTATATCTCACTGGAACTGGGAAAAATAATTTTTCTCTTCTTTCTAGCTCTTAGGGAATTTTCTTCAATGGTATGGCATTTTCTCAAACAAAACTCTTCAGGAATTATCAATAGACGGTTTATTAAATAGATACATTCTCATGGCTTTTCAGAATTCAGAATATGGAGATGACAGCATCAAAAAAGCCCAAAATGTGAGTTAAATGACACAATTGTAGTTTTCAAAGCATATACGTTAAGATGAATTGTTTGAAGAGATTTGAGAAATTTATGAAAACCCCTTTGATTATTGAATTTGCTGTAATGTTGACAGTCAGCTTGCCTCCCAGGTAGTCCCAAATCCCCTTAGCATTTTTTTATATAAAAATTTGTGCTGTTAAATGTGTATATTTATCCTTCTATCCATCAATCTATATCAATATTTATTTTTGTAGGTATTAATAAAAGTTTTAACTTGGAGATAGTTTTTTAACAGTTGAATGAATGCTATTCTAAGTGTTACTAAAGAAATGATTTATTTTCTCATTTAAGAAGTAATTTTAATTTTTTTTTACTTTATATACACGAGTTTACTTTATATGCATGTGTTATATACACAATTTTGATAGTTTGTTTTTTTTTTTAATTTTTAAACAGTAATACAATTAAATTCTGCAAGTACAGTATAGCTTTTTGACCTGTACCATGTCAGAGTAATTCTCTAACATACTCCCTCACCATCAAATATTTTTGTGTCTTGTTTCCTATAAACATAGATTTTGTGTACATTACAGTATAAACATCAACATTAGGAAATTACATTTATATATTGTCACCTAATTCTTAGGGCTCTTTTCAAGTTTTATCAGCTGTCTCAATAATATCCAAAGAAATGGCAAAAGAAATTTCCAGATCATCCTTTGCATTCAGTTGTCATTTGAAGGTTTCCTTGACCTTCATACTTTGACACCCCTGAAAATGATAGGCCAGTTTTTTATAGAATGTCCTTCAGTTTGGGTTTTTCTGATATTCTCTCATGGCTATATTCACATTTTGCATCTTTGGCAAGAATTGTCCTAGACTTGATTAGGATGGGCTCCTTCAGGTTGACTTCTGTGACCTTGTTTCTAATTTGGGGGAACATTTCCTTGTTTCCTGGCACGATATTCCAGGCTCACCTGGTACTTGCTTGGCCCAGTTCGAATCCGTTGTTTCTGCAAGCATCCCCGGGTTCTTTGGTGGGGCTCCTTGTCTGCCCACTGGCTGCTCTCTCGCAAGTGGGAACGGGCTTCCCCTTGCTCAGGTTTCGGTTCCCCATGCTGAGTTGCCGCCATGCTGTGCTGGCCCTGCTTAGGTGGCTGCCCCTCTGGCGTGATGCTCTCTCCACCCTGTGCTGGGCCGGTGTGGCTCCCGCTGTTGGCACAGGTGCCTGCTGACTGAACCATTCCGCAGGGGAGGGGCTATAATTTGATATTTATGCTATACATATTATTACATCAAAAACTGCTGACAAAAGGTCAGTTCAATTCATGTAGGGCTTGGAAGACTGGAAAGTGAGGCAGTTGGTTATCAATTTTATGTCCCCAATGTACTTAAATTTTGGAGAAATTATCTTTTACTTTGGGTGTCTGTCGAAGTTTAATATTAGAGTATATCCAAGTATATTTGTATAGCTTATGTAGAAAATCTGGTTTAAAAGAATATCCCTTCTAAGGTATTAGTTAATATGTAGCTCAATAGCATATCTTCTAGTTAAATACATTATACCTGTTGTCTAGACTCAGCTTTTAGGCACTTTATTTATTTTTAACTGTTCTACATCTTTCTTCTCCATAGGTAATTAATTGTTTCCCCAAGCAGTGGTTCGTGAATCTGAAAGGAGAAAGAACTATTTCTCAGTTAGAAAACTTCTGTCGATACCTTGTACACTTAGCAGATACAATTTACAGAAACAGTATTGGGTGCTCTGATGTGGAAAAAAGAAATGCAAGGTAATTATTTATAATTACTGAATGAAACAGTGATCTAGAGTCTTAGTTGTTGGGTCTAGTATTATTAAAATGCTTTTGGTAGAGACATGTTTATATTTTACTTTAAATTGTACATTAACTTCATATTGATAAACCTACCAAAAATGTGCACGTTTGCAACTCTTACCTAATCTTTTTTCAGTATGTTATTTATTCATGAAAATATTAAGGGAAGACTTCTAGTAAGCACCAGCTGTAAGGGGAATGAATGAATCATTATTTTCTCTGCCTTCTCCCTTGAAAAATTGAGGAGGCTGTAGACTCTTAGAATGTCATGCATCTTGGTCTTTCGAGGTTCATTTTACAGATATAAACCCAAGAAAAAATAGCCACTGAAACTCCAAGTATATTAAAGGTTATATCCCAATTTGGGGATGTTTGTGTTCTATGTTAAGTTTTATATCATTTTGGTGTTGGTTGCAGTGTTTTGGGGAGTTTAAATATAAACAAACAGTATTCACTTTTCTACAGAAAAGAATTTAGCAGCTATTTAAACACCTGCTGTGTGTAGTGCACATAAACTAGGCTCCATGTGGGTCACAACATCTTACAAATTATAATTCTTCCCAGGAAGGTGCTTACTACAGTTCTGTAGAGAAGAGACAACTGACAATGTCACACTGATTCAAGCTAATGTTAAACGTACTTCCTGGACCAGCAGCAGCAGCATCACCTGGGAGCTTTGTTAGAGACGCAGATTCTCAGGCCTCACCCCAGACTTGCTGAACAGAATTCCGAGGGAGGGACTTGGTGGTCTGTGTTTCAGCACTCCTCTAGCTAATTCTGTTGTATGCTAAAATTTGAGGATTGCTGAAAATGACTTATAGCTGGGTGATAAAGGAAGCCAGATTATACTTTATTATTGGATTTTAGAGGAATGGAAGTTATGCTGGATCTTGATGGACTGGTGATGAATACTCAAAAACGCAATTTGTGTTCCTGGTATATTCTGGAAGAGCTAGGACTTGGGTTTGGGAAGGAATGGGTGGCTGGGCTCTGAAGTAGTTAGGCAATAGATTGCTTCCTTTCCTTTCTAGATATGAATGAAAATCATGGATCTGAACGAGATTGTTTTTTTTTTTTTTTTTTTTAATGAGTCCTTTTCCTGGCTAGTCATCTAAACGGGAAATTTTTTTTTTTTAATATGGATAATTTTTTTCACATGCTGTGACTTGCTTATTTCTGTTTCCTTTTTTCTTTTTTAGAGAAAACATAAAACAGATAGTAAAACTCCTTGCAAGTGTTCGAGCTCTGGATCATGCTATGTCTGTTGCAAGTGACCACAATGTGAAAGAATTTAAGTCTTTGATCGAAGGAAAATAGATCTATGAGACTATAAAAAGCCTATTTGCTCTAATACCATTCCCAGTGTAAAAATTTTGTATATATGTAAAGTTTCTTAAACTGTAAAATATTGACTCATTTTAATACAAAGAATGTTATTAATATTCAATACTGTGTCCTTAAATGCAATTTCTTCAGAATGAAAGGAATTCAGATTATTTCTAGGAAGTCTATGAATGGTTTCCTTACTGCCTGCTATACTTTGTTTACAGAAGTATTTTATATGGTCAATTAAATTAACTCTCTCAGTTAACTGTTCTCTGTAAAGGATGTGTGCAGTGTATACTGTATAGTTATGCATATATATATTTATACCACCACGGAGTTACTTTCACACTGGAAATCTGTGGTGTTTTTCTAGAGTAAGCCTTTTAACAGCAGAAAAATTATTCAGTAGCAAATTGTCTTAGGGAAATTACTACACTGTTGCAACAAAAGGGCTGGCAGGTGACTGAATATTCATCACTTTTGGTTAGCAGTTGCTGTCACTGAAGCTGTGCTGCCTTAAAATTGAGAGTTGAGTGTGGACTTAGTCATTGGTGAATGGTGAACTTTTCTTCCTTGAGTTAGCGTTACAGTCAACTGTTTGTTTAATGTGAGCTCTAAATAATATATGCAACATAGGTTTCTGAAAAGAACACAGACATGTCATTTTTAGAAATAATAGACCCACAACCTAACTGCATTGTTTTGGGCTGACTGTCCTGTCTCATTATGATTTTACTCCCTGACCAGCTTAAATACATGCATTTGTATTTTAGTAGTCTAGCATTATATTTAAAATCCCACATATGTGAGTTATATATGCAATAAAGAACACATTTTGCTGATTCGCCACACTCAGGCAGTTTAATATCCATGGTCTTCTATAATATTTATGTACTGTGCTTAGTTGCTCAGTTGTGTCTGACTCTTTGAGACCCCATGGACTGTAGCCTACCAGGGTCCTCTGTCCTTGGGGATTCTCTAGGCAAAAATACTGGAGTGAATTGCCGTGCCCTCCTCCAGGAGATCTTCCCAACCCAGGGATCGAACCCAGGTCTCCCACGTTGCAGGCAGATTCTTTACCGACTGAACCACCAGGGAAGCTCTGTAATATTTATACCATGTTGTAAATGAGTCTGTGATTTTCAAAAGAACTTTTTGGAAATTAAGAACTACTGTTTGATAGTTACATATGTAATTAGGCTTTAGCCAAGCATTAAATTAATTTTTAAATAGAACCATTGTTGTATTTGGCTGGCGACTAATTTTACTTAGAGCATTTCAAATGACTAATATAGTGAGATCATTAGCTTGAGTATCCTTGGTCAAGTCAAATACTATTTAGAACAGTGTTATGCACTCTTTATTGCTCTTGTCAGTTTTATCTTTATTGTAGGAACACTGCTTATCCCTACAGATTCATTCTCGATGAATTTTGTTACAACTCAGTGGCCTACTAAATAGAATTAAAATAGAAGGCTTATTCTCAACTTCAGTGTACCAAAATATATAGACATGTATATATATATGACATGCACATCATTTGTGCCTTAAATTTGTTTTTTGAAACCTATTGGACTGATTACTTTTCCTATATCTGCTTTTAAGGACTCGAAGTTAAACTCAGAGTCTTCATCCTATAAAATCCATCAGGCTTTTACACTTTCAGGATTGAGATTGGTGTAAGGTGAATTTAGCATAGAACTGTGTGTTGAACAAGTAGTTCTCATATCTCAACCAAAAGTTTTTTATTCCTGAAATAGGTAAAGGACATTCTTTCTTAGGAAGGAAATTGTCAAATGTTTAAATTCAGAGGGTGACATTTTAATAAAGCTTGAGGTTTTTGTCTTTTTTCAGTTTTTTCTTTTGGCACAGTCTTCCAAAATACTTGCAAAATAGATGAGGAGGGTTTTCGAAAAGGAAAGTTATTGAGACGCTATAAACCACGGCCATAAATACCGATAGCTACTGTTGTGTACCAGATGATGTTGATGAGCCACATCCTTATTGATGTCATGGTGCAAACCCCTGCAGCTGTGCCGCAGGACTTTCTCAGCCTGTGATACAGGCTAGAGGGTCCACCACCTCTGGGAGCAACCCTTGATCAAAGAAAGGAGGGGGAGGGTAGGTCCCCCAGTGTGTTAGTTAGGTCCTCTGGGGAGCAGTCCCTGAGATGGCATTGGATATACAAGAGATTTGAGGGGTGGAAATGATGATGGGAGTGAAGGAGAGGGAGTGGGAGGAGGCTGAAAGAGCTTTAGAGCCAAGAGATTGTGAGTAAGTGTGACGTCTGAGGGTTATCGGGAAGGAATTAAGGAAGGTGTCAGACATCAGTGGAGTTCTAAGGAAGTTTCAGCAAGGCTGACAGAGTCCTCAGTACAAAGTCATGGTCCTGAGGAGTTTTGTGTTTCCAGGAGCTGGCCTGCCTTTGTATCCCCACCAGCTCAGTAATGGGTAGAGGACAGTTCTTGAGCATGGCCACTCTTTAGAGATCTAAAGGAGCATGGTTTCACATTGACCACACCAGCTTCCTAGTTTCAGGAAATCAGGTATGTTCCGCGTCGTCTCTCACAAGGCTGCAGTTGACTTGAACCAGAGTTGTCTGCAGTGATGACCTCATCACCCAGAACTGGCCCAGAATTTTCAGGAATCTTAAGTGACTTCCTCATGAGAATATACTGAGTTCCCTGGTTGTTTTAAAGATAGGTTTGTGGGGTATGATTTATTATAAATGTTTTACCCTTTATAAACACATATAATTCAGGGCATTTGGACAAATGCCTAATTTTGTTTTAAATGAGAATTTCCCTTGAAATTATGACATCCTCCTAAAAATAGTCACTAATATACTGAGTTCCCTGGTTGTTTTAAAGATAGGTTTGTGGGGTATGATTTATTATAAATGTTTTACCCTTTATAAACACATATAATTCAGGGCATTTGGACAAATGCCTAATTTTGTTTTAAATGAGAATTTCCCTTGAAATTATGACATCCTCCTAAAAATAGTCACATGTTTTAGAGCTGCAAGATACAATATGAAAATGTCAGTTGCTACATTGTGTCTTTTTCTGGTTACAATGACTTCTCATTTCTAACACTAATATCCATGTAGTAGAGGGAATGTTGCCATTCCTTGATTATGACAAAGAACACTTTGTTGTTTCAGGTAAACAACTGTCTATGGGCGTTGGGTTCATAGTTTCTAAGAGAGACTACAGATTGCTCAGCAAAGGCAGACAGGCTAAAAATTTTTATATGGAATCAGTATTGATATGCAGTGTTGATTGGTCACTGGCCTGCTTCTGGACCTCTGAGCCCCAGTTCTGGCTTCCTCCCAACCCCGTCACCCCTAACTCTCACAGAGGCTCAGAGGTTAGACTCATCCGGTACGAGGAAAATGCCTAGCACAGCATTTCTCAGAATGTATACTGCGGTTCACCAGTTCACGGGCTGTTGGCTTTAAACGATCTCTAGGAAAATGAGACTGAAATACATGACACCAT
Source organism: Cephalophus harveyi (assembly GCA_006410635.1). Classification (NCBI taxonomy): domain Eukaryota; kingdom Metazoa; phylum Chordata; class Mammalia; order Artiodactyla; family Bovidae; genus Cephalophus; species Cephalophus harveyi. The sequence continues at coordinate 328,605 of SJYT01020755.1, read as the reverse complement.
AAAACTCCTAGAAAGGAATGTAGACATCCTCTACGACAGTTCATACCAGTGATTTCTTAGGTCAGTCTCCCAAGGTAATAGAAATTAAAGCAAAGGAGTACGTCAAGGCTGTATATTGTCACCCTGCTTATTTAACTTCTATGCAGAGTACATCATGAGAAACGCTGGACTGGAAGAAACACAAGCTGGAATCAAGACTGCCGGGAGAAATATCAATAACCTCAGATATGCAGATGACACCACCCTTATGGCAGAAAGTGAAGAGGAACTAAAAAGCCTCTTGATGAAAGTGAAAGAGGAGAGTGAAAAAGTTGGCTTAAAGCTCAATAGAGGGTCTTCCCAACCCAGGGACTGAACCCGTGTCTCTTGCATCTCCTGCAGTGGCAGGTGGGTTCTTTACCATTAGCACCACCTGGGAAGCTAATCCCATCTGCAAATGGCCCGCCTCCAGACAAACCTCATTCTTTTTTCTTTTTAATATTTATTTATTTATTTGGCTGCACCAGGTCTTTGCTGCAGCTCGGGGGATGTTTAGTTGTGGCATGAGAAATCAAGTTCTCTGATCAGGGATCGGACCTGGTCCTCCTGCACTGGGATCTGAGTCTTAGCTGTCGGACCCCCAGGAAAGGCCGAAAGTCATGTTCTGAAGTTAGGATTTCAACGTATACATTTTGGGAGGATACCCTCCAGCCCGCCCTGGCCACCCATCATCCTCTCAGCCAGGCTGTCTGATTGGGCTCCCTTGTCCACGCCCGCCCTGGTGATGTGCTCAGGCTTCCTCCCAGGCATGGGCTGTGGCAGGCCGCGATGCTCCCAGACTGGAATTCCCTGACGAATTGGCACGCTACTTCCCCTTGAGGAGCCAGATGCCTTGGACTTGGGTCTCGGGCGATTGGAAGCCACTGGGCTCTGGCGTCCTGGCGTAGCGGGCAGTGCCCCCGGGCACTGGCTGCAGTTTGAGGCCGTGAGCAGAGTTCAGGAGACTCAGCAGAGAGGCTAGCTCACCTGCCCACAGCTCTTGGTTCCAGAACGTGAACAGAGATATCCTTCCATCCCCGTCTGCACACACCCAGGCCTGGATGACCTCAGGCAGGCCTTGCGAGTCCTCCGCGTGGGCAGGCCCAGCTTCACCAGGAGCTGGGAGCCTCTGGGTCCCACCTGGGTACCTCACTGGGCCGTGCTCCGGGAGGCAGGCCCCAAGCTGGGCCTTGTCCTGCATGAGACTCAGCATTTTACTCAGGTGCTCCCTAAGCAGAGGTGTCTGCGAGTCACCGTACATTTGCCTAAAAGCCCATATTTACCACTTCCACAAAGAGATTTTGGCCCTGCTGGTGGGGGGTGGAATTGGCTCTCCTTGCGGTGACTGGCAGGGAAGCCCCGAGATTTCCTTGTAAGTCCAGTTCTCAGGATGGCCATCTCTCTGGCTGTCTCTTGAAACTCTCTTCCTGTCTGCAGTGGCTGTCAGATGGACAGTTCCAAGGACATTTGAGCCTTTTCTGGCCTCTGGGGCTTGGGGAGCTTTGCACCTTTTATTCCGTGGGTGGGTCACGTTAGTGTCACGAAGGCTTACCGGTCTTCCGTTGGGGGTGCTCCCTCCTGGTCAGCCTCTGTTCTGGCTTCCTGTCTGTTGCTGCTGGCCTTAGCGCTCCCCAAATTACCTTGTCCGTTCTGTGCCAACTGCTTACGCGGTTGATGCCAGGGCCCCCAGCACAGCCCCGGGGGGTCCACAGGAGGACTCTGGTATGTGGGGGTTGGGGGGGCTGGTGGATCCTGACGTAGGTTAGAGGTGTTGCCCAACCTGCACTGGGCTTTGTGTGAGCGGGAATAGAGCCCCCTGTGCGGAGCCCTGGAGGGAGGGGCTGCTTTGCTGCGGTGGGCGGCAGAGTCTGGGCTGGCAAGGCCGGACCGTCCTGCGGCGCAGCCGGCGTCGAGGGCTGCCGTCGGTCTTCTGTGGTTGACTTGCTTCGTGTGTGAAGTGGTGGGAAATGATGGTGCCCACGCTGCGGGGCTGCTGCTGGAGGCACAGAGGAATCAGCCCCCGTGCCTGGTCCAGCGCCCAGAGCAGCTCAGCAAGCATCACCACCGTCACAGTCTGGGCACAGGTCTCCTTGGGGCAGGGGCTGCGTCTCACCGCCCTGCCGGGAGCCAGTGTGAGGAATCCCGCCCGTGACAAGGTCATGCGGTAGGAAGCCTGGCAAACGCAAGGCGTGTTCAGGTTTCAGGGGTTCCCCCTGGAATTTCCCGAGCATCCACCCCTCAAAGAATAAGAATCTGCTGGCCTTTTTACTCTGCTTTTCCATTTCTCTGATATTGTCTGGAAAAGTCAATTCAAGGCTTTAGTCTTCTGCATTTGAAAGGGATGTTTCAGGTAGACGCCCTCTGATAACTCTCTAGCTTGCTGTCTAACAGGTTCCTCAGACTTCTTGCAGCTTGTAAATTGCTTACAGCCCCCAACCGCGAGAGGCACAAAGTTTAAAAGCATCTTAAAGAAACAGAGCCTTTTCTAAGGAGTTAAAAATTATATTGGTGAAGGTTTTCACTGTTGACTCAATGACTGCTGCCAGACCTCCATATTTTTTATCTTTTAGACACCTGGAGGATGTTAATCAATGTAAACGGGACATGGAAAAGGATAGATAGTGGTTTTGATGTTAGCAACACTAGACTTTTGAGTTAATTACTTTTCTTTGTTATATATCACTGCACTCCCCTTGTGTCCTTGCTATATAAGAATGTAACTTTATTTAGTGCTTTCTGAGAGTGGCACCAGACTTTGGGAAGATCAAAACAAATAAGCCTTCTGGTTGACAAACGTTTATCAGGAAAAAGGCTGTAAAATGTTAATTGGCCCTTTTGGCTAGGAGAAATGTAGATCACCTAAGACTTGTGTATACAATTAGGTATGCAGAGAAAAAAGCCTGGTTTTGATAAGAGTCAGGGCTGCTGACGCCGCATAATTTTGTATTGCCCATTGATCTCTATGTACAATCAAGGGTATATAAGGAGACTCTAGACAATTGAAGATGGAATCAGTCGCTGGACTGGTTTCCACCGTGTCTCCTCTTTCTACTTTAATTTCAGGCTGAATTCCCATCTGGAGCGGGCGGCTCATCATGTCTACTTACCTGCCCTGGCTTTTAAGTACTGTGAGAGAGAGCGCCCAAGGCGGGGCACTTTCCGAGATTCAAACGGACGCCGGTGGCCGAACGTAGATGATGCAAACTTCTTGTCTGAAGTTTTATTAGTTCAGCTCGTAAACCAAGTTATTCAGCCTCTTTTCTCCACTTAATTTTCCTACTATACTATCTCTTTCTAATCTACTCTTATATTAATAAATAAATAAGTTTTCCTCGCTGACGCCGTCCACGCTTCGAATTCCCTGGACCCCCCGGGGCTGGACCCCGGCAGAGTTTACTTAAAAAACTAAAAAGAGAGTTGCCATTTGATCCAGCAATCCCATTCCTGGGCATATAGGGACAAAACTGAAATTCAAAAAGATATGCACCCCAATATTCATAGCAGTGAAGTAAGTCAGAAAGTCCCTTGGACTGCAAGGAGATCAAACTAGTCAATCCTAAAGGAAATCAACCCTGAATATTCATTGGAAGAACTGATGCTGAAGCTGAAGTTCCAATACTTTGGTCACCTGATGTGAAGAGCAGACTCATTGAAGGCAAATGGAGAAGGGGGCAACAGAGGATGAGATGGTTGGATGGCATTACTGACTCAGTGGACATAAGTTTGAGCATACTGGCCATATGATATCACTTATATGTGGAATCTGAAATACGGCACAAATGAACTTAGCTATGAAACAGAAACAGACTCAGAGAACAGACTTGTGGTCCCATGGTTTGGTGGGGTTGGGTTGAGAGTTTAGGATTAACAGTTGTAAAAATCCATTCTTTAGAATGGATAAAGAACAAGGTTCTGCTATATATATTGGCTTTCCAGGTGGCACTAGTGGTAAAGACCCTGCCTGCCAATGTAGGAGACTTAAAGAGATGCGGATTGAATCCCTGGGTCAGGAAGATCCCCTGGAGTAGAGGATGGCAATCCACTCCAGTACTCTTGCCTGGAGAATCCATCCCATGGACTAGCTCAGCCTGGTGAGCTACATAAGTCCATGGGGTTGCCAAGAGTTGGACATGACTGAAGCAACTTAACACACAGAATGGATAAAGAAAAGGTCCTACTATATAGCACAGGAAACTATTAATATATTCAATACGATACGTAAACCATAATGGAAAAAATATGAAAAAAATGTACATATAACAATCACTTTGCTGTACAGCAGAAATTAACATTGTAAATCAACTTAAGTAAATTTTAAAAAGATATTTAGGAAAATGTACCTTATACCCCATGTTTGATAATTCAAAATACATGATAAAGGATAAAAGATTTGACAAATCCTGTAGAAACCATTTTAAGCTACTTCATAAAAGCAGTTTGACCATGAAAGCTTACCTTTTACATGTACCTTTAGATGTTGAAATTCCACAGTGCCTGCTGTGTAGGGACCAAGAGCCAGACTGAACAATGAACATCCTACCACTCTGATCTTGGGAAGGACAAGTCCTGTTATGGCCCTGGTCCTTTGATTTCCACAAGAATCCTTGTATATCATTAACACAAACCACTGAGCTCCCTTGACTGGGTCTCTTTTCCAAATGAAAATAAGTGTCACATACAAGTTGCCTATTTGTCACATACAAGTTCCCTGTATGCTCCAGTTGCAATTTCCTTAACTCTGGTATGTGTGAACAGTTTTTCAGTCTTTGATGTTTTTTATTTTATTCTCAATGATTCTGCTCTCAAACTTACATGTTTTCAACTGACAAAATTTCTGTTTTTCCTATTTAAAATCTTATCCTTCACTGATTACTATGAACTTGTTCAAAGCAAATAGCTAACTAATGCTATTTGTAACTTAACATTGTGTTGCTCTTCAAGACCATTGTTTTCTCTTTAACAAGGAGTCATCCATGCCTTTATAATGGATCTTTGCAGATCTTGATACGAAGATCTGTATCTGTCTCTGTAACCTGAAAGAAGCTATTAAAGATGACAGAATCAGGCTGTTAACATTCCCCAAATTTACCAAATGCTTTCTAGCATTTTTGATAAGGAAATCCAGGAAAAGTAGGCTACTATTAATATACATGGTGAATATGTCAAAATTCATAGCCTTGTAACATATGGTATATTTTTTATGTTTTTGGGATAATCAATGATTTCTAAAGAAACAACAAATGTATGTTTCAACCTGATACAGGGAATTGTCCATAGGAGAATAATTTGGTCAAAACCCAACATTTAAAAATCATGTTGGGTTGGTTGGTTTTTTTTTTTTTATGGCGTGTGGGACCTTAGTTCCCTGACCGGGATGGAACCCATGCCCCTTGCACTAATGCAGATTTTTAACCACTGGACCACCAGGGAAATCCCTAAAAATCATAGTATTTGCCTTCAATTAATCGAAGCTATGGGAGCTGTTATCTTAAACATCTATCAGGTTGTTTTACTGAGCTCAGTTTCTCTCCTGATGGAAAGTTAGTGTCTTATATTAGTTGTCTGTGGCTGCTGTAACAAATTACCACAAATTGTGTAGATTAAAACAGCAGAAATTCATTCCCTCACAGTTCTGGAGTGCAGAGGTTTGAAATGAAGATATTTGCAGAACCGTGCTCCCTTCTAAGACTCCAGAGAAGAATCCTCCCTGCCTTCTGGTAGCCACTGACATCCCTTGGCTAGTGGGCACATTGCTGCAGTCACTACATCTGTCTTCATACTGTCTCTGTGTGTGTAAGTGTGTGCATGTATGTGTGTAAAGTCTCCCTCTGCTGTCTTATAAGAACATTTGTGATTGCATTTAGGGAATACCCAGATAATCCAAAGTAACTTCAAAATCCTTAACACAAACATATCTACAGAGACTTGTTTTCCCCATAAATTAATATTCACATGTTCTAGGGGTTAGGATGTGGATATCTTTAGGAGGTAGTATTTTTCATCCAACCACAGGCTTCGCTGTTCATTTTCAAGGGTCAAGATTGTGTCAGCCCATCTCCATAGGCCCTTAGGACTTCACTGAGAAGTTTGTGTATGCCATTTAACCTGTATTTTAAAGTCAGCCCATTCCAAACTCTTCAAATTTGGTGACAATTTGGCCAACTATTTTCAAGTGTTGTAATATAGAAGTACAAATAGAGACAAGATAAACAAGGAGTGACAGTTTTTAAAAGTCACTAATAAAATGGCACTTATGTTTTTAAAGAATCTGCTTGCAATGTAGGAAGACCTGGGTTCAATCCCTGGGTTGGGAAGATCTCCTGGAGAATGGCTACCCACTCCAGTATTCTTGCCTGGAGAATTCTATGGACAGACACAGAGTCAGACACGACTGAGCGACTAACACAAGTATGTTTTTAAACCCTGAGCATGTGCTTATTTCATGACAATTATCTGTTTTGAAAGGATTTGGTAAAGCTGTGGCCTTCTGACAACTCTTGAAGAAGAGTCCAGTTTAATTCAAAGAAAAAAAGCAGCAATTCAGACCCAGAACCAAGAAATGTTGACCTAAATTTCCTTAGTTGAAATCCAAAGGAACCAGGAACAGGCAGATCATTGAAAAGAACCTAGCACTGATATAGAGTGGGCAAGTTGGTGGTCCCAACCCTACTTCTCAAAGTAATTTTTTTGTTTGTTCTTTTAATTTTTTTTTTTAATTTTATCATCACACTGAGTAATTTTTAACAAGTTAACTTTTGGGTGGGTCTCAGCTGCCATAAAAAAAAGAACAACTTGCCAGCATTATACTCAATTACATCAACACATCTCCTTAAGCCATAACCTTCATAAGTTTTTCTGGTGCCTATCTATCTGCTATTCTTTTGGGGCTATATAATTAATATACCTAGAAAGGCAAAAAAGAAAAAAGTCCATTCTCACTCACTCCCATTTCATTTTTCTCTGTCCAGTGCAACCTCCAATCAAAATGGATTCTTCTGGTTACTTCCCTGGTGGTTCAGTGGTTAAAACTGGCTGTTGTTTTAACAGCCACATTCAGTTCACTCCCTGATCTCAGGGAACTAAGATCCTGCATACCACAGGGTGTGGTCATAAAAGAAATAGATTCTTCTGGAGAGGAAAAAGAAAATAAAGCAACCATAGACCAGTAGAGTGTCTTAATGAGTTTAGTTCTGAGGCTACTGTTAGAAAGCACTACAAAGAGCAAAAACAGTTTTTCTAAGGAGATGGTACTAAACGAGAGAAATCCCCTCCGGTCCTCAAACTAAACCCGTGTCTTTGCATATTTCCTTCCATAAAATAAGTGGTTTCTTTGCTAATGAATTATAGCTACTTTGGTATCCTGAAATCCGGATGGTTTCAGATTCTCTAAAATGGATGAAAAAATGTTAAGTCACATGACAGGGCCTGGAGAGGAAAATGATCTTGTGCAATACACTAAATTTAAATTCTGCTTTTGTTGTTAATAAAAGCAAGAAGGGGAAGAGGCAAAGCAAGAAGAAATGATTTCCTGAGGTGCGGAGTTATTTCGAGTTTATTCCAATTCCTTTTGACCTTGTGGGTTTTGACTTCATTCCCAAGTTTAGGTCTATTAAGTGGAAATGGACTGAGAAGTCCATGGGGCAAACTGATATTGTCCAGGAAAGGCTTTGTTGAAAAATGAGGATAGGGTGAAATGATAAGATGCCCTGAGCTGTGAAATTACACGGTTGGCGAGAGCTATTTGCCATCGGGTGACGACCCAGAGCTATTGCCTGGGCCTCAGTACGGCCGTGTGGAAGTCTCGAGATCCTGGCTTGTGATTTCAGACAGCAGACAACTCTTTTACGGTGCTCCTGAGAGCTCCAGAACACACAAGAAAACTGCAGCGAACAGAGCTGTTCCAAAGCGGGCAACCAGCTCTTCTCCTGCTACCTACCCAGACGCCGTGAGACACCATGGACAGCTCTTCAGGCGCTGCCCGCTTGTCCGGCGTGCTGCCGTCCCCAGGCCTAACCCCGAGCCCGTTAGGCCGGTGCGGGTGGCGGGGGGTGGTCCTGACACCCTTCTGGGGCAAGCCCCCGAAGTTTTCCTCAGAAGCCCTTCCCGGCACCCTAGGGGAGGGTCGCTAAGCTCTGAGGAGACCACGCGAGGGGAGGCGGGGGAGGCCGCATCTTCGCTCTCCCGGCATCCTCAGCGGTGGGACCTGCAGCCGCCGCCTGGGGAAACCCGCCGCCCGAAGCGAAGGTCGTTGCGCGCGGAGGCGGCGGGCAGCTCACGGCTAAGCGACCCGCGGGACAGTCAGGGAGTGGGGCGGGACCTCCCACGACGCCCCGCCCCTTCCCCGCTAAGGGGGCGGGCCTTCCGCCCCTCGGCAGCAGCGCAATGCGGAAGAGATGGTCGCGCCAGAGCGGAAGTGACGGCTGCGGCGGCGGCGGCCGCGGAAGGAGGAGGAGCCGGAGGAAGAGGTGAGGCAGCCGGCTTGTGGGGGGGCGGGGAGCGGCCGCGGCCAGACCCACCGGCTGCGAGGCTCGCGGGCCGGCGCTTCCTGGAGCAGTCTCCTCCTCCGCAGCCCGGCGGCAGCGGTGAGCGGCCACCGCCGGCAGCCCGGGTACGGGAGGGCAGGCGGGGTGGGTGGGGGACCGCCGGTTTTATGCGGGGCGCCGCGCCGGGCGGAGGGGGGACTGAGGTGACAGCGGCTGTCAGCGTGCCTGCCCGCGGGAAAGGCAGCGAGTCCGTCTGGGAGCCGGGTCGTCTCTTCTGGCGTATAATGGAGGGATGGGGCTGCTCAGGCGCTTGCGTCCCCGCCTGACGAGCCGCTTTTCGGGCTGTCGACGGCCCGGGAACCCCTGAGGAGCCCTGGTCCAGTCCCGAGTCTTGACTCTTATCCCCACCCCGGGTGGCCATTGATATTTACTGGCCCCCAGACCCGTCAGCCGGCGGTGCCCCGGGGTTGGGCTTGTGCGGCTTCTCTTCACTGCCGCTCCCCGCCCCGGGAGCTCCTGTGGTGTCGGATAATCCTTTCTCTTCTCTCACCCCTAAGGAGCTTTGAATCAACCCTGTTCACCTTCCTTCCCACCTTCGTCTCCTCCCCCGCGCCCCCCAGCCCAGGGGATCGGTTTGAAGTTTCCGAATCGTTTTCCCTTTCAAACGGCAGTGACAAATCCCGAAGCAGAAAGCGAATAAACCACCCCGGAGCGAAAATAGACTCAATTTTTTTTCCTTTTTGGTAAACAGAAAAGGGAAACTCATCTTAACCAAACCGTTCTTGGAACTTGGAGTGATAAGAGAACCCTGTCTTGCCTTGCTATGAGACCGCTTTCCCTCTTGTTTTTTGGTAAAAAAAATAAGTGACGACTTATCTTTTGGAATAAACCATTCTGTCCCCTAGCTCTCTCCGCACCCCCTCCGCTTTTTTTTCCCACCTCTCCCCCCCGCCCATCAAAACCTGGCAGGGAGGGACTTCGGGATGGCTTGCAGTCCTTGCTGCAGAAGGAAACATTAGCTTCATTTGCTTTGCTTGATTTTCACAGGGCTGCCTCCGAAGAAAGGAGAATGGCGTTCAGCAAAGGATTTCGGATCTATCACAAACTGGATCCCCTACCTTTCAGCCTCATAGTGGAAACCAGGCATAAGGAAGAATGTCTCATGTTCGAGTCTGGGGCTGTAGCGGTGCTCTGTAAGTCTTCTCTCTCAACCCAGCTCATCAGGATCTGTTTGCTTGCAGTAATTCAGATTCAGCCTTTTTTCTTTTTTTCAAAAGAAGATTCTGATAACCCCCTCATTGTATTTCACCTCACAGGTCATGCTTTTATTTCCTTTTAACCAGACCTTATTGTTTTCAAAGTTTTCTTTGCCTGCTGAAGGTTTTTGATGAGGGTGGGGAGAGATGCCAGTTTGGGTACAAATTTTTGCTTTCTTGGGTTCTGCTGCTGCTTCTAAAAGTAAATCTTTCCAAAAAAATACGGTTGCAATGTATAGCATATCATGTAAACCTGTAAAACAGCTTGCTTGGCATTTTTGCGGAATGAACAGAATTTCTTATAGCTCAGGTATAGTCATGGACTATAAGAATATTTGTTTATTATTTTTGGAATATCTTATGATGAGGCTCTTATATTTTCATTAAGCAAATTTTAAACAACCTTTAAAATTTATGTAAGGTAGGTGCTTGATTTCATATTGGTTAAGAAATTATTTTGATAGTTTATTTTAAAGAAAAGGACTACTGCAGCACAGGAAAAATAGTAGATTAGTAAGGTTTGGGTTATTTTGTGGGCAGATGGAGATTAAAAATATTAATTTGAATATTACATTTCTTAGTGTAAGATTTTGATAGGTAACTTCAATTTGGGATTATTTCAGATGTGATTATTGTTAGAGGCTTTCTTGTGATAACTACTTGTCCTATATTATGTTTTTGCTATGTAGGATCAGTTTGGGTATTGGTCATATTTTTAAAAGTTAAAAATAACATTTGAAAGTCATACTTACAACTATAAACCCATGAGCATTAAAGTTTCTCCCGATCTGGTAGGGAAAAGCTGAAAACCGTAATACCTACATACAGAATATTAACATGCAGAATATTATGATCAGTTAAACCTGATCTTAATACTCAAAAATAATAAAAATTTACCCTGATTGTGGAAATAGTGACATAATGGAAAATCTTAAGCAAAGAACAATGTATAAGAAATACGTATTTTTTGGTAAATACAGTAACATGGTTTGAGTGAACAGGAAGAGGTGGTATGTTTTCCAAGAAACAATTAGTAGCATGTGTTATAAGCAGTCAGGACTTAGTTCGTTTACATTATTATTTATACTTAAATCAACCAAACTGTCGCTTGCTACAGTGTTAATTTGAAAAGTATGTTTCTTTGTACTACAAATCTCATACTGATGAATTCTGTCTAGATCAAAGACTGTCTATGGGGAAAAGGTTTGTCTTAGCATATGAAACACTTTTCAGCTGCTTGTGTTTTGGTGGTTTCCTAATTTGTCTAAGTTCTATATGTTTCTTTAATGGTGATTGTTAGTAATACTAGGAAGTCAAATTTCTGGCTGCAAAGTATTACCTATAGGTCAGGAAGCCTAGGGATAATCTTAATTCCAAACCTCCAGCAGTCCTCTTTTATGCCAGATAATGGTTTAAAAAAAAAAAAGTAACTCCCCAGCCATCCATTTTGGCATTACTGCAACTGTGCTCAGTTGGGAATGACTTTTTGTGACCCCTTGGACTAGAGCCCCCCAGGCTCTTCTGTCCTTGTAATTCTCCAGGCAGAAATACTGGAGTGGGTTGCCATTTCCTACTCCAGGGGATCTTCCCTACCCAGGAATCAAACCTGCATGTTTTGTGTCTCCTGCATTGGCAGGCTTATTCTTTACCACTGTGTCATCCAGGAAGCCCATTTTTGAAGTTAGTGTTCATGTTAAGAAAATATTAAAAACATTGTCTCTACGACTTATTAACTCTCTTTATTTTCATTAGCTTTAGACTGTATAAGTAATTGTTTTCAGGAGAAGAAAATTTTGAATGTTGCCTCTCTCTATAGAGCTCACATAAATGGATATTTAATCTTCTGAGTATGTCATTAGCTTTTCTATTGTAAAATTTAATATTTAAAATATTAATATTTAAGAGCTAACAGACCTTTTTATAAATCATTTGACTTGTAAAATTAATTTGACATTCTAGTCTGAATGCTACCAAGATGTGTACTGTGCTGTAGAATGTTCATTTTTAAAAGCCTTCACTTTTTTTTGAATACAAAAAAAAAATATACTCAGGGAATTGTGCTGGGAAAATACTGAGATGTTTTATTTATCTTCATCTATCTCAGTCCTTTGAATTTTAGTGCATCTTGCATGTTAATCTACCAGAAGAATCTTCTAAAATCATTTTTGATATTTAACCAAAGTGTTACCCCATTTTTCAGTAAAAGTTCAAACTCCTCAGCCTGTCAGTTGAGGCCTTCCATCATTTGGCCCCACCCCATGATTCACTGTTGACCTCCTTTAAGGGAGACTGGTGTTACCTTAGCACCCTCCCAAAGTATTTTTCTTTTTCCAACCCTCATCCTTTCTTCCTGGAATGCTGGAATGCTTTTTTCTGTCTTTCTAGTCAAAGCCAGTCAGTTTCAGCTTCAGGAATCTTCTTCCTTCCAGAAGAATCTGCCCCACCCACCCCCTCCTTCTTTTCTTGTCTCTTCCTTCCCTGAATTTTGTGGACTTTAGTCTTTATCACAAGGTGAATGCTTTTTTTGTGCTGCCTTCATTGTTCTCTGTATGCTTGTATCCAGCGGTAGAAGTGATCCTAGCAGGACTCAGCCTTCTAGTACCCAAAGTTTGTGACTTCTATAGGCTCCAGTTGTCCAGCTCTAAAGTTTAAACAGATAGACATCTTAGGCCATACATGTTATTAAAGACTGGCAGTCACTTACTTTTCTTGGCATAGGCCAGAAGTGCCATGAGATACCCACCATGAAATGTTGTCTTTACAATTACTGGCATATGTTAAAAAATAGGGTGCAAGTGAAAATCAGTTCCTGGATTCTCTTAGGGCCTGGGTATCCACTAATCAGTCCAGTCCTGTCTTAATGTTGATAAAGATGTTAAATCAGTCCTGATACTATGACTTAATCAGTCAGTGAACCAGTGTCTTTCAGCTCTGGATGCACATTATAATTTACAAATAGTGATGCCTGGGCTCCAGCCCCCCAGAGGTTCTGATATAATTAGATTGCGATGACTGTTTCTGAGCATGGTTTATGTAGGCTTTCTTATGATAGATTATGGCATAACTTTTCTGGCTTGCAGATTTTATCCAAAAATAACCATGTTTCCAGAATTTTAATGCTGCTGCTGTCTACTGTGGGGTCAATATGGCGATTCCCTCCAGTATTCTTGCCTGGAAAATCCCATGGACAGAGGAGCCTGGTGGGCTACAGCCCATAGGGTCGCAAAGAGTTGGACACAACTGAGCACACATGTACATGGCGTCAGTAATGAATTTTCTTAAAACCCTTAGCCTGAACCAAGTGCCCATGTTCCCGTAGCACTTTCAGTCTACGGGAACATCACACAACGGGAAACTGTTGAAGTTTCTGGGTCTCAGTGCTGCACTCCTTGAGGGAAAGGCCCATATCTCATTATAATGTTTGTATCCCTAGTGTTTAGTTCAGTGTCTTACCTGTAATGCAGAATAAATGATTATTAAATAAATGGCATGGGGGAAGACTTACCTAAACTAAATTATAGTATTCTGTGTTGAAAGTGTTGTACTTTTTCATATAAAATTCATTCTGTATATTTTAAAGAACTGCTGGTTGACCAATTGCTGATTTAAAACACATATATTAACATGCTATTTGGATTTGTTACTGAAAAATTCTGTTGGAAGTTTTAACTATTAGCATTAACTATTAACCACATCATTAAGGTTTTTATGAAATGCCAGTTAAAATCTGTGATGAATGTTGTTTATAACTTCCTAAGTATGATTAACCATTTGTTTTAAAATTACTTTAGGTAGAAAAAAATTTTGTTATTTCTTTCATTGCATGTATTTAACAACCTTCTGAAAGATTCTTAGATAATAGTTAATATGATTTTTAGTAGCATGCTCATTTTTAGTGTTAGTCATTTTTGAAAATTACTAGTTCAGAATAATGTTCAGTTGAACTGAAAATTTGGTGTCTGTGGAGCAGTGACCCAGGGTAGCGACTGTGACTAGTATACTGTGCTGAAACAGCATAAGCAGCAAGTGTGATGGTCAACAAGTTATAACACTACATACTTCTTCTTGGAACTAATGTAGTAAAAGATAAAAGAAGACACTATCAGTTTTGTGTAGAGTTCAGTTTTTCTCCTCTCTATACAGTTAGACAAATGAAAAGACCATCACGAGGGAAGGACAAGTAGCCAGTCTGACTAGATGCATAAAATGCACAGGCTGTCTCATTGTTTTTCATCCCATCTCATGTTTCTGTAAAGGGAAATAATTTGCTTTATAATTGTATCCTAAATAGAAGATGGAGTAAAGAGAAGGTCAGCCCAGGGGAAATGGAGGATGATGCTCAAAATAGAATTTATGAATCACCTGTTTAAAAGATGGGGATGTAAATTGTTGATATAAATTCCTAACTCTTAAAAGGAGAGCTTCTGTTCTTTTTGGTATCACATGCTGGTGTGGTAGGAAGGATTAATTGCTTTTATCTGCCTAGTGGCAAAATTATTTTCAGGCCTTAACTCTGGACCTAGTTTTACCCCAGGCTGTTAGTCTGTTTTTTTGTCTACCTCATTTTTTTTCTCTTTTTTTCTTATCATGGAAACATGAGCCATAAAACTTTGGGACAGTGTTCTCAAGATCTCTGTCACAGAACGTGAAGTGAAGCTGCATGCTGTGAAGGAATCATAATTGCCATTTACTGAAAGTTACTCTGCTAGTCCAACATTAAGCCAGAGGTGCCTAAACTCTCTTGTCTCATGGCATCTTGGGGTCTCATTAAGTTTTTAACAGCACCCTTAAGTCACTGTTATGTTCATTAAGTAGTTAAGTCCAAATAATAAACATTTACATCCCAACAACTTTAGTAGCTGTTTGGAAAAAATGATGCCAAGAAATTGAAAATAATTTGTTCATAAATAACCACAATTATTTACTTAAAGTTTGGGGGTGCCTGCTGAACATTCAACAGCTTTTCAGACCTTGGCACCAGATTGAACTAAACAGCACCATCCTCATTGCCTGTTCTACATTGACTTTGGAGTGGAAGTGTTTTGTTTTTTTACGACTGAAAACCCAGCTGCCCAAAGATATGATGTCATAAAGGAATGTACTGCAATCAAATGTTAAAAACTCTAAACCTCCTCAGTCTAATAGTTTGGGCAGTTCTCAGCACGTAGTGAGTATCACTGTGTTTCCTTCCATTTAAAATATCCTTCATCTCTCCTGTGAGTTTGCTGAAGTGTCCTGGACCTTCTCAGCATAGAGTTTAGACTGTGGCACTAGACTTGCTTTATTTCATTAAATTCTGTGGGTTGTACTTTTATCCCCGTTTCGAAAAAGTGGAAACTGAGGCTTGGAGAGATTACGTAACTGCTCCAATGACATAGTCTTAGCATTTGCTTTTTCACTGTAATTATTATTTGGGCTGCTGTTAGAGTGGTGGTTATTGTTTGGGGGGTTGAGGAATGAATAGCAAAAGGCAAGAATGCCTGTAAAATTTTAAAGTTGAGTGAAATGGGCAGCATTTTCTAACGAGGGAAGTGTTAAACTTGCTGTGTTTTGCCTACAAATTATTACTATATAAGGGAAAAAGCATGGTTTGATTTAGCATTAGGTCATTAAAAACCAGCTTTCTTTGCCAGGCCAAGTTAAATGTCAGCTTTTAGAATTTTGGATGACAAGTGTGGTAGGTGGTGATGACAAGCAGTATGCATAGTTTTTTCTTTTTTTTAAATTGGCCACGTGCTACCAGTCACCATGATTGCCCTTTAGATAAGTTACAGTGTTTTATCTTTTTATAAGAAAAAATTGCAAGCTGAAAGAAGTGACTTTTTAATAGTTGACTTTTGCTGCACAGAAAAATGAATTTTAGACTTGTTAGATATGACTTTATGTTCAGTTCAGTTCAGTTAACTCTCTCAGTCGTGTCTGACTCTTTGCGACCCCATGAATCGCAGCACGCCAGGCCTCCCTGTCCATCACCATCTCCCGGAGTTCACTCAGACTCATGTCCATCAAGTCCGTGATGCCATCCAGCCATCTCATCCTCTGTCGTCCCCTTCTCCCCCAATCCTTTCCAGCATCAGAGTCTTTTCCAATGAGTCAGCTCTTCGCATCAGGTGGCCAAAGTACTGGAGTTTCAGCTTTAGCATCATTCCTTCCAAAGAAATCCCAGGGCTGATCTCCTTCAGAATGGACTGGTTGGATCTCCTTGCAGTCCAAGGGACTCTCAAGAGTCTTCTCCAACACCACAG
>SJYT01020755.1:293665-310839 GCA_006410635.1 Cephalophus harveyi | reverse complement strand
AGTAGTAGATATAATGGTCATCTGAGTTAAATTCACCCATTCCAGTCCATTTTAGTTCGCTGATTCCTAGAATGTCGACGTTCACCCTTGTCATCTCTTGTTTGACCACTTCCAATTTGCCTTGATTCATGGACCTGACATTCCAGGTTCCTATGCAGTATTGCTCTTTACAGCATCGGATCTTGCTTCTATCACCAGTCACATGCACAACTGGGTATTGTTTTCGCTTTGGCTCCATCCCTTCATTCTTTCTGGACTTATTGCTCCACTGATCTCCAGTAGCATATTGGGCACCTAATGACCTGGGGAGTTCCTCTTTTGATATCCTATCATTTTGCCTGTTCATACTGTTCATGGGGTTCTCAAGGCAAGAATACTGAAGTGGCTTGCCATTCCCTTCTCCAGTGGACCACGTTCTGTCAGCCCTCTCCACCATGACCCACCTGTCTTGGGTTGGCCTGCAGGCATAGCTTGGTTTCACTGAGTTAGACAAGGCTGTGGTCCTATGTGATTAGATTGACTAGTTGTCTGTGAGTATGGTTTCAGTGTGTCTGCCCTCTGTTGCCCTCTTGCAACACCTACCATCTTACTTGGGTTTCTCTTACCTTGGGCATGGGGTATCTCTTCACGCCTGCTCCAGCAAAGCACAGCCGCTGCTCCTTACCTTCGATGAGGGGTATCTCCTTACCGCCGCGGTTCCTGACCTTCAACATGGGATGGCTCCTCTAGGCCCTCCTGCGCCTGCGCAGCCACAGCTCCTCCGGTTGCTCCTCGCCCCGGCCTTGGGCGTGGGTGGCTCCTCCCAGCTGCAGCCCCTGGCCTCAGGCTCGGGGTGGCTCCTCAGGGTCACCGCATGTTAGGGTTGCAAAATTTCACTTTTTCTTGTAAATAATTTTTGGAATGTTCATATTTAATAAAAAAGAAAATAAATAGCAACTTTTAAATATCAATGCTTAAAAAAAGAAAATTACCCTTACTCCTCCATCCTGGGCAGCAGGGTTGTTCAGTGGCTCAGTCATGTTTGACTCTTTGCGACCCCATGGACTTCAGCGCGCCAGGCCTCCCTGTCCTTCACCAACTTCCAGAGTTTGCTCAAACTCATGTCCATCAAGTCGGTGATGCCATCCAAACGTTTCGTCCTCTGTTGTCCCCTTCTCTTCGTGCCTTCAGTCTGTCCCATCGTCTTCAGTCTTTCGCATCGTCAGGGTCTTTTCCATGAGTCAGTTCTTCTCATCAGGTGGCCAAAGTATTGGAGCTTCCGCTTCAGCATCAGTCCTTTCAATGAACATTCAAGACTGATTTCCTTTACCATCGACTGCTTTGGTCTCCTTGCAGTCCAAGGGACTCTCAAGAGTCTTCTTCAGTACCACAGTTCAGAAGCATCAGTTCTTCGGTGCTCAGTTTTCTTTATAGTCCAACTCTCCTATCCATACATAACTACTGGAAAAACCATAGCTTTGACTAGACTTTGTTGGCAAAGTAATGTCTCTGCTTTTTAAAGTGCTGTCTAGGTTTATCATAGCTTTTCTTCCAAGAAGCAAGCATCTTAATTTCATGGCTGCAATCACCATCAGCAGTGATTTTGGAGCCCAGGAAGATAAAAGTCTGTCACTATTTCCATTGTTTCCCCATCTATTTGCCATGAAGTGATGGGACCAGATGCTATGATCTTAGTTTTGTAAATGTTGAGTTTCAAGCCAGCTTTTTCACTATCTTTTTACCTTCATCAAGAAGCCCTTTAGTTCCTCTTTGCTTTCTGCCATAAGGGTGGTATCATCTGCATATCTGAGATTATTGATATTTCTCCCTGCAATCTGGATTCCAGCAGTGCTTCGTTCGCGCCATTTCACATGATGTATTCCGCATATAAGTTAAATAAGCAGGGTGACTATATGCAATCTTGATACACTCCTTTCCCAACTTGGAACCAGTCTGTTGTTCCATGTCCAGTTCTAACTGTTGCTTCTTGACCTCCATACAGATTTCTCAGGAGGCAGATGAGGTGGTCTGGTTTTCCCATCTCTTTAAGAATTTTCCACAGTTCGTTGTGATCCACACAAAGACTTTAGCAGTCAATAAAGCAGAAGTAGGTGTTTTTCTGGAATTCTCTTGCCTTTCCTATGGTCCAGTGGATGTTGGCAGTTTGATCTCTGGTTCCTCTGCCTTTTCTAAATCCAACTTGCACATCTGGAAGTTCTCGGTTCACATACTGATGAAGCCTAGGTTACCCTGTTATTTTAACATAGGGCTCATAGTAGTTCCTGGGCTTCCCAGGTGGCTCAGTGGTAAAGAACCCGCCTCCCAGTACAGGAGACGCAGGTTTGATTGCTGGGTCAGGAAGATCTCTTGGAGAAGGAAATGGCAGCCCACTCCAGTATTCTTGCATGGGAAATCCCATGGGCTTAGGAGCCTGGCGGGCAATAGTACATGGGTTTGCAAAGAGTCAGATACCACTGAGCAACTAAACAATAGTAGGTCCTAAGTGCTTTCATTTTTTGCCAATTAAGTTTGCTATAAGAAATTTAAGGGTGAAGGGAAAATTTCTGTCTCACTGAATAGTAAAACCTAATTATGTGACCTTTTAAAAGAATATGTATTTATTTATTTATTTGACTGTACCAGGTCTTAGTTGCAGCATGTGGAATCTAGTTTCCCGACCAGGGATTAATCCTGGGTCCCCTGCATTGGGAACTCAGTTTTAGCCACTGGACCACCAGAGAAATCCTATGCCTCAGATTTTCTAAACTGTCCTTAAAATATAGCTTAATGGCATAACAGGATCTGGATTTGTCCTCCCACTTTAAATAATAACAACAAAACAAACAAAAAATGTGAAACAGTTGTCAGTCGTTGAACCATAGGCAGCACAAGACACTTACCTCAAGAGAAGAAACAAATGAGGTGAGCCTTGTTTGTGGGTTGCTGCCTTGAGAGTTTCCAAGCTACAGTAGCGTCAGGAGGAACCCAGACAAAGCCTGGCAGTCTCCCCGAATTGAGACAGAGTAGGGACTTTGGGGAAACAGGGGCATCTAGAGTTCTCAGGACTGAGTACCAGCATGAGGATATCTGCACAGAGCTCCTGAGATGCATGGTGGGTTCCACGTGGTCCCTCAGCTGAATTCTGTTTGGTGCCAGTATGAGAGGAAGCTACCAAGACTGGGAAAGAACCATCTAAAAGGAGCCAGCAGAAAAATTCCTGGAGCTCACCCAGGTCTGGGAATAGGTCATGGTCCAAACAGCCAGAATGGAGAAAGCCGTTTGGTTTGAGCACCCCAGGAGGGGTATATATTGCTTCATTAGTGGGGCCAAGTAGCTCTCGACGACATGCTGCTCTGGTCCTGCCCAACAGGCATCAAAGCAACACCCAGAGGGATCAAACTGTTTGCACATAATTTCCAAATAGCTCAACTGTATCACAGAACACAGTTGAGCACTGTTCACAGGAACACAAAATGTATATACATATATCCAGCATTCAACTCTGTAAATTTCACAATGTCTGGCATTCAATTAAAAATTGCCATGCATGCAAAGAAGCAAGAAAATATGCCACATAATAAGGAGAAAAGTCAATCTGTAGAAACAGATGCTCAAATTAATAAGAACATTAAAACAGTTATTATAAATATACTCCGTATGTTCAGGAACACAGGAAAGAATGAGCATGTTAAGGAGAGATATAAAAAATGTGAAACACTCAAATCAGACTTCCAGAAATGAAAACAGCAATGTCTGAAATGAAAAAAAAATACACTGATAGGGATTAATAGATTAGACTCTGCAGAATAAATGAGTGACAAATTTGAAGATGCAGTAATAGACAACTCAAAATGAAACATGGGAAAAAAGACTTAAATAGATAAACAGAACATCAGAGGGCTGTGGGACAATCTCAAGTGGCCTGATATATACACATGGGCTTCCCTGACGGCTCAGCTGGTTAAGAACCTGCCTGCCAGTGCAGGAGACACAAGAGGTGCAGGTTTGATCCCTGGGTTGGGAACATCCCCTGGAGGAGGGATTGGCAACCCACTCCAGTATTCTTGCCTGGAGAATCACATGAACAGAGGAGCATGGCAGGCTATAGTCCCTGGGGTCGCAAAGAATCGGATATGAATGAAGGGACTGAGCACACACTCATGGATACATAGTTGGAATCCTAGAAGGGAGGGGTGGAGCTGGGAAATATTTGAAGAAATTGTGGCTGATAATTTTCCAAAGTTAATGAAAACTATAAATCTACAGATCCTAGAAGCTAAATGAACCATAAGCAGAAGAAACATGAAGAGAAAGAACTATACATGGTCAAATTACTTAAAACCAGTGACAGAAAAATCCTAAAAATAATCCAAGAAAGAAAAAAGACATACGTGTAGAAGAATGAAGATACGAATCATGATAGACGTTTCTTTAGAAGCAATTCAACCTGGGGCTTTCCTGGTGGTCCAGTGGTTAAGCCTCCACACTTCCCGTGCCAGGGATGTGGATTCGATCCCTGGATGAGCAGCTAAGATCCCACATGCTGTGCAGCATGACTCAAAAAAAGAAAAAAGAAGCAGTCCAACCCGGAGGAGCAAGAGCTAGATCTTTAATGTGCTGAAATGGAAAAAACAGAACAATAATGAAAAAAACCAAAACCTGTCCATCTAGATTCTGTATTCCATCACAAAGAAAGGTGATGTAAAGACTTTTTAGATGTTCAAAAGCCAAAACAAACTGAGCTAATTATATGAATAGCAATTTAGATTAGTATTGCTTTTCTTTATATCTAGTGCCAATATTTTTCAGAAATTCTGAGGTTGTAAAGAACTGAGTCAGTTTTGTTACTTGTGTATATATGTGCTTGTGGGTGTTATTTGCTTAGTCGTGTCCGATTCTTTGTGACCCCATGTACTGTAGCCCTCCAGGCTCCTCTGTCTGTGGAATTTTCCAGGCAAGAATACTGGAGTGGGTTGCAATTTCCTTCAAGGGGGTATCTTCCAGACCCAGGGATCAAACACACGTCTCCTAAATTGCAGGCAGATTATTTGCCACCTGAGCCTCCAGGGAACCCCATTTTGTTACTTAGTTATGTTTAAACTCTAAACTTGAAAGATGCAGAAAGAGTGGAATGGATTTGTACAGTTGGGGTTAGCCTTGTGAGTAGAGTGCCAGGAGGAGGTGTATCTTTAAAAATTCTGTATCATGTTTTAATGGTGACAGAGTTGCTTGAGGTTTTTAATAGCTGTTAATAAGAATTTGTGTTTTATCTTTTTCCACTAAAATAGGTTTTGCCTGTTTGCTTATCATGTAAGCCACTGTTATCCCTCTGTAATGTTATACAGTATGAGCAGAGCATTCATGTTGGCATACATTTCGTAGCCACTGAACTAATAAGAATTACTGTGAGTGCATTTGGAGAGATGCATTAACTCTCCCTCGTCAACTGGACACTATTTAATTACTCCATTTCAGGTTGAAAGAATGTATGTGCCCTTTACACTCCTAGATGATTCTGAGATAGCTTAAGTCAGTTAAAAGTGAAAAGAGGGACTTCCCTAGTAGTCCAGTGGTTAAGAATTTGTCTGCCAGTGCAGGGGATGAGGGTTTGATTCCTGGTCGGGGAACTAAAATCCCACATGCAGTAAGGCAAGTAAGCCTGTGCACCAAGACTGGAGAGCCAGCACACTCTAGAGTCCAGCCCATGCACCATAAAAAGAGCAGCCTGGCACACTGCAGGCCATGGGGCACCAAGCCAGATATGACCGAGCCACTGAACTGCGCTGAAGACTGCAGGATGGGCTTCCCAGGTGGCTCAGTGGTAAAGAATCCGCCTGCCAAGCAGCAGACGCGGGTTCGATCCCTAGGTCTGGAAGATCCCCTGAGAAGGAAATGGCAACCTAATCCAGTATTCTTGCCTGCAAAATCCTCTGGACAGAGGAGACAGGTAGGCTACAGTCCAGGGGGTCACCAAAGAGTTGTGGACACAATTTAGCAACTAAACAAAACCAACAGATTACTGTAGTCTGGTGACTACCTTACTGAAATGTAGATAAATAAAGTCTTTTAATATCCTGTGGTTCATAGTCTAAGCATAGGCAGGATGAATCATATTAAGTAAATTCCTAGCTGCTGGTACATTAGTGCTCGTTAGTGGTCTAATCCAGTATTCTTGCCTGCAAAATCCTCTGGACAGAGGAGACAGGTAGGCTACAGTCCAGGGGGTCACCAAAGAGTTGTAGACACAATTTAGCAACTAAACAAAACCAACAGATTACTGTAGTCTGGTGACTACCTTACTGAAATGTAGATAAACAAAGTCTTTTAATATCCTGTGGTTCATAGTCTAAGCATAGGCAGGATGAATCATATTATTAAGTAAATTCCTAGCTGCTGGTACATTAGTGCTCGTTAGTGGTCTGTCTTGGTGAACGCTAGGGAAATGACGTTGGAGAATGGGATAGAAATGTAGTTATCAGATGTGTAGATGTTACAACACTGTGGGATTGATACAGAGCTGGGTAGAATAATTACTGATTGTGGACGGCACAGTTGAGATCCAACCTTTTTAGACTGAGAAAATGGGTTAGAACCTAAAAAATGAAAAATGCACTACCCCTCTTGTGTCCATTCCTGAACCACATGCTCTTTCTGTAGGGCCAGCAGGGCTGTTTGGGTTGGACAGATGATTGGCAACAGAAGACAGAACTGTCTGTAGTTGTCTGAGTTCCCATAAAGCCCCCACCAGCAGGGTGCTACATAGGAAGGAAGGGTTGATGCAGGTACTGGGTTGATGGCCACCTTGACTGCTGCTTTCCTTCAGACTTGCTCTTCCTTCAGTCTTCTTCACTCGGAGAGGTGCCCTCCATCCACCTGGCTGTTTAAACCAGAACTTAAGAATCACCCTCTACCCCTCCTTCACTCTAGTTTTACACATTTAGTCTATTACCAAATCCAGTCAACTCAGCCTCCTAATTTCATTGAGAATCCATGCAGTTTACCATTTCAGCTGGTTTGACACCAGTATTGCCACTGCATTCTTTTTCATGGACCATTATAATTGCCTCCTTAACTAGTCTCCCTGCTTCCACTCTCCCCACCCAACTCTTCAGTGTTTTTAAATATGCAATTTACTTTTAATGTTTTAAAAGTTTGTTTATTTTGGCTGTGCTGGGTCTTTGTTGCTGCGCCTGGGTTTCCTCTAGTTACAGCAAGCGGGGCCTATATTGTTGCGGGGCACGGGCTCTAGGCATGCAGGCCCAGTGGTCATGGTGCATGGGTTTAGTTGCCCCGTGGCGCTTGGAATCTTTCTAGCACAGGGAACTGTTGACCCTGCATTGGCAGGTGGATTCTTAACCACTGGACCACCAGGGAAATCTTAAATACACAATTTAGATCTTATTATTTGCCTGCTTAATACCCTTCAGTGGTTGGCCACTGAACTTAAAATCCAAAGTCTTTAAAATGACCTGCAATGAAATGGAGTCCCTGCCTCCCTCTTCACTCTTATACTGTACTGTCTCTTGGTTTCTGTGTTCCAGCCACATTGGCCCTTTTTTAAGTTCTGAATGTCTCAAACTCTTTCTGGTCTCAGGGTCTTCACATATGCTGTTGCTTCTGCTCAAGATTTTATTTTTAAAAATAAACTTGTTCACACATGTGGAAAAGTACATAAGCCATAAATGTTCGATTTGCTGACTTTTTACAGAGTGAACATATTAATGTTACCACTACCAGGTTGAGAACTAAAACATTATTGCTGGCTCTCCTTTCCAATTATTATCTCCATCATGATATGCAGAGATCATAACTGCACGATTTGTTGCATCATAGATTAGTTCTCTCTGGTTTCCAACTTAACATAAATGAAATCATTCAGTAAGTATTCTCTTGCACCCAGCTTCTTTCATTCAGTGTTAAATATGGGAGATCTTGCTTGTGGTAGCGTATAGCAGTAGTTTATTCATTTTCATTGCTATGTAGTATTGCATTGTATGAACATTCTGGTGTTCTGCTGGCATTGGCTTTATTTTCAATTTTTTCTATTACAGGTGACTCTAGTATGAACATCCTTTTACATGTCTTTCGGTGCACATACTTCAATATTTCTGTTGGATATTCTTAGGAATGAAATTTCTGGTCTTAAGGTATATGGATGTTCCTGGAACACTCTTACCTCTGCTCTTCGTGTGTCTAACTTCCTGTTTATTCTTCAGATACCAACTAAAAGGTCACTTCCACAGGCAGGCAGGCACGCAGGCCTGCCTCCAACAAACAATTTTAAATTAGGTTCTCATGTTGCAGTCTATTGGAACTCCATCATTGTACTTAATATAATTTTGCACTTGTGTGATTATATAATGCCTGCTTCCCAATGGAAGGTATTAGGGCATTGACTTTTTTTATTCCTGGAATAGGCATTCAGTACAGACTTATTGCACCAGTGAGTGAAAGGTTATTTTGAAATGTTACAAAGATTGGGATGTATAATTTATATAGAACACTAATTTGGACAGTGGGTTATCTTTCAGCTGAAAGTTTAGTTATTTAACAGTACAAAGAAAACCATTGTTTTTTTCAAATAATTTTTTTCTTTATGTATGATAAAATGGAAAGAGGCTTTCCTGCCAGCTGCTTACATGATCTTAGATGAATCACTTAACCTCTAGTCTCTTTTTTCTGGAAATGAGTAGCTTCGCCTGCAAACCTCGAGGATCCTCTGACTTGAGGCTCTCTGCCTGCATGCAAATAAGCCAACCACAAACTGCGGTGCATGCAACCTCAGGCAAATTGTGATTCTAGGCAGGGTATGCCTATTTGTCATCTTGTTTTCATATTCTTACCGGCTTTCTTCAGCTTGGTCTTCTGAATCAGCTAGGAAAGACGTCTGTTCCCACCTGGAAGGCTTGAGCCACAGCAGAATGTTGACTTTGGATGGCAGGATCTTCACTGAGTAGTGTAATTATTTAGCTTGAAGTATTGTAATTCATCAGAAGTTAGAGGAATCTACATTTAAGTGTAATCTTCAGAAATACCATGTAAGTTTTTAAAGAAATGACAATTTTTTTTAATTACTCAAAAATGCTTCATTTTTTATTTAGCTTTCTGACTCTGCGCTTATGCTTGTGCTTTCAACACTTCCACAACGATCTGCTCCTCAATAAGGAAAGCGTGCTTGATCCTGTCACGGACACATTTAGCACACATGGAACCACCATAGGCTTGGCTGACATGTTTCTTCGTTTTAGACAATCTCATGAGAACTTTAGGTCTCACAGCACCTCTAAGTCAGCCTGGGCACACACCACATGCACATTTTGGTGCTTTCCCAACCTTCTTGGTATAAAGGTAAACAATTCTATTACCAGGGGTTCGGGACAGCTTGGTTTTGTTAGAAGCTGTATTGTAGGACAGCCTACGATGGTATGTCAGACGCTGCACCATCCTGAATGCCTCTACATGCCATCCCCGCAAGAGGAAAAAGGAAGTCCTTGCAGGTTCTTTCCCAACCTTCTTGGTATAAAGGTAAACAATTCTATTACCAGGGGTTCGGGACAGCTTGGTTTTGTTAGAAGCTGTATTGTAGGACAGCCTACGATAGTATGTCAGACGCTGCACCATCCTGAATGCCTCTACATGCCATCCCCGCAAGAGGAAAAAGGGAGTCCTTGCAGGTCAAAGAATGACATTTTAAATTGTCTGATGATCTTAGATAATAAGATCTAATTTTGCTTCTTTGCATTCAGATGGTGGAGTTAGCAAGGCGGGTGTGACCACCATGTCACAATTATCCTGTTTATTAAGCCTCTATTTATACTCATAGCTCACGAAAGTCAAGAAATAGGTATATGATTGTTTTCATCTGAATTTCTGTACCTGATCTTTTTTTTTAATTTATTTATTTTCAATTGAAAGATCATTGCGTTACAGTATTGTGTTGGTTTCTACCAAACATCAGCCTGAATTCAGCCCTAGGTTTATCCATGTCCCCTCCCACTTGAGCATCGCTCCCACCTCCCTCCCCCTGCCACCCTTCTAGGTTGTTACTGAGCCCCAGTTTCAGTTCCCTGCATCATACAGCAAATTCCCATTGGCTCTCTATTTTGCATATGGTAACATATGTTCCGTGTTACTCTCTCCATACATCTCAACCTCTCCTTCCTCCCCACAGCCGTGTCCATCAGTCTGTTCTCAATGTCTGTGTCTCCGTTGCTGCTCTGCAAATAGGTTCATCAGTACTGTCTTTCTAGATCCCATATATATGTGTTGGTATACAATATTTGTTTTTCTGCCTATGTTTCATTATTTGCTATAAATTCTCATTTGAAAAGAGAGGTATAACACCAACAATGCTGAGTAATGCCAGTCATATCATATGACATAGTACCATAAAAGTAAGCCAGCCGAACAGAAAAGGTATTGAATATCATGATAGAAAACAATTGGTAGGTTAAATTTTGATAGAGAACAATTGATGTATTTATACACTGAGTGTTTTCTGTAGTCTATAAAGAAATCAAAGAGTTTATAAAGCTATATATAGGTTTATAGCTTCTATTTTCATTACATTCCTGTAGCTTAAATAGGAAATGTAGATTAGGCCTACCTTCAGACATTAATTTGTTCAATTCAAAAACTGTGAAACACCCTCAGAGCTAAGATAATGACTAAAGTTGTAGGACATCACTAGCTCATGGCTTTGGTAGTTTTAAATACTTCTTAACTACTTCTCCGATGGTAGGTGAAGGCAAGCTTATGATCTTCCAACTATAACTTTGACAGGGGGCTCCCCTGGTGGCTCAGTGGTAAAGAATTCACCTGCCAATGCAGGGGACACAAGTTGCATCCCCGGTCCAGGAGGATCCCACATGCTGTGGGACACCTAAGCCCATGTGCCACAACTACGAGGCCACAACCGCTGAGTCACCTGGGAAGCCCCATCAGCATAAAAAGGACTGTTTTTGTATGAGAAATAAGCAAAAGATTTATGACAGAATATTAGCGATATATTTCATCCTTAAATATTTTTTGGAGAGTACTTGTTTATAGCACATATTTTATTTGCTTTAAATTCTTTTCCGTGACCTGATTCCTGTTCGTATATTCAGTAGGGATAGAATCCTAGGGCCTTCAGATAATCAATCCTAATGATATTATATTTTAAAATGTAACTAAAATTATAAATTTACAGTGAGGGTAGCTCTGTGTTCTCTGGAAATGCACATTTGTATTTAGAGTGAAGACTAAGATTAAAGCATGAATGAAAGGTAGTTTCAAACATGAGAAGAAAAGTTTTGCCTTTAAAAAAAATTTTTTTTTAATTTATTTATGGCCACATGGCTTGTGGAATCTTAGTTCCCCAACGCGGGATTGAACCTGTGCCCCACTGCTTTGGAAACACAGAATCTTAACCACTGGACCACCAGGGAAGTCCCAAGTTTTTCCTTTTAAAATAAGAAAAATAAGAATGAAGTTACATACCGTTGACGCCTGAGGTGTCATAGCAGTAACTTCAGAAACCGGGCTCTGACTTACCTTCCTTGCTTAATGTGTGAGCTGAAGAGGTGGGGCCTTCTTTCTTCAGCTGAACTGCTCAAGATCCTGATTGGCTCACAAGGACTTGGAAAACAGTGGGCTTCTTGGCCATTCATTCATACCTACTGGTGGTTAGAAACCAGTCACTTGTAAAAAGAAAGGCTTGACTTTCCTAGCATTTCATTTGTTTAATAGCAACAACATGAAGAGGAAAGGGGAGGAAAAAACACCTCTCTTACAAAAAGCAGCCTGTTTGCCTCATGGAAAGCACAGTGGAGAACCTTGTTATCAGCAAGACAGCACTTACTGGAGAATGAGCGGCCTGATTGTCCTCACCACCTAGCTTCCTGGACTTTGAGCTCTGCTCCTCCTCTCAGTGTTTCCTCTGAGCTCTCCGCCCCCGCTGCCACTGTATGTGCTCCACAGCATGGATCCTGGTTTGCAGTCATCTAACGGTGCCCATCTTCCCCACCTCTGCTTCACCCCTCACCACAGACATCACATTCGAAAATTTCCACACTTTACTGTGAGGAATTGTTAAACTTCAATGATGAAGGTTTTCAAATGCTATCACTGGTAAGATGTAATGTTCATCTTCTTTGCATATTATTTTAAAACTAGCAAACCATTCCCTTTTATGCCCAAACCTTTTTTTTTTTTTTTTTGCGAGTTAAGTTTTGTTTCAAAATGAGGACTGCAGCCCAGGAAACAGTGCCTCAGATAGTTCAGAGGAAATGTTCCTCTCTTTTTTTTTTTTCCTGTTAGATGAAAATCTAGTTAACAGTTGCAGTGTTCAGAGGCTCTGGGTTAGGTGGTTATCGTGTTGAGATATAAATCAGTAAGACCTAGTTTCTGTTGCTATTAGTAGACAAAAGATTGCCTTCCAGCCAGAGTACGCAGGGAAAACTTTAGGAAGAAAGCAGCATTTTTGCTTAGGTATTGAAAGGTGATGGGCTTCCCTGGTGGCTCAGTGGTAAAGACTCTGCCGGCCAGTGCAGGAGACCAGTTTTGAGCCCGATCTGGGAAGATCCCACATGCTGAGGAGCAGCTAAGCCTGTGCGCCACGTCTGCTGAGCCTGTGCTTTGGAGCCTGCGGGTCGCAGCTACTGAGCCAGTGCGCCTAGAGCCCGTGCTCCGCAGCAAGAGAAGTCACCTCGACAGAAGCCTGTGCACCGCCACTGCAGGGTGGCTCCACTCGCCCCGACTAGAGGAAAGCCTGTGCAGCAGCGAAGACCCAGCACAGCCAGATGGATCAATGACTAACCAGTATTCAGGATGGAAGAACGCTGTGAACAAGGAAAAGGTTGGGGGGGCGGGGAGAACACGGAGCCTGTAGGAGGCGAGCACATTACTGGTTTCGGCTGAAGCTGGGATGCGAGGTTAGAGTGTTAAGGAGACAAGAAAGATGGGGATGGACTGAGTAAAGTCGTGACAAATGCTGCGTTTTATCTAAAGGTTATACACATTATTTTAAAGCGTTATGGCTTTCCTATTTAAGTGATCTCTTTATAGTAGAGATTCTCAAATTGTTTTCTAGAAATTAAATTATCAGAGAAATGGAACAATAATTTAGTCAGGTCCCTCCTAATTATATATTTCTCAGTATTTCATGGAATTTCATAAAATATGAGAATTTTTTTTTTCCCCTCAGAAAAATACATATATGGGAAGGAAATAAAATTGTATTATAAGTAATTATCTTAATGCCATTTAGAGATACAGACTTCTTAATTTAGGAATATGCACATGTATTTCTAACAGCTGTTTTTGCTGGCTACATTAAAATTAAAAAAAAATTAATGTTACATGTATGGAAAAGTTGAAATTCAGCACAAAAGTACTTTTTTTTTTTCTGAACTATTTGAGACTACTAAGTTGCTAACATGAGGTAAACAGGGTTTATCTGTTTCCCCTAAATGCTTTATTATAACATTTCCTAGAAAGGCATTCTCCTGCATAACTACCAGATAGCCGTCAAAAAATGAACATTGGTACCTGCTGTCTAATCCTCAGACTCTATTTTAGTTCATTAGTTGTCTGAACAATATCTTTCATAGCAAAAAGATCCAGTTGAATTGTGTATATTATATTTAGTTATCATGCCTCTTTAGTATCTTTAGATGTGGAGAAGTTTCCCAGTCTTTGACATTTATGACCGTAACGTGTTATGGCTTTTGAAGATGAGGGCCAGTTGTTTGGTAGAAATGTCCCTCACTCGGAATTTGTCTGATGGTTCTTCCTATTCAGAGTCATGTGGTGTTGGCAGGAATATTACAGAGCAGTGTGCTTTTCATTGTATCCTGTCAGCTGACACAGTGTTGACTTGTCCCATTTACTGTTGGTGTTCACTTTGATAACTTGTGTTGATGTGGTATCTGCCAGGCGTTGCTGGCCAGCTCTTTTTTCCTTTATAATTAATAAATGTTTGAAGGTGAGGTACTTGAGACTGTGTATGATCCCATTGCTCTTCAAACTTTAAGCTTATGGGTTTATTCAGGGATTTATAATGTTACTCTTAAAACTTGTCTTGATGCTCAAATTGTCCCAAATTTTGCCAGTAGAAGCCGCCCCTTTAGGCTGGCTTCTGTATTTTTGTGATGTGCCTTCATTGTTCTTTGAACACTCCTTTACTTTCTGGCACAAAGATTTGTTCTAGCCTCGTCTTGTCCCTTCCGTTCTCCTGGAATCAGCCATTTCTCCATGGAGTCCTAGTTCCTTTTAGTGGAGAACGTATTAGAAAGCAAGATCTGAGTGCTGGCTGTGTTGTCTGTTATTGAGTATTGCTGATCACAGGCTCTGTCAATCGATAGTGAAGGAAAATGTGTAAGCGTGTATGTATATGCAAGGGTCTCTCCCTGGCTCAGTGGTGAATAATCCGCCTGCAGGGCTGGAGACACAGGAAGTGAGGATTCGATCCCTGGAAAATCCCCTGGAGGAGGAAATGTCAACCCACTCCAGTATCCTTAGCAGAAAATCCTGTGGACAGCGGAGCCTGGTGGGCTCTAGTTCACGGGTTGCAGAGTCAGACACGACTGAGCACGAGTGGGTCTATGTGTATGAAAGTATAATTGTGCCCACCCATTTCTGTCTTTGTCTGTCTCTCTGGAAAACTGAGTTCACAGTGGTAACTCCGGTTCCAGTCAGCACCAGAGTGTCCTTTCTGGTTTTCTCTCTGTCTGTACTGCCCTTCTCCGACAGAGAGAAACCTGCTCCGTGGTTCTTGGTCGTCCCCCTGTGTGTAACCAATAATAACCACAAATAACTCTCCTGTTGCCACCACAGCCTCCTCCACCCCATGGGTGGCTTCTTCACCCCACCGGGGCTCCAGCACCCTGCTTGGAGCCTCCGTCCAACGCACTGGGCCCTCTCTACTCTCTCAAGCTCCAGCATCCCGTCACAGGCCATTCTCACCATCCCTGGGTGGACACTACCCTCCTCACTCCACTCCGACTTCATCACCTCCTGCCCGCTGCCTCTCCCCTCAAATGGAGTCTTTCTTTCCCCACCTGGGGCTTCAACTCCATGAGCAGGGACACCTTCTTACCCTCCCTGCACTCACAGCCTGTGAAGGACCTCCTTCCATTCTACCCGACACCTGTGAAGCATAAATGAAACAAGAAGTAATCATCTACTGTCCTTTAGAGTAAAGATATTTAAGAAGGAAACACTAGGTTTTCTTTTATAAAATTGGAAAGATCTAGAGGTAAATGTTCATATGGTTCTGAAATCGCCTTCACCAGGTCACTGAACATAAATTACTGAACAACTCCTGGGTGCCAGGCACTGAGCTAGCCAACTGGGGACAGGGCAGTGGACTAGACAAAGCCCCTTCCCTCATGAAGCTGCCTTCTCTGACTGTTGGAGTGTAGTCAGCATAGTAAATTAATAACTTCCCCAAGCCTGTTCCCTCCTGTCAAATATTTGTCACTCTAAAAAATAATTTAAAATTTCATTTAATATTCTGAGAAGAAACCAAAAAATTCCTGACAGGGAAAA
Source organism: Cephalophus harveyi (assembly GCA_006410635.1). Lineage (NCBI taxonomy): Eukaryota > Metazoa > Chordata > Mammalia > Artiodactyla > Bovidae > Cephalophus > Cephalophus harveyi. Next base: position 295,329 of record SJYT01020755.1, on the reverse strand, counting down.
GGACATGTCATCTATTCTTTGAATCGTTTTTCTTTCCTCTAGCATTATTTTAGTTAAGAACATACACTTTAATTTAAATTGTGTATGTTTGTGTGTGTGTCCTGTTCCCTGAGTCTCAGAATATAATACAAAAGCACAAATAACTAAACAGCATGACATTTGTTCACATGTTTGAATCAGGTGAATCAGGTCTAATAGATGGGTCTTCATTGGGCCTGAAAAATATTGTAGGTTCATATATTTGGAGCACAGTTATTGAAAAGGTAATTATTATGCATTATTAGAAGAGGGAACATTTTGTTGCATGGTAATTTAAGTTATAGAATGACTTCGTCTTTTCTAAGGGAAGGTATATGCTTAGTTGCTTAGGCATGTCTGACTCTTCGTGACCCCATGAACTGTAGCCCACCAGGCTCCTGTGTCCATGGGACTTTCCAGGCAAAAATACTGAAGTGGGTGGCCATTTCCGTCTCCAGAGGGAAAGTGACGACTTAACACTAAAAATATATTTTCTTTTTAACCCTATTACTGGTATTTGAACCTAAATGGTTGGTGTTAAAACTGATAGATACATCTGCTAATTTCAATATTACTCTACTAGTGGTAGTGTTTGAAATGCATATAATGTGTAAACTCTAGAATAGTATTTGCCCTGGAAACTATGCCTTCTATCATCAGAGAAATAACAAGCCTCTCTAGGGTTTGCTTTTGTACATTTTGTACTTGTAACAAGACAAGATGTGGGAGAAGGGGTTCCTGTATTAATTTAAAATTAAAAATTGTGTTGTGATATTTTCTAACTCTGTTCCTTGTCATTGAATGTTAGGAGTAACTTCTGTAAATATATAGTGTAACAAATAATAATGATAGGAACTCTAGGAATGAAGAATGAAATTCACATCCCCATAACTTTAATGGCTTGGTGAAATCGTCCTCACTCCCTAAATTCATACAGGTGGTTTGATAAAGATAAAGGCCCACCACAGTAAAGAGCATACTAAAGAACTGTGACATCATCAGGTAATTGAGTGATTGACTCAGTCTTTTTTAAATATTTATTTATTTATTTGGCTGCAGCATTCCAGATCTTTAGTTGCGGCACGTGAACTTTTGGTTGCCCCACATGGGATCTAGGTCTCTGACCAGGAATCGAACCCTGGCCCCCTGCATTGGGAGCTTAGGAGTCTTAGCCACTGGACCACCATTCAATCTTAGCATCTGTTGCCACCTAGCAGAGCACAGTTCATTCAACAGCAGAAGTGGGGTAACCAGGGAGAACTCTTAAGAGTCAGTGGTCTGAAAAGAAGTGAGATGAGCTGTCTGGAGAACCCTGGAGACAAGCTTCGAGACAAAGGAAAGCTTTAATGCAGAATACATAGCAAACCACTTCAGAATTCTTGCCTTGAGAACCCCATGAACAGTATGAAAAGGCAAAATGATAGGATACTGAAAGAGGAACTCCCCAGGTCAGTAGGTGCCCAACATGCTACTGGAGATCAGTGGAGAAATAACTCCAAAAAGAATGAAGGGATGGAGCAAAAGCAAAAACAATACCCAGCTGTGGATGTGACTGGTGATAGAAGCAAGGTCTGATGCTATAAAGAGCAATATTGCATAGGAACCTGGAATGTCAGGTCCATGAATCAAGGCAAATTGGAAGTGGT